>SJXQ01003462.1:128866-397445 GCA_006408695.1 Aepyceros melampus
AGCGCTGGGGAGTGGGGAGGGGGGCGGCGGCGGGGAGGCGAGGGGCAGAGTGTGATTGCTGGGGAAGGTAAAAAAGCCCCAACTGTTTCTTTTCAATCCCAGTTTTCAGCCCTTAGGGCATGACATCTAAGGTCTAGCAATAAAAGACCTTAATCAAAGGTTTTAGGAAATTGCTTCCTATTTTTCTAGATTTAGAAATTTCATCTGAAGGCAGTATTTTGTTTTTAAAGCTAAAATAAAATCAGGGAGATACAAAATGCACCATCATTAATTTAGAAATATGACCCTTTAAATGTAAGGGATTTTGTACCTGGGTTCACGTGGGGCTATCCTCTCAGCAATGGTAAATAAAGCACTTTATAGCACAGCCTGCTTCGAACCCTGCTCCTGCTCTCTATTTTTTCAGCCATGCAGCTTTCGGGATCCTAGGTCCCCCACCAGGGATCGAACCCACATCCTCAGCCGTGAAAGCGCAAAGTCCTAATAATTGGACTACCAGGGAATTCCCTGCTCCTGCTCACTTATAAGCTGTGTTACAATGGGCAAGTTATTTAATATCTAAGTATTTCTAAGTTAATGACGGACTTCCTAGGTGGCAGAGTGGTCAAGAAATCCACCTGCTAATGCAGAACTGGACATGGAACAGACTGGTTCCCAATAGGAAAAGGAGTACGTCAAGATTGTATATTGTCACGCTGCTTATTTAACTTATATGCAGAGTACATCACGAGAAACGCTGGGCTGGAAGAAACACAAGCTGGAATCAAGATTGCCGGGAGAAATACCAATAACCTCAGATATGCAGATGACACCACCCTTATAGCAGAAAGAGAAGAAAAACTAAAGAGCTTCTTAATGAGAGTGAAAGAGGAAAGTGAAAAAGTTGGCTTAAAGCTCAACATTCATAAAACGAAGATCATGGCATCTGGTCCCATCATTTCATGGGAAATAGATGGGGAACAGTGGAAACAGTGGCCAACTTTTATTTTTCTGGGCTCCAAAATCACTGCAGATGGTGATTGAGCCATGAAATTAAAAGACGCTTACTCCTTGGAAGGAAAGTTATGACCAACCTAGACAGCATAATAAAAAGCAGAGACAATACTTTGCCAGCAAAGGTCCATCTAGTCAAGGTTATGGTTTTTCCAGTGGTCATGTATGGATGTGCGAGTTGGACTACAAAGACAGTTGAGCACCAAAGAATTGATGCTTTTGAATTGTGGTGTTGGAGAAGACTCTAGAGTCCCTTGAACTGCAAGGAGAGCCAACCAGTCCATCCTAAAGGAGATCAGTCCTGGGTGTTCATTGGAAGGACTGATGCTGAAGCTGAAACTCCAATACTTTGGCCACCTCTTGCGAAGAGCTGACTCACTGGAAAAGACTCTGATGTTAGGAAAGATTGAAGGCAGGAGAAGGGGATGACAGAGGATGAGATAGTTGGATGGCATCACCGACTCAATGGACATGGGTTTGGGTGGACTCCAGGAGTTGGTGATGGACAGGGAGACCTGGTGTGTTGCGGTTCATGGGGTCGCAAAGAGTCGGACATGACTGAGCGACTGAACTGAACTGATGCAGGAGGTGTCAGTGACACAAGTTCGATCCCTGGGTCGGGAAGGTCCGCTGGAGAATGAAATGGCAACCTGCTCTAGCATTCTTGCCTGGCAAATTCCGTGGACAGAGGAGCCTGGCGGCCTACAGTCCTTGCCAAGAGTCAGACATGACTGAGCGCTTTTCATTCATTCAATATAGAAATTAAATTATCTGTATGGGACCACTGCAAAAATAAGAAAACACAAGTGTGAGAAAACAGACTTCTTGGATCACTGGGAAGCTGCACAGAGGAAAAAAAACAGTTCAGGAAGGAGACTGATCCTCCATCTCCCCACAAATGAGCCTGACTCAAGAGCCAGGAGGGTCTTGGATGTATATAACTATGTATTAAGGGCATCACCTGTTCACATAAACTCGTGCTGAATGGCGACGCAATCTCTGCATATAAAAGGACTGTGGGGCAGTGAGAATTAAGTTTCTGGAATCTGGTAGAATCTACCTTGAGTTTAAAGTGTGGCCAGCAACTGTCTGCTGCCACCAGAGGTTCCGAGGACAGAGGGAGCTAAGTGTGCCTGCTCACACTCTGTGCGGCCGCTCATCACCACAACCGCTGCCTCCCAGGGGAGGCGCCACCGGGGCCGGCGCTCCAGGCACGGGGCACGAGGCCCGCGGCCCGCCAGACAGCAAACCAAGTGATCGGAGCTGCTGCTATTACCACATTATTAGCACCACTGCTACTGATGAGTAGAAACAGAGTAAGCAAACTTATTTTATTAATTTGTATTGAAGTACAGTTGATTTACAATGCTGTTAGCTTCTGATGTACAGCAAAGTGGTTCAGCTATATACAAACACAAATACTTCTTCAGATTCTTTCCTGCTACAGGTTATTACAAGGTACTGAATATAGTTCTCTGTGCTATACAGAGAACCTTGTTGTTAATCTATTTTATATACAGTAGTGAATACCTTTTAATCCCATACTCCTTAGTTATCTCCTCCCTCTTCTGCCTTTGGTAACCATAAGTTTGTTTTCTACATTTGTGAATCTGTTTTGTAAATAAGTATTTGTATCATTTTTTACACTCCACATATGTCACGCCATATTTGTTTTTGTCTGACTCACCTGACTTAGTGTGATAATCTCTAGTTCATCCATGTTGCTGCAAATGGCATTACTTCATTCTTTTTTATGGCTACATACTAGTCCATTGCATATATGCCGAATCTCTTCAGTTCATTCATCTGCTGTTGGACATTTAAGTTGCTTCTGTGTCTTGGCTATTCTAAGTAGTGGTGCTATGAACACTGGAGTGCATGTATCTTTCCAAATTAAGAGTTTTCCACTGATGTATACCAGGAGTGGGACTGCTGGATCATATGGTAGGTCTATTTTTAGTCTTTTAAGAAACCCCCATACGGTTGTCCATAGTGATTGCACCAATTTGCATTCCCATCAACAGTGCAAAAGGGTTCCCTTTACGGAGTCAGTACATTTATATATCAGAATTGACTGCTTCTTGGAAACAGAATAGTCTCTAAATGACCTTTATCAGTTATTTATGAACAGATCATGACAACATTCAAACACATAATTTTCTTGCAGTTTATACGTTATCTAAGAAGCTCAGACTGGTAAAACGTCTACCTGCAATGCAGGAGACCTGGTTCGATTCCTGGGTCGGGAAGATCCCCTGGAGAAGGAAACGGCAATCCACTCCAGTATTTTTGCCTGGAGAATCCCATGGACAGAGGAGCCTGGCGGCTACAGTCCATGGGGTTGCAAAGAGTCAGGCACAACTGAGCAATGAACACACACCCAAAAGGTAAAGGGATGGAGATGCGGATCAGGCACAGGTTTGAAAAAAGAAAAAAGCAGAAAGCAAGAAAGCACATGGAGGCTAGGCTGAAATAAAAAGGCTAGACAGAGTGTGGCTTGCAATCCTATAATAAGAAAAATACAACCAATCTACGAACTATATTCCACCAGAGAGCTGAGGTCCCAGTGTCATCAAGCAGCTAAAAATCGAGAAAACAAGGGCACCTCCAGGCACACCAACAGCTGAGGGTTGAGGAGGAACGTTAAGAAAACACAAAATTCAAAATGATAGGAAACACTTTCTTCCCATGGACCCATTCCCCAGCCACCCAGCTCCCTCCCCAGGAGCTACTAACGTTAACTAGTTTCTCATGAAGCTTTTCTAAGACAGGCTATGCATATACAAAGGAAGTGTACCTTTTTTAAAAAACCCAAATAGCAGTATAATATATACATCTTTGCCTTTTCATTTGCTATGCAGCATTTTCAACAGAGGGTAAGAAAAAGATGGAATTTATTTTCTTACTTCAAATTCACAACTCTTGTCATTAAATTATAATAAGGGCATTATCTTATAAGTCCAACAGTTTAGAATGATTACATGAAAATCAAGTTGCCCTCTTCCTTTCTCTGCCTTTTCAATTCTTCTCTGAGGTAATACCAACGCTTATAATTTGAGAAATATTTCTAAGGAATTTGAGGGTAAAATGAAGAATTTTAAAAGCAGAAGGAACCAAAGAGATTACCTGTAATTTTTATCAACTTTCTTTTATAAAAATTATTCACATTTTTATTCCAAATCATCAGAAGAGTTAAAAAGTTCACTATTTTCAGTAGTATTTCTGTTGGTTATTCCATAACTCGAAAACACAAATTAACAGCACTGTGTGTGAATTCATCAATTTAAGGTCCTATCTACTGACTCCCATGGTATAAAGGGAAATTAATACCCTTGACAGTTCCTTCTATATTTACTCTCAAATTCTGTTACCCACATACCATCTCTTTTATAGACTGTCAACATTTGTATTGTTAGATAATCAAGTCTTGCTGCTAAGTCGCTTCAGTTGTGTCCGAGTCTGTGCGACCCCATAGACGGCAGCCACCAGGCTCCCCCGTCCCTGGGGTTCTCCAGGCAAGAACACTGGAGTGGGTTGCCATTTCCTTCTCCAATGCATGAAAGTGAAAAGTGAAAAGTGAAAGTGAAGTCGCTCAGTCGTGTCCGACTCTTAGCGACCCCATGGACTGCAGCCCACCAGGCTCCTCCGTCCGTGGGATTCTCCAGGCAAGAGTACTGGAGTGGGGTGCCATTGTGCAGGTTTCCTGAAACCACCTTTTTCTGGGTGTGCCACGCCCTCAACACTGCCGTGTCAAAAGGACCCAGGGGCGTCATACACGTGTGCTCTGGCTGCCACTATGACCAAAACACATCCTCTGATTTACTTTAGAAAACAAAATCATATGAAAACTCTATCTACTTGAGAAGGTACTACACAGTTACCCCAAATATAATCTGTAATCTGGCCGTTGTGAATAAATGAGATAATCTGAATTATGAAGGAGCATTCTACTTGATCACTTCATGCACAAATGACTACTTTCCAACCACAAGGACTCTTAAATATCAGAAGCAGAAGGCAGCTTCCTGTCCTGTTGCCTCATTCTAATACAAAACCATTTTCTCTCAAACCAAACAAGCTAGAAGCTGCCTTGCAACCACTTCTAAGAAAATTTTTTGAATCACAAAACAAGTTGCTTTCTAAGAGGTTATGAGGGACTTCGCTGGTGGTCCCTTGGCTAAGACTCCTCACTGCCAACGGAGGGGCCCGGGGTTCAACCCCTGGTCAAGGAGTTAGATCCCACATGCCACAACTAAGACCTGGTGCAGCCAAAGAAATAATAAACAAATATGTTTTTAGAAAAGAAGTTCTCAAAAGATGTCCTCGTTAGGTACATCTGCCCAGCTGTCTTCTCTCCTCAAAGCACCTGGAACAGAATGGGAAATCAAGAAGGGTGCGCCGCCATCACCGACTTCCTGTTCTGGCCACTCTTTCTCTCCTGGAGAGGAGACGACTGGACACCTCTGGTCCGCATGTACTGCCCCAGTGTCCAGATGGAGAAGACATCCACCACCAGAGAGGAAGGAGCCCGGAGAGCGACTGCATATAAACGGGGACACTGACATGTCAAAAACTAATTACAAACTATCAAGCCCTCCCTGACCAGCTGAGCGGGGCCAGGAAAAAACAAGCAAACATGCCTTTCTCTCCAAACTTTTCTCGTGCAGTTTTGGGTTCGAGAAAATCACTTTTGTAATCAATGTAATGAATTTATTCCCTAAATGAAACCTGACATTATCAACTCTGCTTGAGCAAATCATTGAAGAGGTACAGATGGAGACTAAGAACCTTCCTCAAGGCACCTAACTCCTTCTTTTCTTACCTCTGGTCTGAGTGACACCTACATCAGCTCAAGATCCTAAGATCCTAGCCTGTTCTTTTAAGGTACTAATCATTTGGGGAGAAAAGCACATACATAATACAGTACTGACAGGTAGCTTGCTGTATGCACATACATGATTTAATTCTCACATACCCTGAGAGGCACATATCCTCCCCATTTTATAAAGAAGAAAACAGTTTCAGAGAAGTATCAATCTAAGATCACAAAACCTTTAGGAAAACAGCTCTAACAGTCAATTACAGGTAAGTTGCAGAGTAAATCATCTCAGCATTTTATCCAGAATGACTAAACCCAGCGAAAGAAAAAGGCTATCATGACTAAAAAGTATGCTCTAGCCACAAGAAATCAGTCTACCTAATACTCTACCACAAATTTTCTTATTTAACACCAACTTAAAAAGTGTAACTCCTTTCCAAGAAAAGACTAGCTCACTTTCACAAAAAAGAAAGTTATTAACAGCTTTATGATATTTATTGAAAGTTAGCTGGTCTCTTCGGAGAAGGCGATGGCACCCCACTCCAGTACTCTTGCCTGGAAAATCCCAGGGATGGAGGAGCCTGGTGGGCTGCAGTCCATGGGGTCGCAAAGAGTCGGACACAACTGAAGCAACTTTCCTTTCACTTTTCACTTTCATGCATTGGAGAAGGAAATGGCAACCCACTCCAGCATTCTTGCCTGGAGAATCCCAGGGGCAAGTACTGTCTATGGGGTTGCAGAGTCGGACACGACTGAAGCGACTTAGCAGCAGCAGCAACTGGTCTCTTACTATTCAACTAACTTGCTCAGTTCCTGTTGTTCAGGAAACACTTTACCTCCTGGAAATTGGAAAATGCTACAGAAAATCCTTTACAGATACCCTGGTTGGACAAAATAAAAACTGAGGCATTCTTTCTCACTGCCAATATTAAAAGAGTGACAGCAGGGTTAAAAAATTCAATTTCAGTCTTCCCTGGTGGTTCAGTGGTAAAGAATCCACCTGCCAATTCAGGAGACACCAGGTTCGATCCCTGGGTCAGGAAGATCCCCTGGAGGAGGAAATGGCCACCCACTCCAGTATTCTTGCCTGGAAAACTGTGGACAGAGGTGCCTAAAGGGCTACAGCCATGGGGTCCCAGAGAGTCAGATGAGACTGAGCACACACGCACATGCCAAGTCCCCCATCCGGCATGCGGAGGGAAAAGAGGGCTGCTGAGAGCAGACGAGCAAGGGAGAAACCCCTCTCACAGGTTCCAGGATGGGCAAATGACAGGCTGGAATCTGAGTCTCACAGGAATACAACGCTAAGATTGCACACACCAGAAGACCCTCACTGAACCTTGATCTTGTCAGACTCTACCTACCCAGGACTTTACATTGCCTTTTCCTCCAGCTAGATTACTTTTCTTGTCTTTACAACGCTGGCTTCTTGTTTTCCAACATGAGTTCTCTACTTAGTTGATTTCTTAGAAAGGCCTTCCATCTTATCTGAAAGGGCATACATACCTCATTCCTTGGTGTCATACCATCCTGTTTTACTTTCTCTATATCCTGGACCACCATTTGAACTTACCTTCTTCTTTTTTTTTTTTACATATTCATAATCACCATAATTATGTAAGCTCCATGAGGCAGGGATCTTGTCTTTCTTATCTTTCTATCCTCAATTCCTGGCCCTCAGTTAGACACATGGTGAGGTGAGGTGAAGTCGCTCAGTCGTGTCCGACTCTTTGCGACCCCGTGGACTGTAACCTACCAGGCTTCTCAGTCCATGGGATTCTCCAGGCAAGAATACTGGAGTGGATTGCCATTTCCTTCTCCAAGTTAGACACATAATATATGTTAAATGACTGCCTACTAACAGTAGGCATTATATTGCAAGAGTATCACATAACAGGATGAAAATGAAAAGATTCCATTTACTCCTCTCCAACCCCTTTCCCTCATGCTCAATGGGAATAATAGTTTGTGACCCAAGACAATAGAAATAAGTTGGGTCATCTTTCTTATGGAACACAGTTTGCCAAAGGTACTGTGATGTCCAAGTATACTGCTTTGGTAACAGGCCAGATCCAACTATAAACAGATTGAAATATTTACAGAGCAAACAACTTCTATTCCCCAAGCATAAAAGGCTTTGATGGCAACGCCAAAGCAAATTTCTACCTGCTTCTTCATTTCAAATCCACTTTCAGCACAGACTTATACAGGTGGACTGAGAAAACCAAGAAAGAACACCTGTATTTTAATGCAAAGCATGAGGCAGTTTAAGTGAGAACTTTCAAACCAAAGTTCTTACCCTTTAAAAGCTTAAATCGCTAAACTCCACCTGTCTTTGGACACCAACGTGTAAAAACAAGGCTTCAACATCAAAAGTAACTATGGGTGCAAATAAAATGACCTTCTGAACCTGGCCCCCAAAACCAGAAAAAGTTTGTCAAACGTCTGACAACTCATGAAAGGTACTTCTTGCTATTATAATTAACTGAATCACACAGGCAGTAAAATTGATAGCATCCCAAAGTGGTAGTTAGAACTAGAAACGTTGACACTAAAACCGAAAACCAGCATTATCTAATAATGCACTGACCTAGCTTCCAAAGAAAAACATTTTTACTGCTCTGCTCTAAGTTAAATATAAACACAACCTGCACTTGATTCGAGAGCTCAACAGATCAACGTGCGATGAATGAAAACTGTCACCCCGGACTAACTCTGGTCTTCCCCAGGCGCCCCTAGGGAAAAAAGAAGCCGGGGTATTCATTAAGGTGACAAACGAACACCACCAGGAGGCTGTCCTGAAAGCGAAGCACTTCGGGTTCGCTCTCCTTCCGGGAGAGGGTGGGCGGCAGGACTGGGCCTCGGTGACTCCAGGGACACCCGGGGCGAGACTCCGGGAGCAAAGCTCCCGGCCAACCGGCCCGCGCCACAGGGGGAGCGCCGGCGGTCCCTGGCAGCGAGAGGCCTGACAGCCCGGGAAGGGGAGCGGCCTCGCCCACTGGAGCCGTCCCCGCGCCCGGGAAGGAGGGCAGAGACCCCGGGAGGCGGTCTGCAGGGCGGGCGCCGGCGGACGCGCCCGCGGAGCTGACCCAGCCCGGCCCCCGCCGTCGCCTCACCTCGGCCGGCACCGGCAGGGCCTCGGCAGCCGCCTTCAGCGCCAGCACCGACTCCGTCTGCCGGTCGGTCAGCGGCGCCGTCGTGTCCGCTCTCCCATCCCACAGAGCCAGCTTCTCCCGAGCGTCCCGCTCCGCCGCCGCCTCTGGCAGCGACAACAGCAGAGCCGCCTCCGCCATCGCCGCCTCCCCCGCGGCCCGCAGCAGCGGGGAGGTGGGGACCCCGAAAGAGACACAGAGAGGCCCGGGCCACTTCCGGGAGCTCAGAGGCTTCAGCGCGGCACCGGCGGCGGGGCGGGGCGAGGCGAGCCAGAACACCCTGACTCCGGAAGCGATTCCCTCCCCTGCGTGGGCGGGACTGAGTCCAGGACCGACGTGGCTTTCGACGGGGTACAAGTATTTCCGGTTGGGATGTAGACCGAGAGGAAGAAGGCTCTAGGGCCTAACGGAAATAGAATTGCCCCTACCGGAAGTCCCTGCCTCAACATCAATAACTTTATTGTTACGTGTCGTTATTGACAACTGTGCTCCGTGACCCTGCCGGCAGGGGCCTTACTGAGCTCCAGGATCTGCTGTCTCTCTCAGCTCACAGCACCGTAATCTGTGGATTGTGATTTCCGTGTCGACTTGTTGAGTTACCACAACTTTTCCAACATTCAAAATTCCTCTGTTAGAAACCTGATTTATGAAAACATAAAAACTCAAAGGCTTAGGTATATCAGACATCATGCATGCTAAGTCGCTTCAGTCGTGTCTGACTCTTTGCAACCCCATGGACTGTAGCCTGCCAGGCTTCTCTGTCCATGGGGATTCTTCAGGCAAGAATACTGGAGTGGGTTGCCGGGTCCTCCTCCAATATCAGACATCATAAACAGTATCAAATAACCACTCAAACGTCCAGCATTGAAGAACTGGATCAATAATTCGCGACACAGATGTGTAATTGGAAAGCTGTTCTGCCATTTATATCATGTAGATTTCAGCAACAAAATAATGATAGTATTTGACCGTAGGTGAAGGTGAAGTCGCTCAGTCGTGTCCAACTCTTTGAGACCCCGTGGACTGTAACCTACTAGGCTTCTCTGTCCATGGGATTCTCCAGGCAAGAATACTGGAGTGGATTGCCATTTCCTTCTGCAGGGGATCTTCCCGACCCAGGGATTGAACCCGGGTCTCCTGCATTGGAGGCAGACGCTTTAACCTCTGAGCCACCAGGGAAGCCCCATTTGACCGTAACCTATACAATAAAATAAATACCTATGAGGTCACACTGATATGAATAAATAAATAGGGGAAAAAGACTCCACTTTACTAAAGAATTTCAACCAATAAACGTAGAAAGACCGAGGGGAAAAATCATTAAGGACATCACAGCAATAATTAAAAAGCAGGGAAAAAAAAAAAAAAGCAGGGAAAATCTAAAGGATGCTAAAATTAGTGGGCCAAAGTTTGTGGATACAGAATTTGCATAGTATCAAAGGATCTCTCAGAGATATTTATTCATGGGGGTAGGTGAGGGTTGCTGTAAACATTACAGTGGAGAAACCTGGAAGACATCCCCTTAACCAAGAGATCAAGGTCAACATCATCACCATGAAACTCCTAATATCAAGAAGGACACAGTATCGCTTTTGTGATATTCTTGCCAGAAATGCAAAACCACATTCTCATTATGAGAAAACATCAAACAAACTCAGATTGACGGACATCATACAAAACTGCTCACCACTAATCTTCAAAAGTGTCAAAGTCAAAAAACAAAACAAAGAAAGTCAAAATCATAAATGAGAAGGAAGACTGAGGAATTGTTAGATTTAGGGAATGAGAGAGGCTTGACAAGTAGATGCAATGTGGGAGCCTGGATTGGATCTTGGGACAAAAAAGGGAAAACTATAGAAAAAAATTAGCCCTATGAGTGAACTCCAGGAGTTGGTGATGGACAGGGAGGCCTGGGGTCGCAAAGAGTCAGACACGACTGAGCGACTGAACTGAACTGAACTTAGTGTACCAAAGTAATTTCCCAGCCTTGATTGTTGCACATAACATGGTTATGTAAGATGGTAACACAAGGTGAAGCTGGATGAAGGGCACATCTGAACGCTAGCACTTTTGTAGTTTTCTAAAGTCTAAAATGGCATCACCGACACAATGGACATGGGTTCGGGTGGACTCTGGGAGTTGGTGATGGACAGGGAGGCCTGGCGTGCTGCGGTTCATGGGGTCACAAAGAGTCAGACATGACGGAGCGACTGAACTGAAAATTATATCAAAGTCAAGAGTTAAAACTTTCTGGTGGTCTAGCAGTTAGGATTCCACATTACCATAACCCACATGCCACAGCTAACACCCACTGCAACCAAATAAATACAATAAATATTTTAAAGAGTTAAAATTCTTGTGTTGTAGCAAATGCGTATCTCCTTGGAGAAATGATAAAACTGAGAATGAAACAGTGTACCATACTGTTGACCAAAGGAAACACTCCCACAATATTCACAGATGGTTAGAATTATTAATAATCACTTTCTTTTCCTTTTTTTTTTCAGTGAGTTTTGCATCTAAGGTAAGGGATTTTTGTTTAATTAGGATACCTAAAACACACTTCCTCCTTTGCAGGCCAGGCTGATTACAAAAATATCAGAAATGAAGTTTATCCTGTTGAGTTTTGCGATGATAATTCTTCACCAAATATTATCCTTCAGAGGCCAAATATAAGGATCTTCTCTCACAAATGTGCTTATATTGCAGATTTTCCAAACCCCATCATCATGCTTTGTTATTGTGGTTGTTGTTTAGTCACTAGGTTATGACCGACTCTCTGTGATCCGGTGGACTGTAGCCCACCAGGCTCCTCTGTCCATGGGATTCTCCAGGCAAGAATACTGGAGTAGGTTGCAATTTCCTTCTCCAAGGGACCTTCCTGACCCAGGGATCAAACCCGAGGCTCCTGCAGGTAGATCCTTTGCCACTGAGCCACCAGGGAAGCCCCCTAATCATGCTGCTGCTGCTGCTAAGTCGCTTCAGTCATGCCTGACTCTGTGTGACCCCATAGACGGCAGCCCACCAGGCTCCCCAGTCCCTGGGATTTTCCAAGCAAGAGTACTGGAGTGGGGTGCCATTGCCTTCTCCATAATCATGCTACTTTCATTTAAATAGTATGCTAAATTTCTTAAAATATAATTTACCAACAGGTGATTCACAGTGCTACAGCAATGCAGTGCAGGTTGTGGTACTCACAGAAATGATTTTCACAAGGGCCGAATCTTTAACCAGCTGCTGTGAGGGCAAATGAGAGGAGAAAAGGGTAGATATCCAACACAATGATGACTGGACTGTTCTGAACTGAAGAACTGCAGCTAAGAGAAGACAGCAGAGATCCAGCAGTCACCAGAGAGACAAGGGCAATGGAACAGTAACTGCAGTGTTCCTGGGGTATTTTCAATGCAGAACACTGGCACAGAAGTATATACATTTGAACAATACACTGGTTGCTCAAAATTCAGCAGAGAGTGTGGAATATAATATGCTGAATTCTGCTTCAGAATCTAGTGCTCTTTTCTGTATGAGGTTGCCCCTCACCTCCAGAAAAAATACAAATTTCCTATAATGGATCCACTTTTATACTCTATATCACAAGTCAAATTCCTTCCTATTTCCAACTGATGATTAGCCTATTCCCAGATGCACTACATGCCATGACAAATACAACTGCAGACTTGCTACTGTAACTTTTTGGGGGTGAGGGGGTGCCCCTCACCTCACAGCTGGCAGGATCACAGTTGCCCAACCAGGGACTGAACCCAAGTCACAATGATGAAAGCACCAAATCCTAGCCACTAGACCACCAGGGAAGTCTCTCTACTGTAATTTTTAACAATATATTTATTTGATTCAAGTATTGATGTGTTCCCATAAAATCATTCAAATTGATAAACATTCATATCACATAATGTGTATATATGCTTGTATGTATAAAGCACACATATGTATTCACATGGAGAAGGAAATGGCAGCCTCTGGTATTCTTGCCTGGGAAATCTCATTGACAGAGGACCCTGGCGGGCTACAGTGCACGGGATTGTAAACAGTCAGACGTGACTGAGCACACACAGATGCACACACTATGTATTCACACAATGTGTGTGCATGAAAGAGAAATGAGAAGACAGGGCTGCGTAGACTATCTTGGTGTGGGAGAAGACTCTTGAGAGTCTCCTGGACTGCAAGGAGATCCAACCAGTCAATCCTAAAGGAAATCAGTCCTGATTATTCATTGGAAGGACTGATGCTGAAGCTCCAATGGTTTGGCCACCTGATGTGAAGAATTGACTCATTAGAAAAGACCCTGATGCTGAGAAAGACGAAGGCAGGAGGAGAAGGGGACAAGAGAGGATGAAACGGTTGGATGGCATCACTGACTCAAGTTGGTAATGGAGAGGGAAGCCTGGCATGCTGCAGTCCACGGGGTCTCGAGTCAGACTTGACTGAGTGACTGAACTGGACTGATCTTGGGACACTTCTCTCCGGAGAACCATCGAGCAGGCCGGGCTAGCAGGGAAAAAACGAGGCCTCTGAGAGCTCCATCTAGTTTGCCGGCTAACATCCCACAGCAGAATTCGGAGTCAGCAATGGCTAAACCCCAGGTGGTTGCAGCTCCTGTGTTAATGTCTGAGCTGTCTGTAAACACCCCTGAATTCTACCCATCAGGTTATTCTTCTAATTATACGGAATCCTATGAGGACGGCTGTGAGGATTATCCTACTTTATCAGAATATGTTCAGGATTTTTTGAATCATCTGACAGAACAGCCCGGCAGTTTTGAAACTGAAATTGGACACTTTGCAGAGACCCTGAATGGCTGGGTTACAATAGACGATGCTTTGCAAGAACTTGTGGAACTCATCTATCAACAGGCTACATCTATCCCCAATTTCTCTTACATGGGAGCGCGTCTCTTTAACTACCTGTCCCATCATCTGACAATTAGCCCACAGAGTGGCAACTTCCGCCAATTGCTTCTTCAAAGATGTCGGACTGAATATGAAGTTAAAGATCAAGCTCCAAAAGGGGATGAAGTGACTTGAAAACGATTCCATGCATTTGTACTCTTTCTGGGAGAACTTTATCTTAACCTGGAGATCAAAGGGACAAATGGATAGGTTGCAAGGGCAGACATTCTTCAGGTCGGTCTTCGGGAGTTGCTGAATGCCCTCTTCTCTAATCCTATGGATGACAACTTAATTTGTGCAGTAAAATTACTGAAGTTGACAGGGTCAGTTTTAGAAGATGCCTGAAAGGAAAATGGAAAGACTGACATGGAAGAAATTATTCAGAGAATTGACAATGTTGTCCTAGATGCAAATTGCAGCAGAGATGTAAAACAATGCTTTTCAAGCTTGTAGAACTCCGGTCAAGTAACTGGGGTAGAGTCCATGCAGCTTCAACATACAGGGAAGCAATACCTGAAAATGATCCTAATTATTTTATGAATGAGCCAACATTTTATACATCTGATGGTGTTCCTTTCACTGCAGCTGATCCAGATTACCAAAAAATATCAAGAGTTACTTGAAAGAGAAGACTTTTTTCCAAATTATGAAGAAAATGGAATAGATTTATCAGGGGGTGGTGATCCGGACTTGGATGATATTGATGAGATGGACCCAGAGATAGAAGCAGCTTATGAAAAGTTTTGCTTGGAATCAGAGCATAAGCGAAAACAGTAAAGTTAAATTTCAGCATATCCATTTTATAAAGCAGTTTAGGTTATGGTGATTTAGCAGAACACAGGAAAGCAAGAAAATGTGTCACACTTATACCAAATTAAGGATGTTGAGTTATGTTACTAATGTATGCAACTTTGTTTAACACTCTCTGCCAAAATAAACTTTATTCCCTATAACTTAAAATGTGTATTTATATATAATAGTTTATTATGTACAGTTAATTCCACTGTTTTGGCTGTAATAAAATTGATTTTGAAAAAAATGAAAAATGTTGAAAGTAAATTTTGCTAGCTGGTTAGTAGCTTATCCTTTAAATTCTACTTTTCTTGAGGGAAAAATTCTTAGCCTGGAAATACATATAACTGCAAAATGTAACATCCTTTCTTAGATACAAGTATTATAGCTTTCACTTAGTTTTACATTTAGTCTCAATGAATTGAGTTTCAAATATGAATCACAATCACAAATATCTTTAGGACTTGAAGTCTTAGAAATGTCATTAACAACTGATTGACATGTCCAGATGCTATTTGATACCAAGGGCTTTTAAATGGCATTTTAAAAAAGTAACTCCCAACTAAACAACCAAGATCTTCACTGAGGATTTGTTGCAGTTCTAGAATTTTTTTTAACCTAACCTCATTACTCTAAAAACCTAGAATATTATTCTGCTTCATTTTATGGCTTTCTCTTTTTTGTTTTATAGCATAAGTTGCATTGACTTTTTTACTAGAGAATTTTACTAGATGTTTGTCACTCAAGTTTTCATCTGCTTTATAATCAATAAATCTTGAACCACTTTTCTAATACTTTTACTATAATGTGGTACCACCTCAGCCCTACCTTAGTAATATTTTTACCTATGTCAAAATCTTTTTCCAACTAAAACTTATGTACAAAAAGATTGATTGTAAATATGCATGTAAATTGTTCTGTTAATAACCCACTGTTTTACATTTGGTACATCTGTGTCTGCTAATTCAATTAGCTTTCTCACTTTTTGGCTTGTTTGTTTGGTCTGGATTAAAATTAGACTTTAAAAATAAAATAAATAAATAAATAAATTGATCTTGGGAAAAAGACAAAGATGAGGTCACTGGAGTCTCATCCCCAAGTGACCAAGGTCCCATACCATCATAGATGACATTTTCGTTTATAAAATCATTCAAATTTCCCTTTTGACCTCTTGATCAAAACCCTGGAAGGCAAGCTTTTCTCCCATTTAGATGTAAATAAATGAAACACAGGATGATGAAGTGAGACCTCAAAGATATTTGGGAAGTTGAAGGAAAAGGCCACTTTTATACACTCCTTTCTAGAGGGAAACTTGCCAATACCTATCAAAGCACAGGCCAGAGAAATGGAAAGAGAAGACAGCCCTTTCTTTGATCCAGCAATTTTATATGAGAGAATCTATCCTGAGAAATTTTTACATATTAAACACAAAAAAGTACATACATAGGATAATTTTGTGGGGAAAAAACGGACACAGCTTAAATATTTTTCAGTAGCGGGAATGATTTAGTTCCTATTATCTATTGCTACCTAACCAACCCCAAAATCATGCCCCGCATGAACCACTGCTTCACTCTCTCTCATAATCTTGCAGGTCAGGAATTTCTAGAGGATATATCAGAAAAGACTCCTCTGTTCACCGTTTCTGGAGCCACAGGGTCTCTCCATGAGGCCGCTCATGTGTGAGACCTCAGAGTATTTGGATGTGACTCAAGGCTTGAAGAGATTGTTTCAGCTTCTTCTGACCTTGCATCAAGTCACAGAAGGTCACTTCTGCTGCACTCTGCCAAGCAAGTCACTTTAGTCAGGCCAGATTCAAGGGGAGAGACTGGCCTCCTTCTTAATGGGAGTAGTAGTTAAGAACGGGCAGCGCTTTTTCGTTTTTTGCTTTGGTTGTGCTGCGGGGTCTTAGTCCCCTGACCAGGGATTGAACCCGCACTCTTGGCAGTGAAAGCAGGGAGTCCTAATCACTGGATCACCAGAGAGGTCCCTAATTAGTGTTCCACTGAGAATCCATAAAGTTCTACACGCATGTGCAACTATTTGGGGCCTGCCATAAAGCAGCAGAGACGAGTTAGGTTGTGGGATATACATATTGCAGGGAATTCTCTGATGGTTCACTGGCTAGGACCCCATGCTTCCACTGCAGGGGTCACAAGTTCAGTCCTTGGGGTTCCTACATGGCACAGCGTAGTCAAAATATATATGACAAAAGTTTGAGGAATCTTTCAGAAAAGGGTAGAGGAAAGGAAGTTTCCTGAAAGGGATTTGTGACTGTTTTCTGAAATTAAGAACGTGAGCATAAACATTACTGCTGCTGCTGCTGCTAAGTCACTTCAGTCGTGTCCGACTCTGTGCAACCCCATAGACGGCAGCCCACCAGGCTCCCCCGTCCCTGGGATTCTCCAGGCAAGAACACTGGAGTGGGTTGCCATTGCCTTCTCAGAGCATAAACACCACAGCAGCCTGGAAATTGAGCAACAGCTGGGCCAACTGTAGAGGAAAGAAAGGAAAGCTAGAAGGACTTGGACCTCAGGGGATTGACCAAGAATTGGAAGCCACCTCCACTGGCCTCTTCTGGATTAATTCCCCATGTGGTGCTTATTCAGCTTGTGACTCCCTGCCAGGGACCAGTAGGTTATGGTGTAAAACACGTAAATACGTGCTAGCAGTAAATCTAAAATAACCGGACCCTGACACAAGGTCTAAGTGGTTGTCCCCACCTCCCAAAGTAGGTCCCTTCCTTCTCTCGGCTGGATGTTGGGGAGAGGGGGTACTGGTCACCTTTGGAGGACTCCCCTGGGTGGAAATATGCTCTCCAGCCTTCTGCTTTAAAATGAACAGCCTGGTTGGTAAATGAGGGATGTTTTGTTTTTGATGATTAAAAACAAAATCACCAAAAAGCAAAAACACATCTCTTCTTTTTTTAAATAAACTTCATGATTATGTCATGGCATAACAGGCAGATAGTCACCTGAGATAACCTAGATCCTGCACTTTAAAATTTTTATCTGCAGATTTTTATCAAGTGTGACTGGCATTTTGTTGAATCGAACTGTAAACCTGAAACAGGGGGAAGAAGGATAAAAAAAATAATTTGCCACTTTTGCTTCACCTCGCCCCCACCCCGACTTCCTTACTGAGTTGTGAGCTTGCTAACAAACAACTGTGGGTGAGCCTCCAGGGCCAGCCGGGGCTGCCTGTGGTTTCTGTGGTCTGGCTTCCCTTCCATCTTCTCCTGCAAGTCTGCACGTGCACCTCCGGGTGGCCGCCGCAGGTGGGCGGGTGCCGGGGGGGCTCAAGCACCAATGGCCAGCTCGCCCTAACACCGCGACTTCCACGCAGGGCCCGCTCCTTTCTGGGCGAGTTGCAACTAGGACCCTGCGTATCTGTACCAGGCTGCCTGGAGATACTCCCGTCCTTGCCACAGAAGCTGGATCCCAGGCGGCCACGACCCAGCTCCCCGCCGGAGAGCATCAGCTTCCTGGCCTGGGGTCTCTTTGGAGGCTTCATTCCACAAGCCTCTGGCTTGTGGTTCATCCAGTCTGCCATTTCGCGTGATGTACTCTGCACATAAGTTAAACAAACAGAGTGACAATATACAGCCTTGATGTACTCCTTTCCCAATTTGGAACCAGTCCGTTGTTCCATGTCAAGTTCTGTTGCTTCTTGACCTCCTGAGAAATACAGATTTCCTAGGAGGCAGGTAAGCTGGTCCGGTATTCCCATCCTTTAAGAATTTTCCAGTTTGCTGTGATCCACACAGTCAAAGGCTTTAGCATAGTCAATGAAGCAGATGTTTTTCTGGAATTCTCTAGCTTTTTCTATTATCCAGCGGATGTTGGCAATCCAAACTCTGGTTCCTCTGCCTTTTCTAAATCTAGCTTGTACATACCATTTGTATATAAATCAACCCCTGTTCTTCTATAGCTTAATTAAAATAGCAAGGGAGGTGGGGTAGAAGCTGAAATCATGTGGCAATCCTCAATTATGCTGATGATTCAGAAAAACTATATACATATATGTATATGAAATGAAAACACACATTAAAAACATTGATCAAAGGCTTCTATTCAAGAAACACCACACAGCAACTTCCCTGATGGTCCAGTGGTTTAGACTCCACACTTTCATAGTCAGGGGCATGGGTTCGATCCCTGATCACACAACTAAAATCCTGCTTGCCAGGCATTGTAGCAAAAAATACAAGAAAAAAAGATGCCACACATTCTATCCTGCTGCTCTAAAGGCACAGATAATGGTGAACGTCCCTATTATATGCTATAAACATCTGTAACTAAACATTCTAAAGCTGTTTATCTTGCTTAAGACTTTTCATCCGTTAATGTCTTAGAATAGGGCCCTGGAAATGGAAAACTGTCCAAGGGACAAGAGTCACGGGTGTTCCAGATCAAGGATGGGAGGAGAACGCAGAGGAGATGGGAGACACCGAACCCAAAGACCTCCTTCTGGTCTGCCTCAAGGTCTCGCCTCTCGGCCCCACTCGCTGACTCAAATCTGGCCACTGCCAAAGATCCCAGCTCATAATGTAACACCGCAAAACAGCTGATGCTGTAGCATCAAGCAACTCGCATCTGCTGCGTACCTTCCCCAGCAGGTGAAGTTTAAGTGCCAAAACATTAAATCATAGCATCGGTGAGGAGCATGGATTAAACATCAGGCTTCTCAGATTTATGCGTTCACTCCACGGCTTACAATGAAGTAACAATATGAAATCATTTGAGAGAAAACTTCTTATGGCACCCGCCTGTCTGCAACTCCCTCTTGCATTTTTCAGAGCATGGTAATTTGAAACTGTTGAATTTCTTCCTACACCATCCTTAATTTATTATGAGAATCACTTCTCTTAGTGTTGGTTTTTATAGCTTCAACAAGTATTTGAAGATCTGTTTGCCTTTTCAAATTATTTCTTTGCTTACTCACTGTATCAGTTTCTCATTCACACATCAGTGATCTGTATAAATCACTTTAAATCTGGACAATTTACTTAAATAGTAAGTTAGGATTTATTTCCCAACAGAATTGCTTTCTTAGATCAGACATATGGTCCCCCAGCTTCCAATTTAGAATCAAGGCATATTTTGAATCAAGACATAACTACTTGCCAAGATTTCAACCTCAAAAAGCTATGAACTGCATGTTCACTAGTAATAAAATTTAAAGAAATGGAATAAAAAGCATTATTAGATTATGGTGCTAAAAAGTAACTCGATTTCCCAGCCTTGCTTCTTCAAGTTTAGGGGTAGTAACCATTTCCCACCACTGCTCATATCTAGGTTTTCCAATAACCATTGTCAGTCTCTTTAACTTCATTCAAGTCTTTACATAAAGTCTGCTTCTTGATGGGAACTTGTCCAAAGGCAACCTTTTCATTCTATCCCCCAATCTCTTAACCGTTCATATTTCCCATCTCCTTGTCTCAAGCTGTATACAGAGAAATTTCTTAAGATCTATTTTACAGTTTCCTATTGCTCTCTTCAAAGAATTGTCTATTTTTTTAATCTTATACAAACTTTATGGCTCTTTAAAAATGAATCAATACGAGTATAGGCTTCAAACTCTCAGTACTGAACTAATCTCCTCTCAATGAATTTTTTTAAACTAGCTAAAATTGTTTTTCTTTAATTAGGAACCTTGGGGGAAATAAGTAGCATCAGGATTTAAAGGCAAATTGCCTACTTATTTAAGTCCAATGATGTCCTTCAGTTATAAAGATTTCTAAAATATTGTAATTTTCTAAACATCTGGTTATATGTTAATTTGCCTGGGCATTTTTTGAGACTTCTTCCCTCTTTGTTTCACTCCTTTTGTTTCATTAATTTATATTTATATGAAACATGCTTCTACATTTTCCTGAAAATCATCCTTTAACAAGGGGAAGTACAAGGTAAGCTGAATCTCGCCCAGGATGCAGAAAAGACCTCCCTGGGAGAGAAAAGACCTCCCTAGTTGAGAATGGAGGAGCACTCAGCCATTTGTAGTTATCACCAAGCTGCTGGACCCTTTCCAGGCCAGATTCAGACTCCACAGTGTTCTACCACTCTTTTTAATAAGTATCTATTATATCTGGCTGTGCTTGTCTTCCTCGCTCCAGCTGAGCTCTCTTTAGGTGCAGTGTGTGGGCTTCTCGCTGCAGTGGCTTCTTCAGTTGCAGAGCACAGACTCCGGGCACAAGGGCTTCAGGAGCTGCAGCTCGTGGGCTCCAGAGCTCAGGCACAGTAGCTGTGGCGCACAGGCTTAGTTGCCCCATGGCATGTGGAAATCTTCCCTGACCGGGGATCAAACCCAGCCCCCTGCGTTGACAGGCAGATTCTTAACCACTGGATCAAGGAGATGCTCTTCTATCACTCTTGGAGAAGAACTTCAGGCTGCTTCTTGCTGGAGTCTCTGTGAAGAGTCTCTGGCCACAGTGAGATAGTTAGAAATTCATAACTAAAGGAAAACTGGAAAACTCACAAAATTGTGGAAATTAAACAACACACTCTCAAACAAGGCATCAGTAAAGAAGTCACAAGGGAAATGAGAAATATTTAGAGACAAATGAAAGTGAAGCACAAACTTACAACTTAACCAATTAGAAAAAGAAAAAATTAAACCCAAAGCTAACACAATGAAGGAAAATAAGAAAGATTAGAACACAGATAAATTAAATGGAGAATAAAAAAATTCAAACCTTGGTTCTTTGACAAGATTAACAAAATTCACAAACCTTTAGCTAGATGGACTAAGGGGGGGAAAAAAGAAGACTAAAATTACTAAAATAAAAAATGAAAATGGGACATTACTACCAATTCTAGAGAAATAAAAAGGAATATAAGCGACTACTATGAATAACTGTGTGCCAACAATTTGGATAATACAGATGAAATGGACAAATTTCTAGAAACACAAAACCTACCAAGACTGGATCAGGAAGAAACAGAAAATCTGAATGGACCTATTCTGTAAGGAGTTAAAAAAAAAAAAAAAAAACAACCTATTGAATCAGTAATCAAAACAAGGAGATTGAATCAGTAATCAAAAATCTCCTAACAAAGAAAAACCCTGGACCTGATAGACCTGATAGACCGTTGGTTTTACTGGTGGATTCTACCAAACATTTATGGAAGAACCAATACCAATGTTTCTCAAAGTTTTCCAAAAAACTAAAGAGAAAACACTTCCTAACTCATTCTATGAGGCCAGCATTACCCAGCTAACAAAGCCAAACAAAGATGCTGCAAGAAAACCACCATAGATGAATATCCCTTATGACCATTACTGCACAAATCCTCAACAAAGTACTAGCAAGGAGACTGCAGCAGCATATTAAGAGGATTGTATACTATGTCCAAGTGGAATTTATTCCTGGAACGGAAGAATGGTTCAACATACAAAAACTGATCAATGTAACATGCTACATTAACAGGATGAAGGAAAAACCCCACATGACCATCTCAACTGATGTAGAAAAAGCATTTGACAAAATTCAACACTCAACAAACTAGGAATAAAGGGAAACTACCTCAACATAATAAAAACCACACATGAAAAATCCACAGCAAATATCATACTCAATGGTGAAGGACTGAAACCTTTTCCTCTAGGATCAGGAACAAGGCAAAGACATCCACTTTCACCACTTATATTCAATATTGTACTGGCAGTTCTAGCGAGAGCAATTAGGCAAGAAATAAAAGATATCCAAATTAGAAAGGAAGAAGTAAATTATCTGTTTGTAGATGACGTGATCTTAAGTGTAGAAAACTCTAAATTTTCTACAAAAAAAAAAAGACTATTAGAACTAATAAATGAATTAGCAAAATAATAGGATACAAAGTCAACACACAAAAATCAGTTGCATTCCTCTGCATAAACAATGAATAATCTGAAAATTTAAAACAATTCCATTTACAATAGCATCAAAAAGAATAAAACACTCAGAAATTAACCAAAGAGATAAAAGACTTGTAAGAACTTGTACAATAAAAACACTGCTAAAAGAAATTGAAGATGACAAATAAATGGAAATACATCTCATGTTCATGGCTTTTGTCAATACTACCCAAAGAAATCTACAGATTCAATGCAATCTCTATCAAAATCCCAATGATGGTTTTTGCAAAACAGAAAAACCCATCCTAAAATTCATATGGAGCCTCAAAGGACCCAAATAAGCCAAAACAATCTTGAAAAAGAACAATAAAACTGCAGGACTCCCATTTCCTGATTTCAAATCTTAATACAAACCCACAGTAATCAAAACAGTGTGGAATTGGCATAGATAAACCTATGAAGATACAGAAATATATCCTCACATGTATATTGAAATGATTTTTGACAAAAGTATTCAATGGAGAAAGGACAGTCTTTTCAACAAATGGTACCGGGGAAACTGAATATCCACATACAAACAAAAAGGAAGTTGGACCCTTATCTAACAACATATACAAAAATTATCTCAAAATAGACCAAGGACCTAAATGTAAGACCATAAAGCAATAAAGCCCTTAGAAGCAAATTGGACTTAAGTTTTATAATGTGTAGCAAAAGGTACTATCATAGAGTAAAAAGGCAACTCACAAAATGGGAGAAAAGATTTACATATCATATATCTCATAAGGGATTAATATCTAGAATTATATAGAGAACTGCCAAAACTCAACAAAAAGACCAAACAACCCAATTCAAAACCAAGTAAAGAACTTGAATAGACACTTCTCCAAAGATATACAAATGGACAATAAGAACAGCAAAAAAAGATACTTAACACCACTAATTATTAGGGAAATGCAAATCAAAACTACCATGAGATAACACCCGACATCCATTAGGATAGCACCATTAAAAAAAAAGAAAAGAAAACAAGAAGTGTTAGCAGGGATGGGGATCAAGTGGAACCCTTTGGCACTGTTGGTCAGAATGTCAGACAGTACAGCCCTTGTAGGAAACAGTATGGAGTTCTTCAAAAAATTAAAAATACAATTACCATATGATCCAGCAATTCCACTTCTGGGTATATAACCAAAAGGACTGAAAGCAGAGTCTCAGAGAGACATTAGCACACTCATATTTACAGCAGTAAGTAGCTCAAACATGCAAGCAGCCCAAGTGCTCATTGATGGATGAATGAATAAGCAAAATATGCATAACAAAATTATTGTTCAGCCTTTAAAAGGAAGCAAAAATGAAAAACATGGAAGACCTCCTAGAGACTGAAAATAGAACGGGGGTTCCCAGGCCTGGGAGGAGGGGAGAAAATGTGGACTTATTTAGAGTGTAGAGTGTAAGGTGGTGTAGAGCTCAGATGGGACAGTTATGGGGATGGTGATGGTGCCCTTAATGCCGCAGAACTATACACTTAAAAATGATTATAATGGCAAGTTTTTAAATGCGTATTTTACCGCAATTGAACTGAACAGTAACTGACAAATCTTATTTGTGTCATAACAGAAACTGGGTAAATAAAGAACTCAGTAAGAAACAGCACACACAGCGCTCTCACCCCAATTCTCAGACTCCTTGGCGACCTTAAGATATGTCTACCACATAGGAGTCCCAGAAGTAATGAACAAACCTTCTTCACAGGTTGCTTCCATTTAACATGGCAAGTATTTTTGGTATTATCTACTCTGCAAATTTGGAGTAGGAAATGGCAAGCCACGCCAGTATTTGTGCCTGGAAAATTCCACGGACAGAGGAGACTGGTGGGCTACAGTCCATGGGGTCACAAAGAGTTGGACACAACTGAGCACACAGGCATACACTCTGCAAATTATTGTGTTAAAACAGCATCAAGTAGTAGAGTGAATTAAAATAGTGATGCAGGGGGACTTCCCTGGTGGTCCAGTGGCTGAGACCCACACTCCCAATCTGGGGGCCAGATTCCATCCTTGCTCAGGGAACTAGATCCCACCTGCCACAGTTAAGACAGGTGGTGCTCGTGGTAAAGAACCCACCTGACAGTCCAGGAGACGCAAGAGGTGGGATCGATCCCTGGGTTGGGAAGATCCTCTGCGGGAGGGCACAGCAACGTACTCCAGTATTCTTGCCTGGAAAGTCCCATGGACAGAGGAGCCTGGTGGGTTACGGTTCACAGAGTCGCAAAGAGTCGGACATGACTTAGCAATTAAGCATGCATTCATGCTGCTACTAAAGATCTTCCATGCCATAGCTAAGACTTGGTGCAGCCATATAAATAAAAAAGCAAATAAATATTTAAATAAAATGATGATGCAGGAATTCTCTGGTGGTCCAGTGGTTAGGAAGCCACACTTCCATTGCAGAGGGCACGGGTTTGATCCCTGGTCAGGGAACTAAGATCCTGTGTGTCAAACAGCCCTCTCTCCCCTGCACCAAAAAAAAAAAGAGGTGAAATAGTGACGCAATTCAAAATGAAGCAGTTCTTGGATGTTCATAACCCTGGCATTAACTGTTAGATGCAGACTACTTTTAAGTTGAGAATTACTGGGATTCTCACACATACATTCAGTGGAGAAAGGTAATAGCTAACATTTTGTCAGTTTCTGTTTCCATAGAGAATTGTGGGGTGTTTTAGAAATCTATCTGCAAGATTATAATTGATGAAGCAAACCCTCTTAAATGAAAATGTAGTGGTCTCTCTACCATATAATACAATGAAACTGCATATAATATGAAAATCATTATGTCAGGGGGAGTCTAAAAATTGTATTAACATACTCTGGTGTTTAGAGGCTAAGAGCTGGTGATGGACAGGGAGGCTGGCGTGCTGCAATTCATGGGGTCACAAAGAGTCAGACACAACTGAGCGACTGAACTGAAACTGACTGATGTATGTCATACACTCTTCTAGAGGTTTCCCCCACTGTCCAAAAAAAAAAAGTTTAAAAACTTTTAAATTACAAAGTACTAAGTTTACTGAGGAATAAGAAGTAGTTAAAACTGAAATAAACAAGTTTCCCATTTAACCTTACAGCTCAATTTTATGTTTGCAAACATTGGGTACACTTTACAAACACAGTTAAAATAGAAATAGTCTGCTACATACACTGCAACTCTCACTTCCCCCAATTCCCTTCACTTATATGTACTTTGAACAGTTGTATTCCAAATTAGTCCTTTTTAAGATTTTTCTTTAAATGGCAAAACATCAGTTTTCAAACCAACCAATACAATTATGCATAAAGAAAATATCAATAATTTTCTACCCTGTGATGATTAAATTTTGGGTCAATTTGACCTTGCTACAGTGCCCAATTGTATGGCAAGTGCTAGTCTAGATGCTGCCATGAAGGTATGTGCAGCTGTGGATAACATCTACAATCAGTTGACATTACACTCCATATTGGCCTTCCCTGGTTAGGAATCAGGGGTCACGGTTCTATCCCTGCTCAGAGAAGATCTCACGTGCCGAGGGGCAGCTCAGTCTGAACTCCTATCTACTGGGCTCGAGCTCCAGAGCCCAGGACTCATGACTACCAAAGCCAGTAAGCCCTGGAGGCTGTGCTTCGCAATAGGAGAAACCACCGCAATGAGAACCTCCCACTCATCGAGACTAGAAACAGCCTGCGTACACAAACAAAGCCGAAAAATAAAAAGTTTTTTAAAAGCATGTAAAAAAAGATTACACTCCATAATATGAGTGGGCCCCACTCAATCAATTAGAGATTTGGGAGGGAAAAACTGGTTTCCCAGAGAAATAATTCTGACTCAAGACTAAAACAGAGGGAGTTCCCTGGCAGTCCAGTGTATTCACTGCCTCAAGCCACATGGCACAGCCAAAGGAAAAAAAAAAAGACAAACAGAAACTCTGCCTGAGCTCCCAGTCTGCTGTCCTGCGCAACTGCCCTACAGGCTTTAGACTTGCCAGCCTCCCACAATCACATAAGCATATTCCTTAAAACAAACCATGCATGGGCACACACCTCATCCCACTGGTCTGCTTTTCTCTGGAGAAGCCTAATCCACAACCTTTACAACCATTCCCTACTGACGTAAGTTTATGCTTTTTCCTCTAAGCGATGAGGTCATGATATACCTATAGAAGTCTATATCCTAACTTTTTTCCTATATAATAGCATATCATGGACATCTGCCCAGGTCAGCAGTCTGAGAGATAACTCATTCTTCTCCCGAGTCCCATGGTAAGCCACTGTATGGATTATTATATCAGCAAGGGACAGAGAGGCACAGGGAGTTTCCAGTATTTTGCTCTTGGTTCCACAATTGGCATCAAGCTTACAAGGAACTGATTCATCCATTGTCTTTGTCTTCTATTCCCATACTCTGCTTCAGGATGGAGCAGCTGTCATCTACCAAAAATTTACCATCAGATTTTCTCAGCTGTGCACTTAAAAATAGATAGCCTGGATTCCACACCCAGTGTGTCTAACAGGTGCCCGGATCCAGTGGGATGTGAATTCTCCAAGCATTTAAGGTTCACCAGCAGCCAGCTCTTCCCACTGACCTTCATGTGAACTGATCACAAAAGATGTGTCATCTGATCTCTTAGGTAGGGGACCAGAGAGCACAAGGCTCCCTTTTTTTGCCAATTCTGTTTTTTCAATAGACCACTGTGTTTAATTCAAATGTTAAGACAGGCACCTGGAAAATATTTTCAAGTAAAAAATAATAATAATAATGAACCAGGTTTGCATTTCATCCCCTGGTTGTTTTATACTCAACCAGAGGTGTCCGCCTAGCCAACAGTTAACCAAGGATCCTGCCAACATCAGGCGTTGGAAGAAGGACTGAGGGGTCCTGAAATTTCAACGCCTTGATGGCATCCCACCTGTGTTCCATTATCTCAAAGCTGCCTTGCCCAGCAAACCCAATGAGCCAAATTCACTGGCCTCTGCGGAGCTGCAGACTGGGAGGCCACACACGTCTCCAGGCAATTAGTAAGATGATCTCAACAACTTCTCTAAGCAGAGAGAAATGTCTGCAGCACCTTCACAAACGCCAGATCTGCTCCAGTTTCCTGGACATTCTAGAGCTTGTCTTTGTTCAAATGTTTCTATGCATCTGAAACAACCACAAATCATTTTTATTATTATATATTACTACAGTTTATTAAATGACACAAGGTTTATGCCACATTTTCCAACAATGTTTAAATAAAGAGCTCAAAATATAAAGGCTTATGAAAACTTTTATACTCTTTACGTAATAATATACACAATTTCTGGTGCTTGAATAAATACAGAAAACAGAAGCCATTCTTTATATCACAATCAGCCAAACTTAGCCATCAATGATTACACAAATCCACAAGCAAACAAACAAAAAAATCCACTTTCTTCATTTGGGTTATAAAAGCTAAAAATCCCTTTGCTACATATAACAATCCCCAAGGAGGTGCAGATAGGGAACTTATAGTCACAGCCCCAGAAACAAGGGGACCAAGTCTCTCAGTCCTTCAAGTTCTTCCCTGGTTAGAAGCTTCAAAAACTGCATAACTCTTTCAGGGAATAGGGAAAAAAAAAAATCAAAACAGGTTAAGACTCTGTTCTATAAGGTATTTATAATAACTCTGCACTGAAGAAATACAAAATTTTTGTCTTTAAAATGTGCTTACCTTTTACAGAGGGGTTTGGTTTTCTTTTCATCCTGGTATGAACATGTACATATTTGAATAAATTGATATAATGAATATTACATGACATTTCATCTTTTCATGGTCTTCAAAATGAACTCACTTCTACTGTTTTAAGAATTATATGTATACAACAATGTTTTCTACATTAAGGGAGAAAAACAAAGAATGGCTCATAAAAAGTCATCCTTTAAACTCAAGGAACCCAAAAGTGAAAACCTGTCTATAGAAAGCCCTTACACCAATGGAATGTTCTGGTAAGAAGAGAAGTCTCCTCTCTAAAGATACGGTTCAGTACGAGGGACGAGGCCTGAAGGGGCTCAGCTCTCTAGTATCACATCCGGAGCTGGTCAGCGAGAACTAGACTTCCATCTAATCCTGAAGCAATCAACACCTACCTGCCCCTCTGACCGCCTCCTTTCTTGCCTTAGCTCTTCCTTTTGGAACTGAAATCCTGCTTCACAAAATCTTATTTTCAAAGTCAGCATTAATATAGAAGGCAAGGTGAGAGAGACTGTGAGAAAAACTGCCCAATCCCAAGAAAAATCTGCGTGCCTTCTATTCTACTTCGAAGGAGGAAGCAGTCCAGGGGCTGGACGGACCAGGGACCTGCATAATACCGCAAAGGTGGCTGTCCTGGAGCCCCAGTGAGTACATATTCACTGCTACTCTCACAGGGCCTCCCAGGTGGCGCAGCAGTCAAGAATCTGCCTGCCAACACAAGAGACACAGGTTCGAGCCTGGGTTGGGTGGGGAGGAATCCCCTGGAGGAGGACATGGCAACCCACTCCAGTATTCTTGCCTGGAGAATCCCATGGACAGAGGAGCCTGGCAGGATACAGTCCATGGGGTCGTTAAGAGTTGCACACGACTGAGCACATTCTAAGGGTAGAACCAAAGTTACCCAAGTGAATGCTGAATATATTTTCTTTCCTAGGGATGTATTCTAGAAGTACAAAGGTCCTGGGACTCTCTCAGAGTCACTTTTTATTTTGAAAAGATAAAGACGAGAAAGAAGAATGATATCCTGTCTTTAGAAGAAAAGAAGGAAGCTGTTATATACCTCTTATCAGACTCTAGGTATAGAAAAATACTGCTTTTCAAATTTCAAGCAAGGATTTTCCATCCAAACTGATAAGGAAGTCCAAGACAGGAAATATTTTGACAAATGTGATCAGAACTAAAGTAAAACCCAGGAAATCTGAAAAAAAATCAACTCTTCGATTAACTTGCCACATTTCACTATGGGGAATATAACAGAACGTTAGCCTGTTTCTTTCATGAGAGTTTTATCACACGACCTCACTTGGGAGTAGTTCATGATAAAATGACTCTCTTCACACACAGGAACTATTTATTCTGGAATTATGGCTATATGACACCATGATGTAAAGACCCTATCCTATAAGTCCAATAGTAGGAGCTACTGTTTTCTTCACCTGATGCTCAGTATCAGTAGATATTATTATCCCCATTGTACAGACTGAGAGATGGAACCTTTGCTAATACCACAAATTATTGATTTGGCCAAAAAGTTCATTTGGATTTTTTTCCCCACGCTCTTACAACCTGAACAGACGTTCTGGCCAACCCAGTACTACCATTACCTAGGGCAGAACCCAAGTTGATTAAACATACCTCCCAAGATACAGACTTTGCTACTTTCCAAGCCAACCTCTCACACCATCAAGAGTATAGACTGTAATACTTTGTAACAATTCCTCACAAAGGTCGAGTGGTCAAAGGCTTAAAATCACTTATTATAAGTGAAAGATCCTGCCAAAATAGGAAATTACAAAGAAGTGCAATGTTCCAGGGATCTCTATCCTGCTCTGTTTATACTTGGGGTACACCAGGTCTCCATGTGTGAATTTCTTCAGCGACATGAAACCAAAGCCCCCTAAAAGCTCAGGAACGTAACACCGTCTCAGACGTTCTATCCCATGGTTCCAAAGAGCTTCTTCAGAACAGTCTAGGAGTCTTGGCTATGAGCTGAGGTGCAGCAGGAGTTACTCTTCACCTGAAGGAAACGGTCCACAGTTCCTGACCTTCATGCAAGTTTTCTTAGCAAGAAACATGCATTTCCTGTTATCTTTGATGTCGAAGGGCACTTGAATGGTAAGGACTAGGGTCTGGATGTTACAGTCGAGGCCGTTAAACGTTTGGTGCAGAGTGTCTGATGCCGGGACACAGTGATCCGAGCTAACCCAGCCCTCACCTGTTGCTCACACCTTAATCTGTGGCGGGCCAAGCAGTGAGAAGCAGTGGGAAAGACGGGAAGCTTCGCTATTTCAGAAGTGAGCGTTTTCAGAGGATGTCTCATGCAATCTTGACTTGTCACAAATCCAGCTTCTTCAGCTGCTCGTAGGTCACAAAGAACTGCAGGCACATTAGTTAAGGCTGACATTTTATGCCATCTAACCGTGATGTATCAAAACAGACCCACAAATAGCACACGCCTCCTAACATGTCTGGGCAGACATGTGCTGGGGGCATGATGAAACACGAGGACTCCATCCTCAACCACCCCAAAAGAGCTGCCCGGGAGCCTTCCCAAGATCGGCCTGAACAGACAGACCACAGTTGAGGCACACAAATCCCTTGCATCAGCTGCCACAGCCTCTGGGAGTACATCCACACTGCTAGTTTTTCTAACGTTGGAGAAGACTATACAGATTAGTGAAGTCTGTAAGAGAAGGCAGCAACCCTGGGAAGTTCTCCTCCAGGGTGGCCAATAGGCAAGCTTCCATGCGAGGGAAGCACAGATAATGAGGAACAAGGGTGGTAAAGCAATTATCCTTCAATTAAAAATATATATATTTTTTAAGTAGAACAAGAGTGGTAGAAACCAACATCTCCTACTTTATAATTCTACCCTTTCATTCCTAATAAACTGTTGTTTCTTTCCTGCCTCTCACTTTGGCATGGAGGACAAACTGCTAATCAGGCAAATAATTCTGGAGCTAATTCCTATCATTGGGCACTCTCAAGCATTCTAGAACATAGCTGCCAAACCAAATCCTGCCCAATGGTGGCCAGGGATTTACAGAATAAATAAATAAGTCCTTGTCTCTCTCTGAAAAAATAAACACACTCAGCTCCTAGAGCAGAGTCTAAATAAAGGTTTTCACTGATGTCATTGGCTTTCAAGAACACCATCATTAAACCAAGTTTCACAGAGGCTGGCAGAGAGACTTTCTACCTGTGTATAAAGAAACTGAATAGTTAACTTCTTGAATGAGAAGAATTCAAAAGAGAAAAAAAATCTACTTTTAATTATAATTAATAACCCGATAGTTTATGCAAACAACATTCTTTAGGTATATCTTTGTTCAGATCTACTGCAACAGAAAAGGATACAATAATATTCCAAGGACCAAGTCTCAACCAATTTGGCCAAAACCCTTTGTATAGAGCAAAAAACCCTTCATTCTTCCACGCTGTTAGAAGGGAGAGGGGGGAAAGAAGTTAGTGTCCAACTTTCCAATTATGCCAAATATGCCTTAATAATTAGTAGCCAGACTGAACTGGTCTTTCTCAAAAATAAAATTCTATTGGAAGGACTATCTACAAAATCATTGCCCACTGCCTTTCTTTGTTCTTTAAAGCTTTCTGCCTAGGTGGGGACTCAGGCTCTGTACCAAACCATCCCACACCCAAAGCAAACAGGAGCTGGATGAAGAAGAAGTGAGATTTAATTCCAAACTAGAGTCTACTGCCTCCTTGCCATGTGGACTCACAGCAGGTCATAAATTAGAAAGGGAGGCGACAGTGATAAAGCTATAATTCAGGGGACCTTTACTTCATGTGGTTGGATGGATAACATTAAGTATCTTTGCTTCATTAAAGCGATATTTTGAAGTCTAGGGGTGTGCCAGCATCATGACGGAAAACAGCAGCCACAGGAGTGGCCCCTCATCTTTGGCTGCTGGCAGTCCAGTAGCAGAGACAGTCCCAGACTTTCATCTCCTCATCAACAGTAGGCCCAGTTATTTAAACCGAGAATTAAGCTTAAGATTCATGGGTTCCTTTCAGAGACGTCTGAATGAAGAATACTCAGTCCAGTCTGACTCAACAGGAAGGCGATATATTTTGGAGGCAGACAGGGTTCTATTGCCATCACAGAAAATATGAGTATTTTCTCATCCTTCACAGCAGAGCAGAGACAGAAAAAAAAAGAACTTTCATTTCTAAATATTCATTTAGATTTTGTATTTATAAAAGCCCCTGTTTTAGGCAAATACTCTGTACCATCTCAAGGCTTTAGGGCATCACTCATCTTAGTTATATTAAGCCCTCAAAACTTAGATGCTTCTTTGATTAAATAAATATAAAATATATATATATATATGTATACACATATTTGTGGAGAAGGCAATGGCACCCCACTCCAGTCCTCTTGCCTGGAGAATCCCATGGACGGAGGAGCCTGGTGGGCTGCAGTCCATGGGGTCGCTAAGAGCGGACACGACTGAGCGACTTCACTTTGACTTTTCACTTTCATGCATTGGAGAAGGAAATGGCAACCCACTCCAGTGTTCTTGCCTGGAGAATCCCAGGGACGGGGGAGCCTGGTGGGCTGCCGTCTATGGGGTCACACACAACTGAAGCGACTTAGTAGCAGTAGCAGTAGCAGCACACATATTTGGAGGGCAGTTGTACAGACAGAAGCAATCCACAGAATGCTGAAGACTAAGTAAATGTGCTTATTTCACTAGTGTCCCTTATATTAATATATCATATTCTATGAACAAGCCTTTATTATTATGCTTATACTTATTATAAATATATATATACTATTTGTACATAACATTATTCCAGGCACCATGCTAACTATTTCGGCAGCATTATTGCAATGATTTTTATAATAATCCTGGAACACAGGTGGTATCACTGTGCCACTTGTGAGGAAATCAAGGTGTACACTGTCTGTACACAGACCAGAGTCACAGATTACAAGTGACAGAACCAGAGGTTCATCGGGCTCCAAACCCTTGTGTTTTTAAATCATGAAGAGAAACTCTTCAGAGGATAACATGGAAGCCAAGAAGCCACAGAAAGAACTCACAACAGTGTACAGACGGACAACCCCACTCACCTGTAACAAGCAATCCAGGGTGCCTTTGTAGCCAGGGCATTTGCCATCTCGGAGGACTCTCTGGTTCATCATACGCGTTCTCACCACGTCCACAGGGTTTGAGGCCAGGGCTCCTGCCAGCCCACAGGTGAAGCTTGAGCTATAAAGAAGAGACCATTAGAAAAGCATCTCAAAGGAAACGGCCTCCTCCCAAATTAGGTTAACATGTAACAGGTAACAAGACAGAATACATGCAAATAAGGACCCTATCTAAAGCGCTACTGCTGCTGCTGCTGCTAAGTCGCTTCAGTCGTGTCCGACTCTGTGCGACACCACAGACGGCAGCCCACCAGGCTCCGCCGTCCCTGGGATTCTCCAGGCAAGAACACTGGAGTGGGTGGTCATCTCCTCTCCAATGCATCAAAGTGAAAAGTGAAAGTGAAGTCGCTCAGTCGTGTCTGACCCTCAGCAACCCCATGGACTGCAGCCCACCAGGCTCCTCCATCCATGGGATTTTCCAGGCAAGAGTACTGGAGTGGGGTGCCATTGCCTTCTCCGCTAAAGCGCTACACAGACTTCTAAACATCAGCACTGTTTATCCTGGCTTATAAATCCCAGTCCCAGCTAACAATACCTTTGAGGTTCTGGACTGTCATGGAAACAGGAAGAAATATAGAAACATACAAGGAACATCTTCCAAGGATGATCTATTCTATCTATCTATTCTCCTATAAACAGACATCAGAGTAATTTTAGCCTGATGTAATTTTATCCTGTTCTAAGAGATCAGAGAAAAAGATTTCCTCACTGTAATACAATGCCCACTGGGGGCCCGTGGTACCACTAAACTGATACCTGGACCATAGACCAGTCCTGGTATCAACTAACTCAAGAGTCGGGTTTCACAGCTTCAGAGCTACTAACACTTTGAACAGATAATTCTTTGTTGTGAACGTCTTTCCTGTGCAATGTAAGATGTACATGGTTCACTAGCCTACCCAGTAGATGTCACTGGCACTCCCCGTCCAGCTGAGGCATAAGAATCAGAACAGTCTCCAAAGTTGCCAAACGTCATAGAAACAGAGTAGAAAAGTGACTGCGAGAGCTAGGGGTTGGGGGAAATAGGGAAGAGGTTGGGAAAGACATACACATTTTCAGTTTCAAGGCTCCCCCGTCCCTGGGATTCTCCAGGCAAGAACACTGGAGTGGGTTGCCATTTCCTTCTCCAATACATGAAAGTGAAAAGGGAAAGTAGAGTCGCTCAGTCGTGTCCAACTCTTAGCGACCCCATGGACTGCAGCGCAACAGGCTCCTCCATCCATGGGATTTTCCAGGCAGGAGTACTGGAGTGGGGTGCATCCTAGTCTGACTCTTTTGCTACCCCAGGCTCCTCTGTCCATGGGATTTCCCAGGCAAGAGTACTGGAGTGGTTGTCATTTCCTTCTCCAGGGAATTTTTCTGACCTAGGGATCAAACCTGAGTTTCCCACATTGGCAGGGGGATTCTTTACCACTGAATCACCTGGGAGAGCCCTATAAAGCAACTGTACTCCAAAATAATTAATTTTAAAAATAATAAGTGAATAAGGTCTGAGGGTCTAATATATAATATGGTGGTTATGGCTGATAGCAGTATTATACATAATCTAAATTCGCTACGAGAGTAGAACAATTTTGTTCTCACACACAAAATGATGGAGGTGTTAATTAACTGGATGGGGGTAATCATTTCACAATACACATATATATCAAATCACATTGTAAGATATTTAAAGTGCACAATTTTACTTGCTAGTTATACCTCAATAAAGCGGAAAAAAAATTTTTAATATAAAAGAATGCTAAACACGATCACAGATGCATATTAAGCACATATAATATATTTTTGTGGGGTTTTCCTGGTGGCTCAGTGCTAAAGAATCCACCTGCCAATGCAGGAGACTCAGGTTCAATCCCTGGGTTGGGACGATCCCCTGGAGGAGGGCATGGCAGCCCACTCCAGTATTCTTACCTAGAGAAACCCATGAACAGGGGAGCCTGGGAGGCTACAAGTCTACATAGTCGTAAAAAGTCGACACGCCTGAGCACAACACAGCAATATATTTTTGTAGACGAACTTACATGTGCACAGAAAAACCTGAAGGTACATATCAAACAGTTAACAATGGCTACCTAGGTAAAAGCATAAAGGCTTATTATACCTTTTCCTGCTTTCCTTCTGTACCATAATTTTCAAATATGAGAATATAATACTACCTTTTTTAAAATGTCTAAAGTCATGCATACCTAAAACATTAATTAAAAAAAAAAATCCAGAAACATACAGGAAATGGGTATACACCGTGTCTCCCATCAGGCCTGAGAGAATCAGATGCTTCTTGGTGAGGTCGTAGACTGGCAGCTCCACACCGACCACAATAGCAGCCCTCTGAGCAGTAAGGGACACACCCTGATAAAAACATCAACATGAAGATTCAGACATCTCTCCCCCACAAACGATGGCCAATTTTTATGTCTGCCTGCTGATGGGTAGAAACGCAGAGTGACAGAGTAGAAAAATGCAGAGGGTAAGAAGTCAGAAGCTCCAAAGTCTGATTCTGATTCTGGTACTAACTGTATGACCTTCACCAGGACAAGTCACCACTCAGCGCCTCCAGTTTCCTTGTATGTACGGAGAGAATGGGACTGGATCGCCTTTCAGATCCATTCTATGAACTGACAGTCCCTAGAATACTAGGAAATAGTGTTCCATACCAGTGCCTGATTAACGGTCTTCACAGAAGCCATGAAACCATACCACTGAAAAAACCCAACATTACTGGAGGCCCTTCTCACTAAGAACTTAAAAAAGAAAAAAACAAAAATTCAGCCTTCAGAGCATTTCTTCCATGTGAATTACACAAAAGTTACTATAAAATCATGACACATTCCTGATGTAAAATCATGACATGTTTTCATTTTACAAATTAAGGAAGAAGATCCCTTCAAGGGCAGATGTCATTGTTCAGTTACTTCATTATGCCATATGGATTAGATAAAATAATGGAAATAGGGAAAACAAAACCTTTTTTTAAAAAAAAGAAGAACCAAGTCAGCTCACCTTCCACAGTCCTCTCGTACCCTCTTGCTGGTAAATGTTAATGAAGTTGCCTATCATCCCTCCTTGAAGGGTGCTGCTTTGGGCTTGCATCCGTATCTAGAGATTAAAGACTAACGTAAGAAAGAAACTAGCATGATTCTCCCCAAATTCAGGGAAAAAAAAAAATCAATCTGCTGTTTAATAACTATTAAAAGAAAAAAAAGTACCATATATATTACTATAAAGCTAGCTTAAGTTTATATGGATTGGTTCTTAGGCACTTTGGAATCATCAAAAAGCATCGAGAAAAGTCCAGTGTATTGCAGGTAGTAGCTCATTAAGTGTCAAAACAAAATTATTATTATTATTATTAATAGTCTTTTGAAATGGAAAGAAATGGCATGTTTTCCATATTTTTTCTTTACTAAAGCAGGAAAGAGAGACTCTGAGTGTTAATTCTAAAGACTTCACATAATTAATGAGTATCCAGTGTGCCTGGCAGCATCAAGCATGGGCAAGCACCCTTCTTAAATTAGTTACTCCAAGCCACTATGATTTCCCTCCAGCCAAACCGAAAGGTATGCGGACACGCTAGCCAAAGGACAGCCATGTGACGCCGTCACACTCTCTTACACTTGAACTTACAAGTGAACTTTACCACAGCCATGGAATTCACATGACCGAGATGCCAACATAAAAATAACGTTTGATTTAGCCCTCCACGTTTTTAAAAATAAAGAAGGACTTCACTAAAACCTGGTACTTATTTTGTCTGAGGGAGCACATGCATTTACCTCTAACTCTAAAGCTGATTGCTACTGCCATGGTAGCATGTGAAAATAAGACAAAATGCAGGAAACTGCCTCTCCACACATTTAAGAGGTGAATGAGTGTGGACACTTCCCTAGCAATCTAACCCCAGCACGGGGTAAACTTAGAGCCTGGTAGTTCTCTTCGCACCTGTGTAACTGTAGCATCCCTGCCATGTACAACTTTGATGTTATCAGAAGCTCCCATTAGACTAAAGACTGCAGGCGGGGTCCTTGCCTTAGTCATTCTTGGATTCTAAACACACAGGACACGGACTGGTACCAAGCAGGAGTGCGATGCATGCTGCTTGCAATAATGGGGGAGAAGAGGGAGGGAAGGAAAGGCAGAACTTGAGACTGTTCAAACAAGGACGTGCACCTAACTTTGAGTTTAACTCGTTAGTCCCAAGGGATTTAAGAAGGCTGTATCCTGGTACTGTCGGCAAGGTCATCTAATGAGGTATGTCTACTTGTGGTTAAGTAAATATTTTCTTTATTATTTCCTGGAGTCAGATTAATGGCTAACATAACGCCTTCAGAAAGGGTCACCAATGTGCAGCCTTGACTGGTGTAAAACTTGCAGTCCACCTATTTTCATAAACCAATAAACACAGGAGATTTTTCAATGACCAATGAAATGCATCCAAGCCTAAACGTTTTTCTCTGGTTAGTCACCAAAACCTCCCAGATCACCACATCCTCCAAGAAGGGGCTCTACTTGTGAGCTCACCTGTATCGGTGGGAAACCCCCGAGTGCAGGTTTCTAAGTTAGAGGCTTCCCAGCACTAAAACTGTAAACAGACTCACATGTGCTTCATGATCTGAGTGTTGATCTAATTAAGAAAACGCAGAGTGTGCCTATAAGATGCAAGGCTGTGGTGGTGGTTTAAGTCGTGTCGGACTCTTGTGACCCTATGGACTGTAGTCCACCAGGCTCCTCTGTCCATGGGATTCTCCAGACAAGAATACTGGAGGGGGTTGCCATTCCCTTCTCCAGGGGATCTTCCTGACCCAGGAATCGAACCCAGGTCTCCTGCATTGCAGGCAGATTCTTTACCAACCGAGCAATGAGGGAAGCCCAACATATAGGGCTGCCTACCTTCAAAACATCCGTTGGATTAGCAATGCTTGAGGATATGACTCCAGAGAGAATCCCACAGACCACATTTATCAGAAGGGTTTCATCTGCAAAGACACATTATTTGACTTCTCACATATACAGAACTCTTCATGTGCATAATGCATATACAAATGAGATTCGCTTACATACCACTTCTTCACTTAGGAGAATAAAGAAATATATGCTTAACAAAGTGATTTTAAAAGAATTTGGGATTTTTTTGGCAGAAGAGATTTTTCTCAGGAAAAACTTTATTTTTTTTTTAATTACTTTTTTTTTATTCTGTTTTTTTTTTTTTTTTCAGCTGCACCACTTGGCTTATAGGATCCTACATGTCCAACTAGGGACTGAACCCAAGTCCTGTGAGTGAAAGTCATAACTACTGGACCTCCAGGGACGTCCCATAGCAAAATTTCTTGATACCTAAGAAGGAATGTGAATTATCAGGGAAGAGTAACCACCCATCAATTCACTCGTGTGTATAAATGTGACTATTGTAAATAAGATGAGTGGGACTTCCAAGGTGGTCAAGTGGTTAAGACTGCATGCTCCCAAAGCAGGGGGAGCAGGTTTGATCCCTGGTCAGGGAATGAGATCCCACATGCCATGTGACATGGCCAAAAAATAAATAAAATAATAAAGTAATTTAAAAAAAATAAGATGAGGTAATACACCATGGTAAGAGAATAGAGGATACCCTATGAGATAACGTGGAGATAAAACTTTCAAGCACATCATACTTATTTGGAATATACTGAAGCATGTTTAAAGCGTCTTTGCTCCTGCTCACTGATCTCACCCAACAATGACTGGTGCTCATTCCTTTGTAAAAACAGAGAGGAACTTCTATGGATTAAAGCAAAGTCAAAGAATCAACCAGCAATAAAATAAAATAAAATCAGAGTTCTTAACACTAAGAAACATAGCCTGCTTTCCTGAAAAATAGGTGGTAAGTCCTAGGATTTTAGAGAATTTTAAGTAGGCTAGAACTATAATGACATACTCCCTAGTCTGGATGCTGTGGAAATAACTCATTAAGAAGTTTATAAATTGCTCTTTTTAACTGTTACCCTCCTAAATTCAGCTAATAGCTGACATGCTTAAGGCAGCATTTGTTTAGTCTTTATGCCCAAAGCTTTCCTCTGTTCGTAAACCATTTGAGTAAAAAGACGAACAACCCACCTCCTGTCCATAAGTGGAAAAAGGATTCCCCACTCACCTTCTGGACGCTCGACAAATAGCCGCTTCAAGCTCTGGTAGGTGCCTATCTTGATGGTGCCATAGGAAGCCTGGCGTAACATCGCTGGGGCGATCCTGCCAAACCAAGGGACAAAGGGACACAGAAATTCTTAAGAGTCACTGAAACTCCTCTAGAGGACACACACAAAGGGACATAATCGTGTCATCCGCTTTCTGCAAACTACACTAAGATGGACTTTTCTTAAAAGTTCAAAATCCAGCAAAAACACAGGCGGCTTCAGTCAAATGTGTGCAAGTTATTAGCTCCCCAAGTGACAGCTCAGCGCACTGCATTATCCTCAGTGAAAACGTACACGAATACGTGAACAGAGTCCTGTTTTCCTGATCGTGGAGGGCTTTCCTTTCTCGGGACAAGAGTCCCTGATGAAATCCGGCCTCTGTCAGCATCCTCCAAGGTTTCTCTGAAGTTCACCACCCACCTCCCTGGGGGCCCTATTCCAGTTATTCCGTCTCCTTCCAAGGACCCTCCCCAATCTCAGAACCACCTGGCATTCACACTCCCAGGCTCTCCTGCCACACTGACCGCTTCCTTCTTAGGCTGCAATTGGGCTTCCCTGCAAGCTCTCCAGCAATACCCCACCCCACCCCACCAAAATGGGCCCAGGGGACATCTCAATTACTAAATCAAACGGTGGTTTTCAATCAGCATCTTATGAAGCCTCTTCGCCTTTGTGGTATCTGCCCCAGTCCACCCTTGGCCCTGCTTGCAATCATCTCCTCCCTAACCCTCTTCCACTCCTCTTCTTTCTCTGCACAGCCTACCTCTGTCCTCTGGGGGGCCAGGGATTCTGTCCTCCCTCTCTTCTCTCCTGGCCCCACACACTCACCAGATGAGCTCATCTACTTGCATGGCTTCAACTGCCCAAAGACTGCTGACTCCTGAACTCATGTCTCCAACCCTGATTCTAGGATGCATTTCCACCTGCTTCCCAGGTTTCTCAACTCACACGCCCTACACCTACCACCAGAGCAAGTGTTCACACTGAGCTAATTACCCCTACTTCCAAATGATCCGCCCTCCTCTTCTGGGTCCTAGACCAAGGAACGGAACCTCCGTCTGCATACTGGCCAGAACCGGAAGAGACATCAGCCCGTCTCCTCCTTTCCCACCACCTCCATGGAGGAGGTCACGCACTATGTGGATGCTCTGCCCTAAACAGTTCCTACAGGGCAGGAGCTGCTGCTGGACTACCACCCGCCTCCCTTGCTAGCTGATTCCAGGAGGGTTCAGCAGGTAGAAGGTGGGAGGGAGGACAGGAGGGACAGGAAGCAGCAGAGGATTTCCTCCTCTCCCGGGCACTAGCAGAGCACCCCTCGGCCACTCCTACAGGCCCTTCAAGGCTTCAGCTCTGGGAGGCTCTGCTAACACTGTTCTTTTGTCCTTATTCCTTTGGTCCTAGCCTGGGTAACAATTTCTCATTTTGCCAGTTTCTAGGTAACCCTTCAATTGTTCCCTTAACCCTTAAGCAGCCCTTTTATAAAGTGAAAGTGTTATTCACTCAGTTGTGTCCAACTCTTTGTGACCCCATGAACTGTAGCCCGCCAGGCTCCTCTGTTCGTGGGATTCTCCAGGCAAGAATACTGCAGCGGGTAGCCAATCCCTTCTCCAGGAGATCTTCCCGGCTCAGGGATCAAACCCAGGTCTCCTTCATTGCAGGCAGGTCCTCTGCCACTGAGCCACCAGGGAAGCCCCGTTCATCAAATCTCCCTTCATTTAAATCATCCAAATGAATGATCTCCTGCAGGGCCTCTGATAGAGGCAGGGTCCCTTCTTAATCACTTTCCTATCCAGTGCCTACAGCAAAATGCTCACTAAACACCGGACTAAAGAAAAGCTGTTCACTGCAATTCTTGTCCACGGAGAATACGATATCATTTTCGTTATGGTAAAAGGCTTGGTGATAACCAAGGGGAAGAGGAAAAAAATAAACTACAGAATGTTTCAAAACAAACGTAATTTTTGTACCATTATCTGTATTCGACTATAGTGAAAAGTTTTACCACAACATTCACTATACAAAACACGTAGAAATTGAAATGAAAAAAATCAACCACGGCTACTTGCTCTTTTCAAATACACCCCGAACTTGGACTTTTTCCTCTGTGATGTCTCAGCGTAAAGTCTGTCCGTTTGAAACGTCTACTTACCCCGAATACAGCGCTTTCAGGCCTTCCTCTCTGCCTATCCTCACTAAGGCGTGCAGCATTCCTCGATATCTGATTTCTTTAAAGTTGGCATCATTCTTCTGGCCTTGAATCTGGAGCCGTGTCTTGGTTAAATCAATTGGAAAGGTACCTTAAAATTTTTCAGAAGGAATGTTTCACTTAATAGAAAGAAATTCCACTAAATAAAGGATAAACAGTGACTTATTACTGAGGAAACATTCAGACTAAGAAGCAGAATTAAGAATTTGATACTTCAGTCTTCTACTTATTAAAAAAAAAAATTAAGAATCAAAAGATTTTGTTTTTAAACACGTAACTATTTTCTTTTCCATATATTTGTATTTATGCCCCATCTTTTTCTACAGAGGATGTGAAGAGGCTGTACTGCTGTCTAAAGTAGGTACTTGGAATGCTTTATACAAATAGGATATCCATTTAAAAATCTGAGTTACTGGGAATTCCCTGGCAGTCCAGTGGTTAGGACTCGGCGCTCTCACTGCTGTGTCCCAGGTTCAGTCCGTTGTCGGGGAACTAAGATCCCACGAGCCGTGCAGCATGGCCAAAAAATAATTATAATAAAAAGATAAAAATAAAAGTTACTACTTTTCCCACATGTGAAGGCTAATACTGTGTCCAATATGAATGGAGTTTCTCACTGTGTGTTTCAGCCTAAAGTGACTCTTGCTGCTGCTGCTGCGTCACTGCAGTCAGGTCCGGCCCTCTGTGACCCCACGGACCATGGCCCACCAGGCTCCTCCGTCCGTGGGATTCCCCAGGCAAGAACGCCGGAGTGGGTTGCCATTTCCTCCTCCAACGATAAAGTAAGAAGGGAGGGAAGTGAGTGATGTGAAGTCGCTCAGCCATGTCTGACTCTTTGCGACGCCATGGACTGTAGCCTAGCAGGCTCCTCCGTCCATGGGATTCTCCAGGCAAGAGGACTGGAGTGGGGTGCCATTGCCTTCTCCAAAAGTAACTCTTAATAGAGGCTAAAATGTTTAATGCAGTACCTAAGAGAGAGTCCATCCAAATATACACACCCGAACATAGTAACCGTGAGTCACTGTGTCCATGAGTCCACAGAGGAAACCAAGGCAGGGGTGAGCGGGTCAGTGGTTACAGTGTCCCAACCCATCGGCTCCAGTCCCTGCGGCCGCCTCCAGGGCAGCCTCTATCCAGGTCAGCAGTGACTCACCTAGCACCTGGCACGCAGCAGCATCTCAGTCAACGTGGGTTTCATTTTGTTTTGTTTTCCTTTTGGCCACAGGAGGAGGCTTGTGGAATCTTAGTTCCCTGACCAGGGATCAACCCGGGTCCCACAGACAGTGAAAGCAGGAAGTCCTAACCACTGGACCGCCGGGGAATTCTCACCAATCACCAACATGTGTTGAATGAATGATTCAAGGAATAAACAAAGGAACAAACAGGATGTGACGGGAGACAGAGCTGAAGAAGTCATCAGCAGGATGTGGACAACGAGCATGATGGGAACATGACGACGCGATTGACAGTCGCTCCCCTCTGGCTTGGGAACATCGCAGGGCTCCCTACACCTCTTTATAGTCAAATGTGTTCACAGGGACAGAGTGGGAAAGACGACAAGGAGAATGGGGACAGACGTCAGCCAACAATGATTCATGAGGCTTCCTTAGGGCAACTGGTTCAACTTTCTCCCCACTGAACTTTGAACCCTAAACTGCTAATAAGCAGTCAGAGTCATTGTTTACCCTTTTTTTTTTTTAATATTTATTTATTTGGTCTTATGACAGTTGCGTCATGCAGGATCTTTCCTTGTGACAAGCGAGCTTAGCTGCCCCATGGCGTATAGGATCTTAATCCCCACACCAGGGATCGAACTGATGTCCCCTGCAATGGAAGGTGGATTCTCAACCAATGGACCACCCAGAAAGTCCCTATTTTGTCTTAAAAGATTCCCAAGAGGAGAAAGAAATTTTGAATTCTAAGACGAAGTATTTCAAAATCTCACATTCTGTGTTTGAACTACATTCACACCAGAAGTCTTTCAATATCCAATTATCATGACCAGAAGTCTAAGCCTCGTGGTATGCAGCAGGCAGCTGGCCAGCCTCCGCTCTGGGCTCCTTACTTACCACACTCCGCCGTGATGGAGGCCAGGCCTCCATACACGAAGGGTTTCCAGTTCAGGGCCGACATGCTCACCGCTGTCTGTCGTTCACGAAGCATAGCCTCCAACGGGGTTTTTCCTGGACACAAAAGTAAGACGTTTCAAGGGAACTTCTCACACAGGCAGTTTCTTTTTTAAACTTGTGTTTCACTTGGAGATGGGCCTCCCTGGTAGCTCAGATGGCAAAAAAAAAATCTGCCTGAAATGCAGGAGACCCAGGTTCAACCCCTGGGTCGGGAAGGTCCCCTGGAGGAGCCACAGAAACCCACTCCAGTACCCCTGCCTGCAGAATCCCATGGGCAGAGGAGCCTGGTGGGCTACAGTCCAGGGGGTCGCAAAGAGTCAGATGAGGGTGCCACCAGTCGCTACCATGGAAACCCCTCCCAATTCCCAAGCCTCACCTTATAAAGCAAAGCACCCTATCTCCTAAACCCCAAATCACTTTATAAGTGGCTTTAATTCTCACTGAGGCCATAAATAACCCAATAAAATAATACCTTGAAATGCGTGTATGTGTATAGTGTGGTACTATGAAGGCGATTTTCTGGGTGGCCTGTGTTATCTTCAACCTGTTCTTCAACACTTAATAAATACTTGCTATTAGCTTGCCACTGTCTTAGTGAGTCCCTCCTGGGAGGCAATGAAGTCCTTCAGAGTCACAGAAGTAGGGAAATGCTGCAACTCAGTGAGTGTCACAAACTAAAATGATAATTAGTGACCTAACATGGCCACAGTATACTTTCAGTTTATAAAGTTACCTCTCTTCTCTTACCCACACTATGTTACTAGCTGTGAGGAGGCCTGGGATGGAGAAACAAGGCCGACTATGGGGTGAGAGCCTCATCACTTCCTTCCTGATTCATAAAGCCCCAGTTATTAACCTCTAGGTTTTTCAGTTCTTCATCCTCTTCATCGCTGAAACATGGAAGGCAACCAGCCAGGGGCAGAGCCCATACCTTTATTCACTAAGCAAAATAAAATGCCCAGCTTTTAGGCCTATTGTGGAAATTAAGTATATTTTTAAAACTAACACAAAAAACACACTCACAAAGGCTGCCTTCCACCCTCCTTTGGGCTACGTGCCCTCACTCACTGTGAAATACATGCATGCACCCGCCACAGCCAGGCCCCCACATTCATTATATGTTCTGCAGCTTCATGGGATCTCAGCTGGCAAATCTGGGCTTGCGCCCATTAAAAGGAGACATGAGGAAACTACCCCACTTCTGTGTATATGCTATCAACTTTAATTCTTGTCAATTTAAAGTAAAATTGCATTCAGTTGACCAAAAAGTTTGTTGGGGTTTCTCGTAAGATACGGAAAAACTAGAACGACCTTTTTGGCCAATAATTTACTATACTCGCTGGCAAGCAATCTGCCCACGGTTTTTACTTTGTAGGTCCGGGGAGTTTTTCCAGGTCTGTACTTCCCAGGAGACCTAACACAAGTCACTACTAATGTCAGTTCACAAGATAGCCAATCAGCTTGCTTAAACCAAGAGAAAACACAGGAACTCCAAGGGGACCCTGGTAGACTGATAAACTGATACCTATTCCTCATTTATGGACATTAGCTAAATTCAGAGTAGCTACAGATGGGTAAAGTAGAAGGCTCCCTAAGCATGGAACTTAAAAATCATCATGTTTAAAAAAAAAAAAAAAACAACACGTTTTATGTATTTTTCTAACAAAGAACAAGCACTGCTCCCAAAAATTCATCTAATATCCTAAAGTTTAATATTTGTACTTAACTAATTCTTAGCCTTACTGAAGTCATAAGATAATGATTAACACTGTAAGTTACAAACTGTGAAACACATTAATAATAAATCCAATAATCCATGTACTGTCCTCAACCCATTCTTGAATTTTGCTGACTTCAAGTTAAAAAACAAAACAATTACCACGTAACAGTGATATGCAGAAGTATTGTAGACTGCCATTACAAAAGTGCTCAATATAAATGATTTCAGTGGATCCCCCCACAAAAAGTTTGGGATAGGACAGAAAAACAGACCAGGAAAGCCAGTTTCCGGAACGTTTCTTGTCCAAAGCCACATAGCCAAGGGGGCAGAAATGGACCTACAACCCCCAACTTGATCCCAAGTTTCATGCTCTTTCTGCTACTACCTGAGGCTGTACATGATCAAAAGGAATGATGGTGTTTTAATTAAGGAGAAAATACTACTAAGCAGCTGTGACTACTACTGATGAGACACACCACAGAAACAATAAAAATGTGCTTAATTTAAGAGAAAAGTCTTAGAAATATATATACTCAAGTGAAAGTGAGGTCGCTCAGACTTGTCTGACTCTGAGACCCCATGGACTGTAGCCTACAAGGCTCCTCCACCCACGGAATTTTCCAGGCAAGAGTACTGGAGTGGGTTGCTATTTCCTTCTCCAAGGGATCTTCCCGACCCAGGGATTGAACCTGGGTCTCCGGTACTGCAAGCAGACGCTTTTCCCATCTGAGCCACTAGGGAAGCTCCTAACAACACTCAGAAGGTAGTCAATTTAAAACAGTCAGTCACTCAGTCGTGTGCAACTCTTTGCAACCCCCATGGACTGCAGCACACCAGGCTTCCCTGTCCATCACCAACCCCTGGAGCTTGCTCAAACTCATGTCCATTGAGTCAGTGATGCCATCCAACCATCTCATCCTCTGTCGTCCCCTTCTGTCCCAATCTTTCTCAGCGAGTCAGTTCTTTGCATCAGGTGACCAAAGTATTGGAGTTTCAGCTTCAGCATCGGTCTTCCAATGAATATTCAGGACTGATTTTCCTTTAGGATTGACTGGTTTGATTTCCTTGCAGTCCAAGGGACTCTCAAGAGTCTTCTCCAGCACCACTGTTCAAAAGCATCAATTCTTCAGTGCTCAGCTTTCTTTATGGTCCAACTCTCACATCCACACACAACTACTGGAAACAACCATAGCTTTGACTAGACAGACCTGTCAGCAAAGTAATGTCTCTGCTTTTTAATATGGTGTCTAGGTTGGTCATAGCTTTTCTTCCAAGGAGGAAATGTCTTTTAATTTCATGGCTGCAGTCGCCATCTGCAGAGATTTTGGAGCCCAGAAAAGTAAAGTCTGTCGCAGTTTCCATTGTTTCCCCACTATTTGCCATGAAGTGATGGGACTGGATGCCATGATCTTAGTTTTCTGAATGTTGAGCTTTAAGCTTTTTCACTCTCCTCTTTCACTTTCACTTTCATCAAGAGGCTCTTCAGTTCCTCTTCACTTTCTGCCATAAGGGTGGTGTCATCTGCATATCTGAGGTTATTGATATTTCTCAATCTGAATAGGAATAATTAATTTTTCCAATATACAGTATACAGATGGTATTATTTTTTCCAGAGCTTTTTTTACTGAGGCAAAATTCACATACTACTAACAAAGCATCAGAGCAAACAACTCAATCCTCAGTACTCAGAGCACTCAGTACCTTCACAGTGTTGCGCCACCACCGTCTCTATCTAGTTCCAAAATATTACATCACCCTGTGGCCAGTGAATTGGAGGTTCTTTCTTCATAACGAGAGAATTCAGAGATGAAGCAGAGAAATTAAGAAAGTAAAGTGAAAGTTTATTTAAGCAAAGAGGGAGAATAGGCTTAGAGCTGCCACCCACAATTTCTTTGGCAAGCTGGTTGCAAGGAGCATACAAATAAAGGAGCGGACTGTTTACTGGAGAAGGACGAGCCTGGGGGTTATATTCCCTGATTTTCATCCCAGCCCCATTTTCCTGAGAAGAAGGATTTCTGTCTTAGGGATTTAGCTCAGATCAGAAGTGTCATGGCATCAGTGCAATATGGGTACTTCTTATCTGTAAGACTTTGCTGCTGTTGAGTTGCTCAGTCGTGTCTGACTCTTTGGGACCCCATGGACTGCAGCCTTCCAGGCTCCTCTGTCCATGGAATTCTCCAAGCAGGAATGCTGGAGTGGGTTGCCACTTCCTTCTCCAGGGGACCTTCCCCACCTGGGATCAAACCTGCATCTCCGGCATTGGCAGGCGGATTCTTTACTACTGAGCTACAGGGAAGCCCTACAGTAAAGAGAGCACAGTGAGCAAAGGATTACATTTGGATGCAGGTGATTTCCATCTTTCCCACCTTTCTTTGTCTGCTTTTCAGACCCTTACACCCAAAATGGTGTCGTTTCCTGTCAGTCTGAAGGTTCCTGTTTTTCTTTATCTGCATACGGACCCTCGCTGTTCACAAGATGCTTGATTTCCTGCATCCTGGCCCCTGCCCCCATTTCTCTACTCAGACCTAACTACTTGCCTGCTGTAACTAACAACTCCAAAAGGAAATCATTAACCATTCCCCACCCCTCATGGCCTCTATGATTCTTATTTTCTTGGCTGAGACACTATATGTGCTGAGTGGAACACAGGACTCCTTTTTAGCAGCTCCTAAGCTATCTGAGGTCAGCAATACGTGAACCGTGAACTTCCAGATGTTCAACTTGGTTTTAGAAAAAGCAAGAGAGTTCCAGAAAAACATCTATTTCTGCTTTATTGACTATGCCAAAGCCTTTGATTGTGTGGATCATAACAAACTGTGGAAAATTCTGAAAGAGACTGAAATACCAGACCACCTGACCTGCCTCTTGAGAAACCAATATGCAGGTCAGGAAGCAACAGTTAGAACTGGACATGAAACAACAGACTGGTTCCAAATAGGAAAAGGAGTACATCAAGGCTGTATATTGTCACCCTGCTTATTTAACTTCTATGCAGAGTACATCATGAGAAATGCTGGGCTGGAGGAAGCACAAGCTGGAATCAAGATTGCCAAGAGAAATACCAATAACCTCAGATATGCAGATGACACCATCGTTATGGCACAAAGTGAAGAAGAACTAAAGAGCCTCTTGATGAAAGTGAGAGGAGAGTGAAAAGGTTGACTTAAAGCTCAACATTCAGAAAACAAAGATCATGGCATCCAGTCCCATCACTTCAGGGCAGATAGATGGGGAACCAGTGGAACAGTGGCTGACTTTATTTTTCTGGGCACCAAAATCACTGCAGATGGTGATTGCAGCCATGAAATTAAAAGACGCTTACTCCTTGGAAGGAAAGTTTGACCAACCTAGACAGCATATTAAAAAGCAGAGACATTACTTTGCCAACAAAGGTCCGTCTAGTCAAGGCTATGGTTTTCCAGTAGTCATGTATGGATGTGAGAGTTGGACTGTGAAGAAGGCTGAGTGCCGAAGAATTGATGCTTTTGAACTGTGGTGTTGGAGAAGACTCTTGAGAGTCCCTTGGATTGCAAGGAGAGCAAACCAGTCCATCTTAAAGGAGATCAGTCCTGGGTGTTCACTGGAAGGACTGATGTTGAAGCTGAAACTCCAATACTTTGGCCACCTAAGAGCTGACTCATTTGAAAAGACCCTGATGCTGGGAAAGATTGAGAGCCAGAGGAGAAGGGGACGATAGAGGATGAGATGGTTGGATGGCATCATCGACTCGATGCACATGGGTTTGAGTGAACTCCGGGAGTTGGTGATGGACAGGGAGGCCTGGGGTGCTGCGGTTCATGGGGTCGCAAAGAGTCGGATACGACTGAGTGACTGAACTGAACCTGTCTGAGGAGCTTCTTAGAAGTACAGATACTAGGGCCTCACCCACTGAATGAGGACCTCAGGGGCATCCCCAAGCATCAATGAGTCAAATAGTGATGGCAAACAACGCCTTGGAATACTTATCACTTAAATAACTTAGGTAGTTGATCAGGCAGTGATGGCACTACAGACAGTTCTTTTGATTCATCTTATGTAGCAGTGATTTTTAGCAGTGTTTGTAGAAATGCATACATACAAAATACACACACACACACAGAAGTACAAAAGATATCCTCTAAAACGTCAGTAAAAATGTATGGGAAATGGATTTTACCTTCTGGTCTCTATTTAAAAATGCTTTTAAAAAACTGTATTGTATATGACTTCACGCCATCTCACCCATTAAGTCTTCTGGTTTCCTGTCAATCCTTTTATTTTGCTAGTTTAATGAGATTTGGCTCTTTATTTTTTCTGTCGGCTTTAATATTAGGTTTTTTAGTTATAATGTTAAAACCCAGAGGTTCTGGGTTATACTCACATGCAAACACTCAACTAGGGTGCCACATTGCAGCGGAGCTGCCTCCCGGTTTTTAATCACACACCCATGAGTTCCCATCAGACAAATCAGAGTCCCGCTGGTATTCCTGGTTAAACTGTACGAAAGTACTTTCTATTCAACTCTTAATAAGATGTTTAAAAGTTAACTAAAAGTAGGGTAAAAATAACTTGGGGCTCTTCTCTTTTCCTTTTCCAAAGCTAGGACTACATGCCTGAGCAGTTAAGACTACCGTGCCTTCCCAGGTTATTGTTTGCAGAGTCCAAGAATAACTCGGCTTAAATAACAACCCAAAAGCATCAGTAATTGGGCAAGCATCCAAACAAGAAGAGGTTCTGGTTAATACTGGAATAGAGGGGTCCGTAGGTCCAGTGAGTGTACTGGCCAAGGCTAGCTGTAACAGGGCTTCAGTTATCTGGGGCTGAAACCTCTGTTCGGCATTTCAACCATTTCTTTGTTTTAGAGCTCTCTCTGGAGAGGTTCTCCTCACACACATTCCTTAACTTGCTAGTTCAATTTTTGGCAAAACCCCAACTCTACTCAAGCGCCAAGACTGAAGGCCAACAGTCAAGGAGACGGAAGCGTCCCTTAGCAATCACTAGTGTTTGAGCAGGAGTTCAGCCTGAGATTCAGGGAGGGACTTACAACTTGCAAAAGTTCCAGCGTCCTGCATGGGGAGTGGCTGCTGATCACTTATCACTGAGCTCTCTTCTTCCGGCCCCGCCTCCTAGCTAAACTAAAACCCGGAGACCACTTCTCCAGAGCTGTGAACACAGTACTAACAATGGCCGTCATTATTAATACATAACATGTATGTAACATGTAACAGGCACTGCTCTGTTTTCCACATAAAAGGTTTTGGTTAATCTCCATGACCTTATGCAATAGGTATCATCATCACGTTTCACAACTGAGGACAGTCACCCTCAGAGAGGGAAAGTGACTTTGCCAAGCCACACAGCAATGAAGGACTCAAACTGAGCTCTCCCTGAGGGAAAGCTGATCTTCCTCTACGTACTACAAAGCCAAACACTATTTTCCAAAGGCTGTCTAAAAAAAACATTGGCGCAAATAATAAGAATCAATAAAAAGTGGGGGGGGGGGGGAGGGTAGGAAATCAACATATTAAAAATAAATGTCTGATTTTCCTGAGGGGGGTATATAAACATTTCTTAACTATTAATAAACAAACAAAAAAGTGTTTCCCGAGCGGAAATGTCTATATAAATCAAGAATTCCAAAGCATTCTCTCTACACTTGATAGGTTACATAACCTATTACATTTTCTATAACTTTAGTCTTTATCTTCCCCTTACAGCATCTATACAGCTGCAAAGAGAGGTAATTAAATACAGCAACTACTGCCGGAACTTCTGAAAGCTTTCCAAGTTTCTCTTATATAATTAACTCTGGGTAAGTTCTTTCAGTATTACAGTGCTCCCTTTTCAGTTCCCAATCTTAAACCGCAATCCAGTCTCTAAACTTCGGTGCGCTCATAAATCTTTGTTCCCCGCAGGGCAGTCTTCCATGGATTTTTCCTATATCCCATTCTTTTTAAAGGTACAGGACGAAAAACAAGCTCATCAGACTCATGAAACGTGGTATTTTAAAAGAGTCTTAGGAATCTATCTTATCTCATATGAATTAACTGAGTCACAGAGCTTGGCAGCAGCAAAATCAAGAGCAAAATTTACGCCTTTCAACTTTTCTCGCAACAGGAGGAGCACGAAACTAGAGTCTCTCAGGGCTACGACACGTTTAGCAGTTCTTGCGCAGGAACAATGTCACTGCAACCACTGTACACGAAATTAATCATACCTAGAACTATGCTAAAACCCTTAGCTACATTAACCTCCCGAGCAAATGAATTCCACCAGTCCATGAAAACGTGAGCCAACCTGGCGTGTTCCAGAAGCAACTCAAAGAGAGGGCCCTTTCCCAGAGTACGCAGCTTGCCCGGCCCGGTTGCACGCTCTTGAATGAATTGCAGGTGTGAGCGATGCAGAGGCAGGTGAAACGCACCGCGGCTGCAAGGGCGCACACGCTGGGATGCAAGACGGTCGTCACGCCTGATCTCGGTGACACTGGGAGAGAAATCACCCCCACGCCGCCGAGTGCTGAGAGCCAGGAACCGGCCCTCCTGCAGCATCGGCCCGACCGCAGGCAGCGGCAGCACCAGGAGGGGGGCGCACCCCGGAACCTCACGCCCCACCAAGCCGGGCCCAGCACGCGAGCCGGAGAGCAAAAGCATCCCCGGGAAGGCCCCACCCGCGCCGGGGCTCTCCGAGACCCGGCCCCGATCCCCAGCCCCCTGGCCGCGGCCGACCAGGCAGCGCCGCCGCGTAGGGGCCCGGGAGTCCGGCGCCGGTGATTCCGGACGCCGCGAGGTACTGGGGGAGGGTCGGGCCGGAGGAGGGGCGACCGGCGCTGCCGCGGCCGGAAGGCCAGACCCTTACCGGCTGGCGGTGGCCCTGCGCCTTCTCCGTCTCGGGGCGTGCAGCAGACGGAACCTGCGGCCGCGCGCGAGCTGGAAAAGAGGCAGCAGAGCAGCGGGGGCGGCCCAGGGGCCTGCGCGCGGCACCGCCCGCCGGCTCGGCTCCGATTGGCCGCTCCCGGCACAGGCCACGCCCAGGCCGCGTCCCAGGCAGCTGGGGGCCACCAGGCTGTAGACCGGCTGGACCCGGGCCTCGTCTCTGGCGTGGGTGGGAGCTGCCCCTGTCGCGGTGACGCCTCCTAGGGCCTCGAGATCGACGCCGCAGTGAAACAGAAACTTAAGAGCCATGGAAGAGCCCTCTGCAGTGAGAAGTAAACTTGCTCCCTTTTTATGTAAAACCCGGCTTTTTAAAGTAAAATTTATAAACCAACTGAAGACTTGTACAGTAGACTCTGCACTAAATTTAATGCTGACGCTTCACAATATTTGCGTTCTCTTTCACTGTACAGGGTTTCACTGAATTATTGCAGTGTTGCAAACAACACTGCTTCACCCCCTAAATACTTCACCATTAGGACAACCAAGAAATTTAATACCGTTTCAGTTAAATCCAATATACTGTCCATATTTAAATTTCTTTTGTTGTCCCTAAAGGTCACTTACTCCTTGGAAGGAAAGTTATGACCAACCTAATAGCATATTCAAAAGCAGAGACATTACTTTGCCAACAAAGGTCCGTCTAGTCAAGGCTATGGTTTTTCCTGTGGTCATGTATGGATGTGAGAGTTGGACTGTGAAGAAGGCTGAGCACCAAAGAATTGATGCTTTTGAACTGTGGTGTTGGAGAAGACTCTTGAGAGTCCCCTGGACTGCAGGGAGATCCAACCAGTCCATTGTAAAGGAGATCAGTCCTGGGATTTCTTTGGAAGGAATGATGCTAAAGCTGAAACTCCAGTACTTTGGCTACCTCATGCGAAGAGTTGACTCACTGGAAAAGACCCTGATGCTGGGAGGGATTGGGGGCAGGAGGAGAAGGGAACGACAGAGGATGAGATGGCTGGATGGCATCACTGACTCGATGGACGAGAGTTTGAGTGAATTCTGGGAGTTGGTGATGGACAGGGAGGCCTGGCGTGCTGCGATTCATGGGGTTGCAAAGAGTCGGACATGACTGAGCAACTGAACTGAACTGAACTGAAAGGTCACAAACACACACACACGTTTTTTAATTTTTCAGTTCAAGATGTACCCAGGATCACCCTAGTACTAGTACTCTCACTTTTTTTTTTTTTAAGCTGGCTTGCAGGCTCTTTGTTATTCCAACCCTGGATCCAAACCTGGCAGGCCGACAGTGAAAACACCCAGTCCTAAAGGAAATGGCAACCCACTCCCGTGTTCTTGCCTGGAGAATCCCAGGGACAGGAGAGCCTGGTGGGCTGCTGTCTATGGGGTCGCACAGAGTCAGACAAGACTGAAGCGACTTAGCAGCAGAAGCAGCAACCACTAGACAACCAGGGAATTCCAGCACTCTGAAAAACGTCTTTCATTACTTTGACATATTTGAAAAGTCCAGGCCAATAGTAGACTGTAAGAGTATGGGGTTATTGAATTGTTTATGATTAGATGCAAGTCAAACTTTTTAGTGAGAAGTCAGAGGTGACGCTGTTTATTTCCATCCAGAGACACTGTATCCTGTGTCCATGTCAAGCCTGATACTTGGTCAAGGGTGGTCTGGCAGTCCTCCACAAAGCTCCTCTCTCCCTCTGCAATGATGCAGGTGATACAGATGATACCTGTATTTTGTTTCTCCTCCTTCTCTTCCCCTTTACAAGTCTCTTCTTTTGAATAACAGCATGAACTCTGGCGTTCTTTAAAATTCAATTTAATCCAGTTAATATTATTTGTGGTATTTAAATTTCCCTTTTGTGACCTGTGAAAGCCCCTTCCTGTGCTTTCCTTACATATATCCTGTTATCTTTTTTTTTTAATATTTATTTATTTGGCTGTGCTGGGTCTCAGTTGCAGCCTGTGGGATCTAGTTCCCTGATCAGGGATAGAACTCAGACCCCCAGCATTGGGATCAGCCAAGTCTTAGTCCCTGGAAGCCAAGGAAGTCCCCATCCTATTGATTGATCGATCTTTGAGCACTATCTTTCTTTCTGACATAGGATCTCCTAGCTCTCCTTGCATTTTCTCTGCCTGATGCAGAAAAATTTTAGTTCCTTTTAGTAGGAAATGGTACTCAGAAAATTAGATCTTAGTGTCTAGGGTGCTCATTGCTATTGGGATGTTGTTTCTTCTGGCCCTTTCAGTGGACCAAGTGTATATATATTGATTGAGCTATAAAACACTAAACAGTATACTCTTTACCCAGATATATTTTAAAATCATGAGTTCATATTGATACCTCCAATTAAAAAGTCAGCATCTCGAGGTTCATTCTAGCCTTCCTCTTTCCATTTTATATTTTTCTTCTCCCACAGTGAAAAACCCTGGTTACTAAGAAAAAGATGTAAAATATGATGTCAAAAACTGAACATGGTGGGGAGAGGTAAAAAGCAGGAAAACTCTGGTTCTCGTCAGCATCAATATATTTACTGGTTTATTCTATCCTACAATATAGACAAAAGAGCTGTGACTGCGACACTAACACCAGTAGCAAACCTAAGTTTAAGATTTCTTTGCACTTTTTTTGTCTTTGTAAATCCATCTCTTCCCAAAGGTGTGCAGCAAGAGATGGTGATCAAAAGCTACTTGAATTCACCTGCTTTGCAATATGGTTGTGTTATCCATGTGACACACTGTGATACAGTGTTAGGTTTCTTATTTTTATTTGCACAATTTTAGTTTGCTTTTTTCATCTTTCTTATCTGGCTTTCATTTTGGAATGTATAAAGCGTTCGCTTGGTTCAAAATCAACTCTTCCAAGCGTTTTCAGAAGAGGAACTCCCCCTTCCTGTTCCCTGTACTCGTCCTACTCACCGCCTATCACTAGCCACTGTCATTAGTTTCCCATTTATTCTCCCACTCCCCTCAAAATTAAGAATATGCATTCGTTTGTTATCTATTGCTGTAGGGTTATGTTTTTCCTATTGAGAAAATTCACATTGAATTGAGGACCCTCTGAATAATCTTGGGTTCCTCCAAGGGTCTTGATCCACGTGTTGGAAATTATTGCTCTAGGGAATACTAACATGGTGACATCATCATAACCAGTTTAGAAAAAAACAAGAATAACAAATGAAACGGTAAGTCTAGGAACAAATCTACTAACTACTCAGTGCCAGTCCCTGCTAAACACAACCAATTTTTCACCTATTCTTTGCTTTCACATTTGCCCTATAACGGCACTTTGTGTGTGTGTTTTATCTGACTACAGTCAAAATACGAGATGGCAAGGTGGAAATGGAGACCTGAATTCTACTCAGTCCTGGCCACAACTGTTTTAGCTCTCTGACCTTGATTAATTAACTTCTCTAAGTCCTCAGCTGCCAAATACAAACAACACCTACCTTACAGAATGTTAAATGAAGTGATGTGCAAAAATGCACTCTGTAAAATGTAAATGATGTAGAAAGTGAACTCGCTCAATTGTGTCCGACTCTTAGCGACCCCATGGACTGCAGCCTACCAGGCTCCTCCATCCATGGGATTTTCCAGGCAAGAATATTGGAGTGGGGTGCCATTGCCTTCTCCAATAAATGATGTAGAAACATCTAAATTCATCTGGCGGGGCCTCCCTGGTGGTCTAGGATTGAAATCCGCAGGGGACATAAGTTTGACCCCTGGTCTGGGAAGATCCCACGAGCCGCAAAGCAACTAAGCCCTTGAGCCACAGCTGCTGAAGCCTGTGTGCCTACCTGGTGCCCCACCACAAGAGAAGCCCCCACAGTGAGAAGCCCAACCGCGCCAACGAAGAGTGGCCCCGCTCGCCACAACTAGAGAAAGTCCTCTTGCAGCAATGAAGACTCAGCACAGCCAAAAATATAAATAAATAAATACATTCAACTGGCTCTGGCTCTTGTGAGCTTAAAATTATTCCTTGGCTTCCCAGGGTCTTCAGGATCAAGGACAGCCTCTTAGCCTAACAGAGAAGCCCTTTCCCTTGTGTTCCTTAGAGCTTCCAGGCACAGGAATCCTGTTCCCCTTCCTCCCCTTTCATCTGCCTCTCAACCCTGCATTCTAAAGCCTGCCATCTCAAGTTGCTGGACTCTTTGCTGTACTTCCATTCAGGCCCTTTATTAGCTGCTATTGAGAAGAGTATGGTCCTCAACAAGCCAGCACCACAGTCTGTAACTTGGGCTATGCCAGACTCCACGAAGAGCTGGGCAGCAAGGGCCATCCTCACTCACATCTTGGTTTTCTTCATCCCCTTGGCAGTCGCACTCGTACTGCTGTAATAACAAGGAAGAACAAAATGCTTTGGAATCAGCTAGAATTTAATAAGAGTTGGGCATGACTGAGCGACTTCACTTTCACTTTTCACTTTCATGCATTGGAGAAGGAAATGGCAACCCACTCCAGTGTTCTTGCCTGGAGAATCCCAGGGACGGGGGAGCCTGGTGGGCTGCCGTCTCTGGGGTTGCACAGAGTCGGACACGACTGAAGCGACTTAGCAGCAGCAGCAGCAGCAGAATTTAATAAATGTGTGTGAGACTAGCTTAGACTACAGGAATGATATTGATACATTGTCATGTGACCCTCCATCTTGTCAGGAAGGAGTCTCTTTGGGTTTTTTAGATGTTTGTGGTGCCATGCAGAAGGAAAGGCCTGAATCAGACACTTTCAGGGTGGACTTCAGTGATTGGTGGTGGGAGGAGGAGGAGGCTGCATCAGAGACATCCGGTCACCTTACCCCTGGCAAAGTGGAGCAGTAATGGGCCATAGCTATTCCTAACTAAAACAGCTGGATGAGCAGTGTTCCCAACTGGTATGCTTGGAATAAGCTGCTCAAATTCTTTATCCTCATATCTCACAGCAGTGGTTGTTAACCAGCAGATCTGTCCCCCAGGAGCCAGGCAATGTCCGGAGATGTTTTTTGATTGTCACAACTGAGTGATACTACAGGCATCTAAGGGGTAGGGGCCAGCCATGCCGCTAAACACCCTACAATGCCCAGAAAAGGCCTCCCACAACAAAGAATTACCAAAAGCGGCAAAAGTGCTGAGGTTTGAGACATCACGTTCCTGGAAATGTGGCTTTGGTATATGTTTTTCTTGGTTCCAGGCGCTCTTTTTTTGAGGGATGCGGGCTGGGCATACAGGTTGGGAGGTGGTCTCTTAGTTCCCCAACCAGCAGTTGAACTGCACCCGCTGTGTTGGAAGCGCAGAGTCTTAACCACTGGATCACCAAGGAAGTCCCACAGGTCCTCTCTGGAAAGCCCGTCTTTTGCGTAAGGCTCTGAGTGTTTGTATGAATTAGCTGCGGCTCCCTGAGGGTGCTATTGCTCCCTACACCTCTGGAGCCTTGCACATTGCTAAGCTGCACCTGCCAAGCTCTCTCTCTTGCTCCTTTGCTCTCATCCTACAGGCTTCAGTTTTGGGCATCAGCTCCACCAGGAAGTCTCTCCTGATCCCGAAACACTAGACACAGTAGATGCCCCCTGCACATCCCTCCTGCTACCAGAACAGTTACTGCACTTCAGCAGCAATAGCTTCTGCCCCTGTCCCAGTTCTCCCAACCAGAGTGCAGAGCTCCTTCTAGCAGGGACCCAGTCTTGCTCACTGCTGTATTTCTAGTACTCAGCACAGCACATGAAATGCTGGGTAGTGAATATACATACATTTGAAGAGTCTGTATAAGTGGGATCTGCCAGAGAGATAAAAACCTTTCCCAAATGGTCCACCCACGTTCCTCAGGTTGGTATCAGTTGCGGGCTTTGATCAAAGCTTCCCTAGTTGTGTCTCGGTATTCAGTAGAAAAAATACTTTCAGTACAGGGAATCTCATATGAATTCCAGTGAGTTATACCAGGAATCTCAGGTATGTAACCGTTTGCTATTTTCTGTGTTTCTTTCCTTTTTATTATCCTTTTAATATCTTTTTAATTTTTATGCCAAGAAATTGCAAAAGTATGGTTTGTAGGCCAAATCCAGACAGCTGTCTGTTTTTATACAGTCCTAGAAGGCAATGGCACCCCACTCCAGTACTTTTGCCTGGAAAATCCCATGGACGGAGGAGCCTGGTAGGCTGCAGTCCATGGGGTCGCTAGAGTCGGAAACGACTTTTCCTTTTCACTTTCATACACTGGAGAAGGAAATGGCAACCCACTCCAGTGTTCTTGCCTGGAGAATCCCAGGGACGGGGAAGCCTGGTGGGCTGCCGTCTATGGGGTCACACTGAGTCGGACATGACTGAAGCGACTTAGCAGCAGCAGCAGAGCTAATAATCAGAGAAGGCAATGGCACCCCACTCCAGTACTCTTGCCTGGAAAATCCCACGGATGGAGGAGCCTGGTTGGCTGCAGTCCATGGGGTCGCTAAGAGTCGGACACGACTGAGCAGCTTCACTTTCACTTTTCACTTTCATGCATTGGAGAAGGAAATGGCAACCCACTCCAGTGTTCTTGCCTGGAGAATCCCAGGGACGGGGGAGCCTGGTGGGCTGCCGTCTATGGGGTCACACAGAGTTGGACATGACTGAAGTGACTTAGCAGCAGCAGCAGAGCTAATAATGGTTGTTACACTTTTTACTGGTTACCTTTTTCATAGCTATAGCCTCAGTTTTGCCCCTCCGGACTGCAAAGAGTACAATATTTATAACCTGGTCCTTCACAGAAGAAGTGTGTGCTGATTGATCTCTTCTCCAGCCTTTAGCACATTTGCGTTAGATATTTCATTCTCCACAATTCTCCACTGTGCTTTGGCTATTGTGCCCTTAGCCTGTTGAGGTTCATTTGGTAAAGGGAGAGGAGCACAGCCCGTAACAGCTGATGCAGCAGAAGGAACTCTCATGAGACCCTCATAAAGACCCCTGCCACCTCAGAGGACAGGCCTATACCACGGTTCTCTTAAAACAATCAGTGCAGCTTACACACTTGAGCAAATTCTCTTGCACTGTCACTTTAAAATCATAAATATAAAATTAATTACACATGTCAAACTGAAATCACGAGGTAATCTGTCAGATTGTCTAGAGTATAGCTTCTATTTTTATTACGGACATGGCACATAAATAACAGACACATGCAGATTGTCTTACACTTTGAAGTTGATACTAAAAATATTAGTACTATGGGTTTGATTTAGTTCGCCATCACTATATTTAATTCTAAACCTTTTAGGGTTTATGTAATCATATAAGATACCCAACTAATAGCAGGTTTACCAGCTCAGGTCGACTGAGTAATGGCATAATGAAAAGAATCAGGACATTGATAAAACTATCTTGAAGTGCTGTGAGCCACACTCCAGCTACGTGTTCCCTTTTTATAAAACAGTTGTGTCTGATTTGCAGCAGGGACTTCAAATCTAAGTCTTTCTTTTGGAATTTAGTTTCTCTACCTTCATCCCTCCTCACTGTCCCCCAACAAACCCAATTTGTTTGTGTTCCATTTCAACTTTTAGGGACTGATTAGGTGGAGAGAGAAAGAAATAGACAGATGACAAAGAGAGAAGCAAGTGACATTTAAAGAGAATATTCGTAACTTCTCAATAGCAGTATAGGAAACTAGAAAACAATGGAGCAAGGCCTTAAATTTGAGGGAAAATTATTGCCAGACTGTAACATCATGTCTAACCAAAAAACTTTTAAAGCTACAGACACACAAGTTCTCAAAGAACTGGCCTCTCATGTGTGTGCCTTCAGAAAAGTTAATAGAGGATATATTTCCTCAAAACTAAGGAATAACGTTTAAGAAAGGAAAATATGGGGGCCAAGAAATAGGAGCTCTAACATAGGAAGGTGGGGAAAGGACTTCCTAAGATGGCCATGAAAATCAGTCTCAGGACAACAGCAACCAGCCTAGATTAGGGCAGGAGTGTATAGAGACCCAGGAAATACACTGCAGAGGAAAACTGAGACTGATAGTCACCTGACATTTGTGAAAGTGATAGGAGGCTTGAACTTCTAACAGAGTCTAGGGATGAATTAGAAATAGGCAGAAGTCCCCCCGAACCTTTTAAATGAAGACAGTTATTTCTTTTTTCTTTTTTTGGAAGCTGAGGGGAGATGTGCCAGGCAGTATGTGAGATCTTAATTCCCCAGCCAGGGATTGAACCCTTGTCCCCGGCAGTGGAAGCACAGGGTCCTAACCACAAGACTGCCAGGGAAGGCCTTGCTGCTGCTAAGTCGCTTCAGTCATGTCCGACTCTGTGCGACCCCATAGACTCCGCTGTCCCTGGGATTCTCCTGGCAAGAACACTGGAGTGGGTTGCCATTTCCTTCTCCAAGGCATGAAAGTGAAAAGTGAAAAGTTAAAGTGAAGTTGCTCAGTTGTGTCCAGGTCTTCGTGACCCCATGGACTGCAGCCCACCAGGCTCCTCTGTCCATGGGATTTTCCAGGCAAGAGTACTGGAGTGGGGTGCCATTAAGGGAAGGCCTTAAAAATTACTAATCCCAGGGAAAACCAGAGATCATATTAGAAAAAGGAAGCATAATCATAGGAAATCAGTCCTGAATATTCGTTGGAAGGATTGATGCTGAAGCTGAAATTCCAGTACTTTGGCCACTTGACGCGAAGAACTGACTTACTGGAAAAGATCCTGATGGCTGGGAAAGATTGAAAGCAGGAGGAGAAGGGGACGACAGAGGATGAGATGGTTGGATGGCATCACCGACTCAATGGACATAAGTTTGAGCCAGCTCCAGGAGTTGATGATGGACATGGAGGCCTGGCGTGCTGCAGTCCATGGGCTCACAAGAATTGGACCAACTGAGTGAACTGAACTGAACTGAATCATAGTATACTACATGGCTCAGCTATGAATAACATTTACAAAGTCAGAATAATTAAAACACTATATATTGGTTTAACCGAAACAGGCAATATAATCGTAATTAGAGGATAGTGAAGAACCCTGTGTGTCTGTGTGAGTACCTGTGGGTGAGTGGGTGTGAGGGTGAGTGTGGGGGGGCATAGAGAGTAAATCTTTAGAAGAAGGAAGTCTATACATATCCAAGCAGAAAAATTAAGAAATGGCAGATAAACCAGCTTGTGAGAAATGAAGGCAGTAAACGCCAGAAGAAACAGTTGAAAGAGTTGACAGTAGTTGCTTCTGGGAATGAGGGGTCGGGAATGAGGGGTCAGTAATGGGGGCAGAATGGGGCTGCTCACTATTATTTTTCATGGCAACTCTTGACTTTCAGAGCAACTTGACTTTAAAAACCATGACAACGTACAACTTTGAATTTTAAAAATTAAAAAATCTTTTGAACGAAAGAAAGAAATCTACTAGGATTCATCCATCCTCACTGGCCAACCATTCCGCATCTCCTTCACTGGCTCCTTCTCTCTTCCAGCTCTCTAGGGAGGAGAATGCATCTGGGCTCTATCCTGAGCCTCTCTTCTTCTCGTACCAAACCCTCTAATAATCTCATCTTGAGCAGAGGCTCCAAATACCACCAATGATCCCAAGTTTGTATTTCTAGCCCTGCTCTGTTTGCTACTCCAGACTCATATATCCAACTACTGATGGGATACCTTCTCTCAGATGGAAATAGCCACCTCAAACCTATCAAATCTATATTAGTGTTCGCCAAAGAAAAGAACCACCAGGAGGGAGAGATACAGAAACATATATCGATAGCTAAAGAAATCTGTTATAAGGAATTGGCTCACATAGTTAACGAAGACTAAGAAGTCCCAAGATCTGCAGTTAACAAGCTCTAGATCCGAGAAAGGAGAAGGCGATGGCACCCCACTCCAGAACTCTTGCCTGGAAAATCCCATGGCGGAGGAGCCTGGTGGGCTGCAGTCCATGGGGTCGCTAAGAGTCGGACACAGCTGAGCAACTTCACTTTCACTTTTTACTTTCCTGCATTGGAGAAGGAAATAGCAACTCACTCCAATGTTCTTGCCTTGAGAATCCCAGGGACAGAGGAGCCTAGTGGGCTGCCGTCTATGGGGTTACACAGAGTCGGACACGACTGAAGCGACTTAGTAGCAGCAGCAGATCCAAGAAGGGCCGATGTTTCAGCCTGAGCTCAAAGACAGGGAAAGGAAACACAGCAGTTGAGCAGAAAGAGTTCTCTGTCACTCAGGCTTTTTGTTCTTTTCAAATCTTCAGCTGATTAAGTGAAACCCACCTATACTGGGAGGGCAATTCCGTTCACTCAGTCGACTGTTAGCTGCATCCAGAAACACCCTCCTAGACACGCTTAGCGCAAAAAATAAACAAATATCTGGCACCCCAAAGACTAGTCAAGTTGACACAGATGGTCAACCATCACAAAATCAAAGAGCTCTCTTAATTTTGTCCCTGAAGCCTGTCCCTTCTTTAGTCTTTCTTAGTAAACGTCACCATTGTCTATTCAAGATCTATCCGAAAACCCAGACATCATCCTGGATTTTCCTTTGCTCTCACTTGCAGCATCCACTTTGTAACTCCTGTCACCTCTGTCTTTAAAATGCATCTCGGACTTTCCTGGTGGTCCAGTGGTTAGGAATCTGTGCCTGCCAGTACAGGGGACGTGGGTTCCATCCCTGGTCTGGAAAGATCCCGCATGCGGCAGGGCAGCTAAGCCCAAGTGCTACAACTACTGAGCCTACACTCTAGAACCCGAGAGCTGAAACCACTGCGCCCGCGAACCGTAACTCCTGACGCCTGCGCACCCTAGAGTCTGTGCTCTGCAACAAGAGAAACCCACGCACTACAGCTAGAGAGGAGCCCCACTCGCTCCAACTAGAGAAAGCCCAAGCACAGCAACGAAGGCCCAGCGCAGTCAAAGAGAAATTAATTTTTTTTAAGTTCTCACACAAGAAAAACAACTTAAAAAAAGAGAGACAACGTATCTCAAATCTAGTCACTTCTCCCCATCAGCACTGCCAGCATCCTAGTCAAAATCACCAAAATGTCTTATCGAGACTTTTGCTTTAACTAGTCTCCCTGCTTCCCCTCTGGCCAAACGTACTTATACTCCAGCCAGTGGCAATAGCTAGGAAGAGAGAACTGTCTCTGTGAGTACACGGTCCAGCAGAGACATGCTTCTAGAACTCTGAGCGCTGTAGGAGGGGCACCAAGGCTGGAGTCTTTTCGTGAATCCTTTCCCAGTGAGAGTTTCTGACCGTGCTTGGAGTTCCAGGCACAGTAGCCACCTTTTTCTTCCTAGCAACACAGCCGGTGTCTTCTCATTCAGGGTCATTACATTTATTAATTTCCTTGTCTCCACTCCCTCTGCTCAGAGCCTCTGTTTCTCATCTTCTAAGCCTCTGATCAAATGCCACTTCATTAGAAACGCTTTTCATGACCTTCCTTTCTGAGGGAGCAACACCTAATTATTTGCCATCACTTCACATGTTAATTTCCTTCAGAGCTCTTGTTAAAACTCAAAATTATTTTGCTTAATTTATTGGTCTGTCTGTCTGGTTGTCTACTGGACTTCCAGGTGGCTCAGTGGTAAAGAATCCACCTACCAATGCCAGGAGATGCAGGTTCGATCCCTGGGTGAGGAAGATCCCCTGGAGGAGGAAATGGAAACCCACTCCAGTATTATTCTTGGCTGGAAAAATCCATGGACAGAGGTGCAGGCAGGTTATAGTCCATGGGGTTCCAAAAAGTTGGACATGACTGAGTGACTGAGCACGCTGGGGTTGTCTATTAGCTGGACTTAGCTAACTATTGCAAAAGATAATTCCGTAGCTCAGTGCTGTAACAGAGTGAAGCGTATTGCTTCCTCTCACATACAACAGTCAGAATAATAATGGGGCTGTGCTCCATGTGTCATTCAGGAACCCAGGATCCTCCCTTCTCCCAAAGCAATGCTCTTCATAGATGGCTCCAAGGTCTCTGTAGAAAAGGGAGAGAGAGGGGGCCCACCCGCTCTTACTGTCTCTGGCCACAGGCTATGGGCAAGAACTAGTCTCCAAGCCTCACTAATAATACCAGGATGCTGGGAAGTGTGCTTTACCTGTACATCCAGGAAAACAAACTGGAGAAGGAAGTGGCAACCCGCTCCAGTATTCTTGCCGGGGGAATCCCACGGACAGAGCAGCCTGGTGAGCTATACTTCATGGGGTCACAAAGAGTCCGACACGACTAAAGCAACTTAGCACAGGAAAACAAAATGGAGTTTGGTGAATATCTGGTGAATCTCTGTCCAAATTTGGTGAAATGAGCTTCCAGGAAAGAAGGTGTTTGATAATCACTGGCCTCTCATGTCCTCTCTTGCCTCCTTCATCTGTCTCCATAGAGCACAGTGATCTGGATCAAGCCTTCCTGCTGCCCAACAGCCTTTAAAAGCTCTCCACCCTCTCCGTCCTTAGCAGAAGCCCCCAAGTCCTTACCCTGGCCTTGGAGGCCAGCATGATGCCTGTTCTTCTGAGGCGCCAAGCTCTTTTTCTTCTGGCTGACTGGCACCTCTGCTTGGACTACTACCTGCCCTGCTCCTTCTTTTCACAACCTGACATTAACTCATGTCTTTTTAGTTTCAGGTCAAATGTTGCTTTTATCTAAAAGGCTACTGTGATAGTCATAATAATAGCCCCAGAGAACTCCATGTCCTAACCCCTGGAAACTGTGACTATGTTAGGTTACATGGCAAAGAAGCATTAAGATTACAGATAGAATTAAGGCTGCCAATCAGCTGACGTTTTGGTAGGGAGGTTATCTTGGATTACCCAAGATAATGAATGGGTCCAGCATAATCATATGTATCCTTCCAAGTGAAGGAGGGAAGCAGAAAAGCCAGAGACATAACAAGACTGTGGATGTAGGCTGGAGCAATCCAATGAGAACTCAACCTGCCGTTGTTGGCGCCGAAGATGAAAAAGAGTCCTAAACCAAGGAGTGCGGGCAGCCTTAGAAGCTGGAAAAGTCAAGGAAACAGATTTTCCCCCTGGAGTCATCAGAAGGCATACAGCCCTGACAATCAGTTGATTTTTGCCTTCTGAGTTCCATTCCAGACTTCTGACCTCCACAACAAAAGATAATAACTGTTTATTGTTTTATAGCACCAAGTGGTGGTAACTTGTCATAGCAGCAGTATGACACTCACCCACGCTCGCTGACTCCCCTGACCGCCCTATCTTCCAGCCCAGTCAGCTGGGTTTGCATCTCTCTCCCCAATAAGCCCTCTGTTCACCCCTCTCAGGTCTGGATCTCAGGCAGGTCCATGCCTGGGTCTCTGGGGTCTGCTCCTTGGGAAATGACCTTCATTCTCTCAGTCTCCCATAAACATTCAGGAATGTGTTGAGGTTTTTCCCCTCCAGTCTCTGCACCTGGTGAGTTGACAGGCAGAACAGGGAGCAGGGGGAACAGAAAACAGATGAACACCTCTATGAAAACGGCTGAAAGGATTCACATTCCTGGCTAATTCCTCTCCCTCCACAAAGATTTGGCATCCAACGCAGGAGAACTTGAAAAGTCATTTATCCTTTTTATAAGTCTCAGTTCTCTTAAAAGTAAAAGCACAAACTCTCTTCAGAGGGTTTTTGTAAGAAGTAAAGGAAATAAATGAAATCGTGAGCACAGTGCCCTACATGTAATCAACATCACTGCTGCCTTGTTGTTATGACCATCATTACAAATGACTCAGGTTATACACAAAGGGCCCAGACTTCCCTGGCGGTCCACTGGTTAAGACTCCATGCTTCCATTGCAGGGGGCACAGGTTCAGTCCCTGGTGGGGCAACTAAGATCCTGTAAGCCTGGCAGTGTGGCCAGAAAATTTACCAAAAAAAAAAAAAAACATAAAACCAGTCAGCTAACTAGCTAAGAGCCAAAAGTTAAAGCTTCTCATATTTCTTAGTGGTTTTGTCCCCAAGATTTATACTCAGTACTTCCAATTAATTTTTGAATGATACAGTTTCAAAAACACATGGGATAGAAACCAAAATGGCTTTTTATTTGCTTTTATGGTAGGTTATATCTATGGGACATTATGGAAACTAGCTGATGCAACATACAAAAAAAAAATCAGTGGGCTTTAATTGGAATTATCTGTGTTGTTTAAGCCAATGATTTGGCTAAATATTTTACTCTCTAACTTTCTGGGTGCCTTCATGTACACACTGCCTAAGAAAACTATCAGACTTAAGTGTATCAGAAGCAAGATAAAGGGACCAATGCAATCTCCAACAGATGGAATAAATGGCTTTTTCCATGAAAAAGAGATTGGGGAATTGTAAGTGATCCAGGCTGCCTGATGCTGAGAGGCACAGGATAAAAGAGGTTAACAGGTGACCTCCATGGGGTAATTTTAGCCAGAGCTCCCTGCGGTGTGCTTCTTGGGGCCAGGAGGCTGGCCTGCAGCAGTAGAAATGTCCTAAAATGTTCATGAACATTCAAAAAATAAATGGAGACAGCAAAGCCGGGACTGACATTGTTCTTACCACTGGAAAGTCGAAATGTTGTACAACCAGTGAGAGTCATGTTTTCGGTTCTTGGAACTTGCCTTTGGGGCAGACACTCAATTTTTGCTTTTGATCAAGAGCACAGGACTCTGAACACACACATATGACATCACCATCCTGACCTGGAGGGTCAGGGCAGCGGGCAAGGCCTGAGGCTGGCAGTGTTCAAATCTGAGTGGTGCTGAAGGGACCACAGCCATTCCTGCCCGGGGCTTTCATTTTGGTTCAACTGTAACCCACATCAGGAAACTCATTTTGCGTCATCACCCAGTACACACACACACACACACAAGCGAGGCAAACATTTCAGGAAAAAATACTTACTATGACTACAATGCACTCCGACATTTATTATTCTATTTTCTTTCATTTTTGTTCATAATGCGCTACATGGAAAACTCAACAGGTTGAAAAACACTGGTTATAAAAGTCAAATCAGGGAATTCCCAGTGGTCCAGTGGTTAGGACTCTGCATTTCCACTGCAGGTTAGACCCTGATCAGGGAACTAAGATCCCACAAGCTGTGTGGTGCAGCTGAAAAAAATTCAAATCAAACCTTACTCTTTCTGAGTTATTCTGTAATTAGAGGGGCCTCTGTGGTCCTCCTTTTCTATCTCTACAGTTAGAGGAGGTAAGTGCTCAAAAGAGGGAGACGCTGTAAGATGCCAACACCTGCCCAGACTGCTGCAAGGACCCCACAAGCTGATTCTGTGATGGTGCCAAGGAAGGGTATGGCGCTTTACAAATAAATTGTGACCTGGCCCTCTGATAACTCATCTTAAGGACTTAACCTGGAAAATTCCTTTCCCAGCAGGTGAGTCAAAGGAGAGATTCTACCTCACGTCACCCTCCCGAGTCCATTCATGGCCTTGTGCCTGACTCAGGTTGGTCATTTGTTTGTTTTCGTGTGAACTGAACTGTTATCTAAGCCGCCATAAACAGCAAATCCTCAGCAAACAAAGAGCTTCCCACTGCAACCTTTGACATGTGAAAGGGCAAGGCCAAGAGGGTTCTGAGAGCTGGGACAGGTGTCCAGCAACTGTTTTAAAGCCTACAGTGAAGTTAAGTCTGTGAGCCCAGAGCCCCCACGTGGGGGTAGGCGGGGTGGTGGGCGTCTTGCAGGCAGCATCGGCAGTCTTTTTAGCACAGATGACCACATCTTCCCCAGCATTTGAGATCACTTGTTCAAAAACATATTCTGGGTCTCAACAGAGGTGATGGTTACAGAACACTGTAAATACACTAAATGCCGCTAAACACACTTTTTAAATGGTTCAGTTCAGTTCAGTTCAGTCGCTCAGTCGTGTCTGACTCTGTGCGACCCCACGAACCGCAGCACGCCAGGCCTCCCTGTCCATCACCTTTAGGTCTAGTTTATGTGAATTTCACCCAAACTTTCTTCAATGGAAAAAATTTAGAATATATACCATCAGAGCAATGAAAATATAGGAGGGGGTGGGATTTGTTGCTGTTTTATTAATTTATTCTGAATTTGAAACATACTGCTTCTAAAATCAAATCAAGGGAATTCCCCAGCCGTCCAGTGGTTAGGACTCTGCACTTCCACTGCCAAGGGCCCAGGTTCGATTGCTGGTTGGAGAAACTAAGATCCTAAAAGCCACTCGTGGGTAGTCAAAGTAGAAAACGTGTAGGGCTTTAGCTTCAAGCAAATGAAGGTAGAAAGGCAGATAACTCTTTATAAATAGTAAAACAGCTCCAATCCCCACCTGCACCCACAAAAAGGCCAGTCTGATACAGCTTAGTAAGTAGCCTAGAACTAGGGATCCAGACCTTCCACTGAGCCACCTGGGAAGCCCCAAACTGGGTAAAATTCGATTTAAGTGCCACAAAAGGAAGCAACTGAAAGGATCCTGGCCACTCCCTGCTTCCCTAAGGAAAGCCAGTAGCTGGTCTGATAAAAAAGCTCTGATATTGCTGGTAAAATAACTTCTTCCTACCCCACCTCTGCTTTGCCTGCCCTCCACCACAGAAGCTAGAAAACGTTCATACTTCCTCTCCCAGGCCTTCGGCAGCTAAGCACAGCCAAGTTACAAGTTCCAACCAAGACAAAGTTGGCACTCTTTCGGGGAAGGGGGAGTGTCTGAGGAAGCTTTTACTTCTTTATAAAAGGACCAGGCCCAAGAAGAGCGGCCACGGGACTGCCTTCCTCCAGGCTCCCGCCGGTAAGACAGACGCGGTACCCGGAGCCATGGCAGTCATCTTACGGTCACAAAGGGACAAATTCGGAAACAAAAGACCATGTGGCCAAGAGGAGTAGGACAGGAAGACAGAGAGGCAGGGTCCTTATTAGCATTGCTGGGAAACTCTGCCATGCCTGCAGCTTCTTACCTCCAGACTTCTCGTTCTACAAGAAAAATATCATTGTTAAGCACACAGCTGTGTTTTTTTTTTTAATTAAGATTTATTTATTTATGGCTGCTCCGTGTAGCTTAAAGTGAAAAAGTGAAAGTGTGAGTCGTTCAGTCCTGTCCAACTCTTTGGGACCTGACGGGCTGTAGCCCACCAGGCTACTCTCCCGTGGAATTCTCCAGGCTAGAATACTGGAGTGGGCAGCCATTCCCTTCTCCAGGGAATGTTCCCGACCCAGGGATGGAACCTGGGTCTCCCACACCCCAGGCAGATCCTTCACCATCTGAGCCACCAGGGAAGCCCATGTAGCTTGTGGGATCCTCGTTCCCTGAGCAGGGGCCACACCTGGGCCCCTGACGTGAAAGCACCTGGTCCTAACCCTTGGACCACCAGGAAACTCCCCTACGAGCAGACACTGTCACTTGCAGATTTCCCACCTGATGACACTAATGTACACACTAGTATATATAGACGGGCTTCCCTGGTGGCTCAGAGGTTAAAGCGTCTGCCCGCAATGTGGGAGATGACCCGGATTCAATCCCCGGGTCGGGAAGATCTCCTGGAGAAGGCAATGGCAACCCACTCCAGTATTCTTGCCTGGAGAATCCCATGGGCGGAGGAGCCTGGTGGGCTACAGTCCACGGGGTCGCAAAGAGTCAGACACGACTGAGTGACTTCACTTTCACTTCACTTTCTAGTGTATATATATATATATATACAACGAATAACAAAATATGTCTTATAGATTTATACTTTCTTTAAGTAAACTTTTCAAAATTGCACATTATTTATTCCACAGATACATCCAGTTCTAACAACTTCTATAATCTCCAGTTTTAAACATCACTTTGGGTTTTGCTAAGAAGACGCACAACAGAGACCCAGCCACCGCACAGATAGTGCCCAGGCTCAACAGAACCATCTGAAAGGGAACAGTTTATGCCTGATTGTGCCTCTTACACAGACACTGCTTGTGTTGGCTGTTGGATGTAGTTTCACACAGTCAGAACGCAAAGAACTGAATTGTCAATGCAGTTAAGTGCACTTTATCATTGCTAATGTGAAAGAGAACCATCACAGAACCAATGCACCCTACATAAAATAATTAGCGGACGGTTCCTGAAGGTGAAGTCGCTCAGTCGTGTCCAACTCTTTGCGACCCCGTGGACTGTAACCTACTAGGCTTCTCGTCCATGGGATTCTCCAGGCAAGAATACTGGAGTGGATTGCCATTTCCTTCTCCAGGATGGTTCCTAGAGGGACACAAGCCTTTTGAAAGGCTTTAAGACATACTGTCTTTTTGAAACGCTCAATGTATTTATAAGCTGAAGAGCACATGTTTCTGCAATCCACATAGCATGAGCTCTAAATGGAGCAGACACTCACCCAGTGCTGGTTAACTAACAAATTCCTCTGCAGAAGGCAGAACAAGTAGCAGCCATGCCTGCAACCCAGGCTTCTGTTGAAACTGACGAGTCCTGCTGGGTTCCTGTCATCATTACCGTCCTTCCCACAGGTCAAGGCCAGTTCTCACTTGATGGTTTGAGTCACATGAACCTGCATTCCTTTCAGATTGGATAAAGGCCAGACTTGTCTACTAGCACCACAGAAGGGTTTTAAATTGACAGCAGCCTCTAAATATATGATCAGGAGAGTGAAAGTGAAGTCGCTCAGTCCTGTTGACTCTTTTCGACCCCACGGACTGTAGCCTACCAGGCTCCTCCATGCATGGGATTTTCCAGGCAAGAATACTGGAGTGGGTTGCCATTTCCTTCTCCAGGAGATCTTCCCAACCCAGGGATTGAACCTGAGTCTCCCACATTGCAAGCAGACGCTTTACCGTCTGAGCCACCAGGGAAGTAATCAGGAACCCCTGGCCTTAATTTAGATTTTGCAGCAGCCTGGAAAAGATTCTACAGCCAAAGCTACAAGCACCCATATTACCACTGTGACCCTTTCACCTACTTACCTAAAGAGGATAACTAGACCTTGGCTGAAGCACATTGATCTGTCCAAGAGAATGACCTGCACACTTTGACTCAGCATCTCTTTTCCAAATAAAAAAAGAAAAAAAGTCCTACATAAACAAACAGGATGGCCCTTTTCCCAAATATATTTCCTTTAATCAGAATTCATGGAAAAATAAAAACTAAAGATGGTGTGCGTGTGTGATGTTCACTGTTCTTTTTCCATTTGAAAAAATGTTGGTGTGGCTAGGTGGTTTTCCCTGTTGTAACTATGTGATACATGGTATGATGTGAGTAATTAATACGTGTTGGACAAGACTGACTAATACACACACAGATAAATTATAATTAGTGACGCCAACCTGGAAATTCACAAGATTAGGCTGACAGTTGTTTTCCGGCCTCCATTTTCCGTGAGAATATCACAAGAATCCCATCAGGGCTTGTCTATAATCAATGTCTCCAAGCTCACATTTTATTATCTGCTCTCACCCACTAACAACACTTTACCTTAAAATGAGACGTAACAGCCAACTATCCCACAAGAAGGGATTAGGGAGGTATATTGTCTACGGGTGGTGTTTCCACAGCTAGCCCCTAGAGGATGTAAAGAGACTCTCCAGTAGAGAACAATGAGGCTTCTGATTGCTAATTTGGTCTAATTGTGGTTTGCAAACTTAACTTCCATTGAAGATTTTTATTCACTTAATTCTCTGGTCCAGGAAACTACAATTGAATTTCCAGTCACTAGTGTGTTATTTTGAGTCTTTTTTTAATTAAATTTTTATTGGCATATATAGTTGCTCTATATCCTGGGTCTTGAGTCTTATTTCCCTTTGTATTTAGTAGAGCAGAGAATGAAATAGAACAAGAGAAAATATGCCTAGGGAAAAAGAAAATAACTATAAAACCTGTGGAGAGTGGTAGGTAAAAATGGAAACGTCCTTATTTGACCGTGAATCCTGTGGGCAGCTATGGAAAATAAGTATTATTTCCTCACCTTGGTCATTTATATACTCCTGTATTCATGTACTGAGCCATCCCTAAATGCCATGCTGGGTACAAGGGGGGAAAAAATGCCTTTGCCTTTAGAGATTTACGGTCTGATGAAAGAAAAGAAAAAAAAGAACCTAACAATTACATAATAGTCTGAACTGGCTTTTGGAAAGCTTCCTAGGGGAGATGACACTTGAACTGCCCAAGTCCTGAAGGGTCAATACAGGTTTCCCAGCTGAAAAGCTAAATTAAGAGGGCAATGGTGGGACGGGGAGGTGAAGGAGGCAGAGAGCCTGGAACTTGACTGCCCCACCATGGAGGTGGAGGGGAGGGAGGTGAGACAGACTCTTAGGTTCCTGGCTTATGTCCAGCTGGTGGTGCCACTCAGAGCAGAGACTGGGGAAGAGGGAGGTTGGAGGCCAAGGAGACGCTTCCGTCTGAGATATGCTGAGCTGCCTGACACACTTCACCCGGAAGTGCCTGAGTCAATTTGCTGTGTGGATCTGCACGTACGCCACCTGCGTGCTGGGTCGGTTCCGTCGTGTCTGACCACCACGCTCCTCCATCCATGGGATTCTCCAGGCAAGAATAGTGGAGTGGGTTGCCATTTCCGCCTCCAGGGGATCTTCCCCACCCAGGGATCGAACCTGCATCTCTTCTGTTCCCTGAATTGGGCAGGCGAGTTCTTTACTGTTAGCGCCACCTGGGAAGCCCATATGGAACTATCACTCAGGAAATAAGTGAGGGCTAGAAACGGATGTAGACTAACAAGTTACGCAAGCAGCAGGAAAGTCCTTAGTTCTGACTGAGGACTCCCAGGGACACGGAGATGAGCAGTAGTTAAGGACCCACCTCAGGGGCAGCTGACATGGGCTGGAGAGCCGGCAAGGGGCCAGTGCCCTGGGAGCAAGTGGCCAGCACATCACCTACCAAAGGACACATGAGAGGAACTCTGGGGTGGGGGACACTGCCTTATCTCCTTTTTTGCCCTACCTATTTTTAAAATTATCACTATTTACTTATTTGGCTGCACTGGGTCTTAGTTGTGGCATGCAGGTTCAAACCTAGGCCCCCTGCATTGGGAGCTCAGAGTCTTACACACTGGGACATCAGGGAAGTCTTATCTTCTGAGAAAGAGGTGAAGAACCAAAGAAGAATAAAAAGATGACTCAGGGAGGAAGAAAAAGGCGAGTAATAGTGACAGAGACATATGGGAGTTGAGATCACCTGGAACAGCCCAGGAGTTGAAGACACTGTGCTCAGTTGCTCAGTTGTGTCCGACTCTTTGCGACCATGGACTGCAGCCCTCCAGGCTCCTCTGTCCATGGGAATTCTCCAGGCAAGAATACTGGAGTGGGGTTGCCATGCCTTCCTCCAGGGGATCTTCCCAATCCAGGGATCAAACCCAGGTCTCCCACATTGCAGGCAGATGCAATCTGCCTTTACCATCTGAGCCACCCAACATCATGGTTCCACAAAAGATGGGAAGCACGGTGGAGCTGTGGGCCAGTTGGGTCCCTAACCAGCTGGGTGATCTTGTGCCTTTAATCATCTTTCAGCAAAGAGGTGAGCCTGGGTCACAGTGTGATGGCACAGGCCCCAGGTCTGCCCCAGGTCAAGCAAAAGTACGTCAGCTCCCACGCTCCTCCAGCTTTTCAGCACCGTGCCCCAGGCTTGTCCTAGACCTTTATTCTGCATGTGGTGCCAAGTTCCAGCACAACAGGGCCTCATCTGACCAGAAAGTGAAAGTGACTGTCCTAACCAGGGGAGCGTTCAGAGCTGCTCTATCAAAAATTAAGCCTTCTAACAAGCTCACATGAGCTATGGAAGGGATCCAGGCCCAGCTGATTGCTTTGGGAGAAACAGTTCAAGTGAGGGACTCACGGTTCATGACTCGATACTGGGTTTCAGTGGCTCTGTTCACACCATCATCTCCCTCTCTTCTCCCTTGAGTTGGAACGGATGGCCGGTCCTCCAGGACGCCTCACCTAGCGGCTTGTTCACCATTACGTACAAGTGGCTGGGACCAAGTACATTGTGAAAGAATGACTCTGTTGGGGACTTCCCTGTGGTCCAGTGGTTAAGACTCCATCCTCTAAAAGCAAGGGGGTTTGGGTTCGATCCCTGATCGGGGAGCTAGATTCCACATGCTGCAACTAAGTGTTAGCATGCAGCAACTAAATATCCTGCATGCTGTAATGAAAATCAAAGATCTCATGTGCCCAGCTAAGATCCATTGCAGCCAAACAAATATTAAAAAAAAAAAAAAAAAGACTCTGTGGATACTATTATTTCACTAACAAATAGCAATGACTTCAGCTCAGCTTGGTATTTCTCTTGTATTATTTAACTTTTCGTAAGCTGAAAGCTTCTCTTTCAAATCTACAGTTGATGTCACATCTCTTTAAAATAACAATGATTTTTGGCTGTATTGGGTCTTTGTTCCTGGGGGAGCTTTTCTCTAGTTGCAGGGAGTCGGGGGCTGATCTCCAGTTGCAGGCTTCTTCTTGGCGGTGGCTCCTCTTGCTTCGAGCACCGCCTCTAGGGCGTGCAGGCTCCAGCAGCTGCAGCATGTGGGCTCCAGAGGGGGGGCTCAGTGGTTGTGGTGCCAGGGCTTAGTTGCTCCAAGGCATGTGGAATCTTTTCCAGCCGGGGATCAAACCCAAGTCCTCTGCACTGGCAGGCAGATTCTTAACCACTCAGCCACCAGGGAAGCCCCTGCCGTCATATCTCCATGTTTCACTTTACTATCAGTGAGCACTGCGTCCTGTACTAATAGCTGCTCCATGATGCTTGCTGTTTTACAGAGAATCTAGAATTTTACCAAATAATTTTCTCTCCCTCAACTCCCTCCAGACTCATCCTTACTCTGCACCTGTTTTTCTTCTGACTTTAAACACGTTCCTCTAGTAAACGTTCTCATTTCATGACAAACTCAGAACGCTTGAGAAAAAACAGCAAGATTCAGGGAGGGCAATTGACTGGAATTAAGGTTCCCTGGGCTGACATTCTGGATGACTGAAAAACATCTGCTGAGCATAATTCTTCCAAACTGAAAAAGTCCTGAGGCTGAATAACCACTTTGGACTGTAAACGGGATCATGAGACGCTATTCACTGGAAGGTGACCTTGATAAAGGACAGAATTAGAGCTGACAAAGGCAGTAAAATGCAAAAGCTACGGGGAAATTCATCTCACGAGGCTATGCTTGGAAAGATTTCCAGGGAATTAGTAGAAAGCAAAGTGAGAGCGTACAGTTTTAAAGGCCTTGATGCCAGGAATACAAGCATTGCACTGAGCAAAATGCTGCCTCGAGGGGAATTTCATAGGACAGCTTGAGTGACTGACCCTGTATCTTAAGTGTGGCCTCTAGATACTTCAGAAGTCATCTTACTGTCTTAGTTTGCGTGCATACGTGTTCGTCGCTTCAGTCATGTCCGACTCTTGTGTGACGCTATGAACTGTAGCCCGCCAGGCTCCTCTGTCCGTAGGTTTCTCCAGGCAAGAATACTGGAGTGGGTTGCCATGCCCTCCTCCAGATCTTCCCAACCGAGGGATGGAACCTTCATCTCTTACATTTCCTGCATTATCACTAGCGCCACCTGGGAGGCTCTAGAAGAATGCCAGGGCCTTCCCTGGCGGCTCAGTCAGCAAAGAATTTGCCTGCAATGCAGGCAACCAAGACCACCCAGGTTTGGTCCCTGGGTCAGAAAGATCCCCTGGAAAAGGAATGGCAAATTGCTCCTGTATTCTTGCCTGGGAATTCCCGACAGAGGAGCCTGGCAGGCTACAGTCCACGGCATTCTAAAAGAGTCGGACATAGCTCAGCAAATAAACAACAGAATACCATGGACTGGGAAGCTTATAAGCAATAAGTACTTGGTTCTTTCAGTTCTGGAGGCTGGAATGCTGAGATCATGCTCTTGGTGAAGCCATCTTCTGGGTTACAGGCTGCCAGCTTCTCTCGTGTTCCCACATGGCAGAAAGAGGGTGAGAGAGCTCTGTAGGGTCCCTTTTACAGGGGTGCTCATCCCATTTAGGAGGGCTCCACCCTCATGACCTGATCAATTCCCACATCCTAACAACATGACATTGATTTTGTGTGTGTGTTTTGTGTGTATGTGTTTAAGTTTTTATTTTATTTTTAACACCATCACACTGAGGTTAGGGTTTCAGCATATGAATTTGGAGAGGACACGAACATGTAGTCCATTGCAGTAAGGATCAGATTTTTCTAACTTCTGAACTAAACAGATCCGATTATCAAGAATTCAGTTAGGACTTCCCTAGCAGTCCAGTGGTTAGGAATTCACCTGCCAATGCAGGGGACACCAGTTTGATCCCTGGTTGGGGATGACCCACATACCTTGAGGCAACTAAGCCCAAGCACCTCAACTACTGAGCTTGTGCTCTACAGCCAGCCAGCTGCAACTACGGAAGCCTGTGTGCACACTAGAGCCGGTGCTCCACAACAAGAGAAGTCACTGCAATGAGAAGCCAGCTCTCCACAACTAGAGAAAGCCCATGAGCAGCAACAAAGATGCAGTGCAGCCAAAAACAAATTTAAAAATCTGTTCACGTTGTTATTAATTATAGGATTATATATAGTCAGTTTTAAAATGTTATTTCCACAATTGACCCTTGGACTTGAGGTGTACAAAATGTCTATACATTTAATCCTTGTAATCACCCTTAGGAGGTAGGAATCATTATTCCCATTTTCTAGACAGAGAAATTGAGGCTCAGGAGATGGATTTACCAAGCACCCAGATAATCACTTAAGTTTCCTGCATAGCTTTGCTTCAGGGGAGAGAATGCTCTGGGCAGAGCACAAGTTTCCCATCTACTCTCTATTTTCACTGAACATATAAGAAGCGATATTCTGAGTTTTCAATAGATGTGGCTCTTGTGAGTTTGTTTTCAAGACTTACAGGGCAGGAACCACCTCAAAGGCCCATGCTCTAAGCCCCACCCCACCTTTTCTTCAAAGGCCTGTTCAGTTCAGTTCAGTTCAGTTCAGTCGCTCAGTTGAGTTCGACTCTTTGCAACACCACGAATCACAGCATGCCAGGCCTCCCTGTCCATCACCAACTCCCAGAATTCACTCAAACTCATGCCCATCGAGTCGGTGATGCCATCCAGCCATCTCATTCTCTGTCATCCCCTTCTCCTCCTGCCCCCAATCCCTCCCAGCATCAGGGTCTTTTCCAATGAGTCAACTCTTCGTATGAGGTGGACAAAGTATTGGGGTTTCAGCTTTAGCATCAGTCCTTCCAATGAACACCCAGGACTGATCTCCTTTAGGTTGGACTGGTTGGATCTCCTTGCAGTCCAAGGGACTCTCAAGAGTCTTCTCCAACACCACAGTTCAGAAGCATCATTCTTCGGCACTCAGCTTTCTTCACAGTCCAACTTTCACATCCATACATGACCACTGGAAAAATCATAGCCTTGACTGGATGGACCTTTGTTGGCAAAGTAATGTCTCTGCTTTTTAATATGCTATCTAGATTGGTCATAACTTTCCTTCCAAGGAGTAAGCGTCTTTTAATTTCATGGCTGCAATCACCATCTGCAGTGATTTTGGAGCCCCCAAAAATAAAGTCTGACACTGTTTCCCCATCTATTTGCCATGAAATGATGGGACCAGATGCCATGATCTTAGTTTTCTGAATGTTGAGCTTTAAGCCAACTTTTTCACTCTCCTCTTTCACTTTCATCAAGAGGCTTCTTAGCTCCTCTTCACTTTCTGCCATAAGGGTGCTGTCATCTGCCTACCTGAGGTTATTGATATTTCTCCCAGCAATCTTGATTCCAGCTTGTGCTTCCTCCAGCCTGATGTTTCTCATGATGTACTCTGCATATAAGTTAAATAAGCAAGGTGACAGTATACAGCCTTGACACGTTCGTTTTCCTATTTGGAACCTGTTAAATCCACACAAATACACAAGGAAATGGACCGTGCTCAGGAGCATCAAGAACATAAGCGAGGGGTTTCTGAGGGCTTGGGGGTTGGAATCACCCCCGTTCCCTTTCCCGGATGATACAGGATAATGAAATGCGGATCACCAGCCTGGTGTTCAGATGAACCAGGAAGGGCATGCTTCAGCCGGTCCACACCCGTGTGGGGCGCTTTCCTTTGTCTGAATATCCTCCTCTCTACTTCCTCTCCTTAGCTTCCGCCGTGGCACCCGTTTCTCAGTCCAGCGTCGTGCCCTCAGTCCTGTTGCTCTGCGTCCGCCAGGCCTGCATCGGCGCCCCCACTCCCATCACCGCGTCGGGGCGTGTCTCCCTCCTCCGTGTCCCCGCGCACATCCACTGCGTCCCTCTCCACCACCCTGCCATCAGGCCACCGTCATCTCCTACCTGCGCTGCGGGCTCCACCCTCGAGGTCCTCGGGTGCCTGACCTACGCTCCAAGTCCCGTCGGAAGGGCTTTCAGCACAGACAGCCTGCAGGCCTGCCTCGGCCTCGCGCTTCCCGGCTGCTTTCAGAACAAAATCTGAGCGCCCTGACTCAGCGCCGGGGCCTCGTGACGAGGCTCCCGGCTTCTGCTGCGGGTTCGGTTCCACTCTGATCAAACCTGCGGCACCTGTGGCTCCCACTCTCGCTGCTCCGGAACCTTCCGCCCGCCCCCCTCCACTCCTTTTCTCCGCTAACCCCTCATGGTAAAGTTTTTGCCCAAACTGCCCCAATCCTTCCTTTCTTGCTAACCAGGCCCTCTGCAGCTTCTCCCATAGAAAGGGAGTCGATTTTCACAGCCACTGATTCCGGACCGGCCTGTGGCTGCTTGCCCCATGGAATGTTCTGGAAGTGTGCTGTGGGGGCTCTGAACCCGGGCCTCCAGAGGCCGCCAGCTTTTGTTCACTCTCTTGAATCCTTACCCAACCAGCAGTGTGAACCAGAATTTCATCCTTGGATGTAAATGAACCAGCAGAAGCTGAGGCTTGGGGATAGGATGTCCTAGGCAGCCTCTGGGGCCGGATGGAATCAACCCTGGGTTCCAGGGCAGTAACCTCACCCCAACCCCAGCATGGATGAGCGCTGACCAGTTGGGAATGGGAAACAGGAGGGTGCCCACCAGACTCATTTTCCCTCCTTCCTTTCTCCGAGGGCCACTCTGAGGAAGCATCCTTGCTCTTGGCAACCCTCTATCTGAGCAGACTGGGAGTCCTTTGGATTTCAAAGAGCTCAAACTAGTCAATCTTAAAGAAAATCAACCCTGAATACTCATTGGAAGGACTGATGTTGAGGATGAAGCCCCAGTACTTTGGCCACAGGATGCAAAGAGCGGACTCATTGGAAAAGACTCTGATGCTGGGAAAGGTTGAGGGCAAGAAGAGAAGGGGGCGGCAGAGGATGAGATGGTTGGATGGCATTACTAATTCAGTGGACAATAAACTTGGGCAAACTCCGAGAGATGGGAGGGAAAGGGAAGCCTGGTGTGTTGCAGTTCATGGGGTCGCAAAGAGTTGGACATGACTGAGCGACTAAACAACAGCATCTGAGCAGATGAGCCACTGAACCTCCTGCTGTGCCTCTTCACAGCTACTGGCAAACAGAGGCCAGGTGGGACCAGGTCTGTCTCAGAGCGAGGAATCTGCGCCTCTTTCTTCTTGCTTCACCCTCCTCACTGCCCTGGGCTTCCACTCCTAATAACTTCCGGCTCTGCTTTTTGCTAAGGCACCGGCCGGTGTGCACACATCACATTGAGGAAGCTCAGTTCTAATTCAGATGCCCTGGCTCCCACTCCTCAGAAGCCAGGAATCCTCAGAAAGCACTTGTGCTCATTTCCTATTGCCACTGTAACAAGCTGTCTCAAACTTAGTGGCTTAAAACAACATGAATTTAGGGACTTCCCAGGTGATCAGTGGTTAAGACTTCTCCTTCCAGTGCAGGGAGTGTAGGTTCCATCCCTGGTCTGGGAGCTAAGATTCTGCATGCCTTTCAGCCAGGAAACCAAAACATAAAGCAGAAGTCATATTGTAACAAATAATGACTTTTTGAATGGCCCATATTAAAAAATCTCTCTATAAAAGAAAGACAAAAGCAAAAAGGTGTCCTCTGACCCTTCTGGAGGTCGGAAGTCTATAATCAGTTCTACCCAGCTGAAATCCAGGGGTCAGCAGGACTGTGGGTCCTCCTTGTGGCCTGAGGTCCAATCCTGGGTCAGAGAACAAGGTCCCACATGCTGCAACTAAAGATCCTGGGTGTCAAAACCAAGACCCAGTTGTTGTTATTTAGTCGCTAAGTCATGTCCAACTCTTTGCAACCCCACGGCCTGCCAGGCCATGGGATTTCCCAGGCAAGAATTCTGGAGTGGGTTACCATTTCCTTCTCCAGGGCATCTTCCCGTCTGGGATCAAACCCCTGTCTTCTGCATTATGGATGGATTCTTTACCACTGAGTCACTGGGGAAGTCTAAAGACCCGGTTCAGCCAAATAATAATAATAATTATTTTTTAATGAAGTCTTTGAGAGCTTGTCTTTGTCACAGCATGAAACAGACATTTGGCAATTCCCTAAATATTTTGACCAATCTAGAGTTGGATGCCCTGATTTTATCTAGATAGGATGTTTATCCTACCCAGACTCTACTTCCTTTTGTGCTGGTTAGGCCCACCTGGTTCTGAAGCAATCACTTTCTGTGGTTTCTAATTAGAAATTGGAGCTTAATGCACACAGCAATATTATGCTTAATTTCCTTTATGACCTGTTTTTATGACTTACAGGAAATTCATTAGGCACCGAGAAAAGGAATTGCTTGCAGATGAGCAACTGTCTACCTCAATACTTCGTTCTCATAAAATCTTATTCTTGATTCAAACCATTTAAATATATGTAGAATGGGAGAAAAAAAATATTCACGATGGCAGACTGCCTTTAAGACATCCATTTAGTTGTAGTTTAAAAAAATATATTCTTTCAGGGACTTGCCTGGTGGTCCAGCAGTTAAGAATCCACCTTGCAATGCAGGGGACACGGGTTTGACAGATCCCTTGCCGGGAACTAAGACCCCACTTGCTGCAGGGCGACTAAGCCCAAGCACCGCAACTACTGAGCCCATGCACCTTAGCTAGAGAGTCCATGTGTCAAAACAAAAGATCCCACATAACGTAACAAAGATCCCACATGCCACAGCTAAGACCCCAAATGGCCAAATAAACAAACACTCTTCCAGACCAATGATACGTGTGCTCTTCCGTTCTGTTGAGACACGATAATTTTGTTGATATGCCAGGTACTTTGCTGGGCACGATGCACACAGCATGGAGCAAATCAAAATCCTTACCTTCTCAGACCTGATATTAACATTATGCTTAGGAGGAGACAGATGATGAAGGAACACGCCAGGAAATAATGTCAGGAGAGACACGGCACAAAGAAAAGGAAGACGGTGAAGAGAGAGAAAGCAATGTGGGCTGCCACGTTAAGATGAGCTGGCCCGGCATGTCTGCGAGGAGGCCGATGAGATGAGAACACAAGCTGCACACATCTGGGAGAAGAGCAAAGGGAACAAGATATCGAAGAACTTGACACATGGGCAACAGGAAGTGCAAAGGTCCTGAGCTAAGTGTGCTTGAGTGTTTGAGAAAACAGCAAGGGGACCGGAGGCTGGAAATGGAGTGATGGGAGATGGTACAGATGGAATGCTGGTGCCCCTGAAATTCATGTGAAAACCTAATGCCTGGGCTTCCCTGGTGGTCCAGTGGTTAAGAATCCACCTACCAATGCAGGAGACATGGGTTCGATCCCTGGTCTGGGAGGATTCCACAGGCTGCTGAGCAACTAAGCTGCAACTGCGGAGGCTGAACACCACAACTACTGAAGCTTGAGAGCTCTGCAATAAGAGAGGCCACTGCAGTGAGGACCCCAAGCGCCAAAAGGAAGAGCAGCCCCCACTGGCCACAGCCAGAGAAAGCCCAAGAGCAGCGATGAGGACCCAACACAACCAAAAAAAAATCTAAGCCCTAATGCCCTGAATTCACCCACTCTGGGGTCGCACAGAGTCGGACACGACTGAGCGACTTCACTTTCACTTTTCCCTTTCCTGCATTGGAGAAGGAAATGGCAACCCACTCCAGTGTTCTTGCCTGGAGAATCCCAGGGACGGAGGAGCCTGGTGGGCTGCCGTCTATGGGGTCGCACAGAGTCGGACACGACTGAAGCGACTTAGCAGCAGCAGCAGCAAGGTCAAAGAATTAAGATTCCAGAGGAATAAAAGTGGAGTTGAGGGGCCTGGGTTAAGCCCACTCCTTCCAGGAGCCTGCTACGACCTCAGACAGCACTCAGGAGACCAGCATACACACACCCACCCCGCCTGTCTTCAAGGTTGCTTATGAACATCAAGTGAGGGAACACGTGGGAACGTTACTCTAGACCGTGCCTGATATTGTTATTCGGCTGTGACTCCCTGAAGTTCAAAGACTGACTTCTGGTCCTGGGGCTTGGCACGCCATAGGGCTGGTGGCGGCTGCAGTCCACGGGGCACAAAGAGTCAGACCCGGCTGAGTGACTAAGCACAGCACACGCGGGGCGTGTGTAAGCGTGTGACTGGGTAAGGAAGTGCTTTCCCGGCTGAAGTTGCAGTGTGAGGGACACGACCACTCAACCACGTCTGAGAGGGAAGTGTCTGCCCTTCTTTCCTTTAGAGACCAAAGCCGCCGTCACTTCCTTGCAGAATTCAGAGTGAAATACAGTCCTGATTGGTAGCGTCCTTAGATACGTTGCCCGGGAAGTCCGCCTCCTCACCTCCCAGCAGCCCCTCGGGAAGCCTTCAAGGGGAAGCGTGAGCCCAGACAACCGGGAAGCCGGGTGGTGTCACTCGGGACACAGAGAGGAGAAAGGGACCCCACAGAGACTAGCAGTAGATATGTACACAAAAGGAAGTGGGCTGCATGACTTCCCTGGTGGTCCGGTGGCTAAGACTCTGAGCTCCCAAGGCAGGGGGCCCAGGTTCAATCCGTGGTCGGGGAACTAGATCCTGCATATAGCAACTAACAGCCCAAATGCTGCAACTGAAGACGCGCAAACTGCAACTAAGATCAGCACAGCTAAATAAATAAATTAATCTTTTCTTTTTTTTCTTTAAGAAAAGGAAATAGGCTTTCATTCCAATAGGAACAGAGCCCTCAGCAACCAGAGTCCCCTGGAGAGCTCAGCCCTGAGCTCGGAGAGAAGAGAAACGGGAGAGGAGGAGGGCCCGGGGACAGAGGGGAGGGGCGGGATTGGGCTGAGAGGAAGGTCAGCCTCTTGTTTACTGAATGGCATGGACGCTGGAAAATGAGAGGCATGGTTCGGAAGAAAACAGAAGCCACCATTCAACCTGCGCTAGCTCAGGTGTGAAATGAGTTAAATAATACTCACTTCTGGACTTCCCTGGTGGCACAGTGGATAAGAATCTGCCTGCCAGTGGAAGGGACACAGGTTTGATCCCTGGTCCAGGAAGATTCCACGTGCCTCGGAGCATCGAAGCCCGTGTGCCTCAGGGCTATGATGACTGCAGCCCGTGGCCGAGAGACTGCGCTCCACGACAACAGAAGCCACCACAGCTAGAGAAAGCCTGAGCAAAGCAATGAAAACCCAGTGCAGCCAAAAATAATCAATCATAAAATTATAAACCATAATTTTACATATTAAAATTATAAATTAAAAAACCCTCACCTCTTATTAAAGCTCTGCAACTATTTTCCAAAGGCCTTTCCCTTGCTCTTCCCCCAAAGCCTGCCTTGCCCCCTGACAGTCTTCCCAAGGGAGGGGAAGTAACCACCTCCTTTCGGGGAAGTCCTGGGGCAGGGTCTGGACAGGCAGGCTGGACAAGAGTGGAGCTGCCGCCCTGCCTTCTTCAGATGGGTCTCCCCTCCAGCTGTGTCAGTCTCTATCCGCACTTCCCCCACCTCCTTCCAGTTCATGGATCACACCAAACCCACTCACAGGGCTTCTGGTGACTTGCCTTGTTCACTGCCCAGAAAGCTCTTCTCCCAGGCCTCAGTGAGGCTGACTCTTTCTCACTGTCCAGGGCTCTGCTCAAATGTCACCTCCTCTAGATGCCTTTCTGGACTCACCAGCCTTCAGTCCTGTTATTGAATCCAAGTCCTCCATGTACCTGAAGCACAGTGAGGCCATATAAACCAAAATGTCAGAGCTTGGAGCAGAGAAAGGTTTATTGCAGCGTCAAGTCATGTATGGATGTGAGAGTTGGACTATAAGGAAAGCTGAGCACTGAAGGATTGATGCTTTTGAACTGTGGTGTTGGAGAAGACTCTAGAGAGTCCCTTGGACTGCAAGGAGATCCAACCAGTCCATCCTAAAGGAGATCAGTCCTGAATATTCATTGAAAGGACTGATGCAGAAGCTGAAACTCCAATACTTTGGCCACCTGATGCGAAGAGCTGACTCATTTGAAAAGACCCTGATGCTGGGAAAGATTGAAGGCAGGAGAAGGGGATGACAGAGGATGAGATGGTTAGATGGCATCACCGACTCAATAGGCATGAGTATGAGTAAACTCCAGGACTTGGTGATGAACAGGGAGCCTGGCGTGCTGCAGTCCATGGAGTCGCAGAGTGTCAGACATGACTGAGCGACTGAACTGACCTGAAGCAAGGACAACAGGTGGCTTGAGGTCAGAAGACCTGAACTCTTTGATGGCTTCAAGGGAGAGTTGTTAAAGGCGAAATGCAGGGTGAGGGCTGCGGGTGCCTGACTTCCTTCTGGCTGGTGGTGAGGTGACCAGGAGTCTCAATTCCAACCAGCCTTCCAGTTCCAACAAGTCTGGGGTCGCAGCAAGTAGTTACCATTCTCCACCCAGGTGGGGCCTTCGTCCCCGAAAAGCAACTCAAAGATTTAATCAGATTGTTCTGTGTATCCCTGGAGGACAAACTAGGCCTCGGGTTTTATGGTGACAATAATGCCATTGTTAAGGTGCCTGGCACCCTCCAAAAGCTTAGGAACACTGTCTCCTGTAATCCTCATCTTATCCTTTACATGCATTTATCAACGACTGGTCAAGACTTCCAAGGATGGGACTTCCGTGGCGGTCCAGTGGTTAAGAATCCGCCTTGCTACGCAGGGGACATGGATTAGATCCCTGGTCGGGGAACTAAGATCTCATGTTTTACACCTGGATGTCCTTTGGGCCTTAAAATAACCTTACAAAGTACGCATTATTGCTCCATCTTTATTACCTCCGTTTTACAGGTTGGGGTGGAGTACTCAGAAAGGTCACAGCTAAAAAGGAACAGAGTTTGTCTCCTCCCCATCCCTTCCTCTCCCCAAGCTGGCCCTGGGGAATTCCCACTAATGGGTCCCGAATCTCTTGATTATCAAAATCATACAGCATATCTGCAAGAGGGTCCGAAGCCTGCCCAGGTCCTACTTAACCAGCCATCCAGAAATCAAGTTTTTTTCAAAATCTCTCTGGATCCCTATAACTCAGCTGGCCTCCAAAACCACTGCAGGATCCTGGCTGCCTAGCAGTGAGAAAGCCTCCAGAGACCTTGCTTACACTTCCCACCGTTGTCGTTTAGGACATCATTCCTCTCGTCCCGCCCCTCCTCAGGGCTGCTATTGCGCCCGCGGCAGCGGTGTCTCCGCAGCGCCCTCTGCTGGACACGCGGTAAAGCCCCAAAGTGCAACCAACTCCTTTCAGGGGGATGTGCACCAGGCCTCAAGGTGTGCTCCCCAGGCTCTTTGCAATATCACAAAATTTTATGCAGTTCCCTCCCGTGATGTGGAGTGAGTACTACTAATAGCCGTTGATCAAGAAAATGCATAATGATCATATTCTATTTATGAATGAACAAGAGTTTGCTTTTAGTTAGAACAGTTCTGTGCTTAGCTGCTCAGTTGTGCCCGACTCTTTGCAGCCCCATGGACTGTAGCCCCCCAGGCTCCTCTGTCCATGGGATTCTTCAGGCAAGGATACTGGAGTGGGTTTCCATGTCCTCCTACAGGCATCTTCCCAACCCAGGAATCAAACCCAGGTCTCCCGCGTTCCAGGGGGATTCTTTACCATCTGAGCCACCAGGAGTACTATCCACACACATTTGGGGGGGGAGGCGAATACAAACATGGCTTGTTCAGTGGTTTGGGGAACCACTGGGTAAAGAATCGCTTCCCTAATAGTCTCCCAAATCTGATTCATTTACTCACTCATTTCCCCCAACAAGTATTAGATGCCCAGTAAATACCAAGCACTCTTCTTAGCCCAAAACAAGACAAAAAAAAAAAACATAAAAAATAACAGCAGCAAACTCTCTCCTGGTGGAGTTTATAGTCTAATGATGGCGACAGGTATTAAGCAAATAAACAATCTTAAATATCTACTTATAAATGGTATGGATGCTCTAAAGGAAAGAACTAGGTTTTGAGAACTCCTTATTCTAGGAAGGAAGGCCAAGGATGTCTTCTCTCTGGAGCTGACTGGAAGCTAAGGTTTGAAATTTGAGAAGGAATGAGTCTTGAAAGCCAGGGCGGGGATTCCACATGGCTTAAGTTCTTTTCTGAGGCTCTCAAAGGAAATCAGGGGCATTCTGAGTAATGGTTTGGGTAGGGGTATGAATTGAGATGAGGTATAATTTCCGTGGATACTGGGTAGCAAATCTAGAATTTAAACTCCAGTGGTACAGCTTCACTCAGCCTCAATATTCTAGTGTCTTTGGGACATTGAGAAGGAGCTTGGGTTTTATTATCTAAGTATATAGGAGATTAGTCGCTAAGTCTTGTTCAACTTTGCAACCCCGTGGACTGTAGCCTGCCAGGCTCCTCTGTCCATGGGATTCTCCAGGCAAGAATACTGGAGTGGGTTGCCATTCCCTTTTTTCTCCAGGGGATCTTCCTGACCCAGGAATCCTGCATCGTAGGCAGATTATTTACCGACTGAGCTACAAGGGAAGCCCCAGTCTAAATATATACAATGAGACATCTCTGTAAGCTTTTAAGCAAGGGCTCTGAGTGATCTCTTTTGTGTTTTAACAAGATTGTGGTAAATGGATAATAGGCGATAGGGAGGCAAGAGAAGAGGAAGATGGAATGGAAGACACATTCAGTTGTCCAGGCAGAGATGAAGGCACTGGGCAGGGAGGATGGGGGAGAACTCAACACAGAAGTGGCTGGACTGGGGACAGACTAGGGGTGGGGCCCGGGAGAAGAAGCTGTGAACGGGGCAGTCCACGCTCAGGACACTGGACTGTGGAGCACAGGCTGAGACGGAAGGGGAAGCGTGTCTGGGAGAGTGAGGAGGGCTCAGCTTTGTGCACATTGAGCGTGAGAGGCCGGTGATACCCCTAATGAACAGTCACGTACAAAAAAAAATCACATGCATCTCAAACTTAATGTGCGTAAAGATGACCTCTTCGCTGACCTCATTCTGAAATTCAGAGGAGACATCTTGGCTAGAAATGGAAATAAATGCACTGTTTGTAGTCTCATCGGCGCTATTTAGAAATGGGTGCTCCCTGGGGAGAGAAGCGTTCCAAGGACCACACTTCCAGAAACGCCAGCCTTTGGAGGCCGGATCTGAGAAAAGAAAGGGGTGAGGTGGGAGAGAGAAAGAGAGCGTGCCAGTGCCTGAGGACAGCCCGCTGGAAGGATGAAACTCAAAACAAAGGCATCCCGGGGCTCCCTGTCCTCTGAGAAAGGAAGACACCTCCTTCCGGTTTCCTTCCTCGAGCGCAGGAATCGGTCCAGACACAGGTCAGCGCCAAGTCTAGGCTAGCGCGTGCGGCGCCGTAGGCTTGTCTAAGCCCGACCGTCGCTCTGTACCGGGAAGCGGGAGGCATGCCCTGAAGCAGAAGGCTGTCCCAACACTTCCCTGTAACTCCTCAGTCTCCTGTTGGGTCAAGGAAGGGTGCACGCAGGCCTGGGCAGGGTGCCCGCAGGCCTGGGCAGGGTGCCAGCTCAGGTGCCCACAGGGGGTGGGGCTGAGGCATTACGTTAGTCACAGCCTTGCTGTCATTTCCTGTGGCGGTTTTCCTTTTTTTTTTCTAAATCTTTCCTTGCCACTGCCCTTGATTTCACCCGCTTCTCCTTTTACTTTATTACCTTCCCCCAGAAACCATTGTCCCGTGATAATAATCATCTCATTGTTAATTAATATGCTTTGGGAGGGGCAAAATTTTTCTCTTTCACAGCCCTTTGGGGGGCTTGAGAATTGCTGACATAAATGTTTAAGAGGTTTGTCTGTCTCCATAGTAAATGGAGGAAAGTAAATCTTCACCCTCAGGTCCAAAAAGTCATTCAGGGAGATGCAGTTCTGTGCAGGCCAGCCTCTGGCCTGATGGTCCAGAAATCGGGTAAATAGTTCACTGGGGAAGTCTACCTCTTTTTAAAAGTCTATCATGTTCTTAATTTTTAAAGTGTATTTCATTGTAGAACTGGTTTCTCAAATTTTAATGAGCAGATCAATCACCTGGGGATTTTGTTAAAATGCAGCCTCTGATTTGGGAGGTCCGGGGTGGGCATGGAGATGCACCATTTCTAATGAGCTCCCAGGCGATGCCCAGATGCCTGGCAAATGAGCCACATTTTGAGTATCAAGGATTTAGCACACAAACAAGCAAAAATAACCAGGATAACACAAGTCAAGTGTGAACTTGTCCTCTCAAATAGGACATTCTGTTTCCATCCATAGCTCCATGCTGAGATAGCTCAGGACTCAGTCCCCCACCCCCTCAACATCACCCAAAGAAGCCAGACAGGCAATGAGGCGTCCCTGGGGGCAGGAAGCAGTTTGAACTTCGGGTGCAGACGTGAGAGGGTGGTCGGGGAAGGAGTGTGGTCCTGCTTGGGACGATTGATGCTTTGCCGCCTCATCAGGTGAGTCAGAGACAGGGATCCTCAGGTTCACAGGAAACTGACGCAGGGCAAGAGGCAGGCCTAGGTGAAATGCTGTGTCAACAAGAGGGACTGGTCAGACCTGCGGATCCACTTCTCCACCCTCCCCTCCAGGGAGAGGATGGGAGATTCTAGCTGGTCCCTAAAACTCTCAGTACTGCCTGGGAGGCTTAAGGGAAAGCCTGATCCCCAACCAGGACTGTAGTCCTCTCTGCCGAGACTTTCCACATTAGGCTGTGTGCTGGGTCATGCTTGGTCGCTCAGTCATGTCTGACTCTTTGAGACCCCTGGACTGTAGCCTGCCAGGCTCCTCTGTCCATGGAATTTTCTAGGCACGAATACGGGAATGGGTGGCCATTCCCTTCTCTAGGGGATCTTCCCAATCGAGGGATCAAACCTGGCTCTTCTGCGTTGAAGGCAGATTCTTTACCACTGAGCCACCAGGGAAGCCCCCTAGAAAAGATTGATTTGAGAAATTGCTATAGAAGGAAAAAGGCCAAATGATCTGAATTCACCAACAGATGAATTAGACAAAAGAAGAGAGGAACAGAGGGGAACTTACAGGTTAAAACAAAAAATTAGAAGACCCATCAAATCTTTTTAAAAAGCAAAACTAAACTATTATGTGTAAGGATGCCATTTGGCTGATAAAGCTATAAAAAAATATAAGAAAGTAATCACTACAAAATCAGGAGAGTGGTTACTTTAAGGAAAAGGCAGGAGTGAGACAGGATAGGATTAATTTGAGGGCTGTAAAATGATTTTTTTATGTTAGTAAAAGTAGTCATAGAATAAAGTTCATCACTGTACCATTTTTATTTGTACAATTTAGTGTCTTTAAGTAATCCACAATACTGTACAACCAACACCACTATCCATTTCTGTACTTTCATATCATCCCAAACAGAAACTCTACCATTTCTTATTTAAAATGTATTCATTAAGGGACTTCCTTCGTGGTCCAGTGGTAAAGACTCTGCCCTTCCACTACAGAGGGCCTGGGTTCAATCCGTGGTTGAGGAACTAAGATCCCATATGCCATGCAGTACGGCCAGAAAAAAAAAAAAAAAAGTGTTCATCAGAGCCCTTTTATAAAAAGATACTTCACCACATCTCTGATGTGGTTACCAGGGGAGGGTTCACAGAGAATGGCAGGATAAACGCTTGACGGGGATGGGGCTCAGGGCGCAACTTTGGGGGTGGCTCACAACTGTTCTAGTTCCTGTCCTGGGAAGTAATCAGGAGGGTGTCTGCAGGGTGGCGGGATGATCATGGTGGGGGGAGGGGCGGGGAGCCAAGAAAAAGAAGAAAAAAGTACACTACCACAAAAGCACATGTGATACAGCAACATGTATGCACTTCCGAAGTGAACTAGGTGTGGCTTTATACACAGAAATCAGTAAAGTAACAAGGGGGGGTATTTGCCTGTCTATGTAGGTGGATTCAGGCACGGGCCTACTTAAAAGACAGACTGGACCTATAAAATAACCTCTCAGAGGCCCTTCTGGGAATACAAAGGGGGCTTTGCAGGGCTGGTGACAACCTGTCTAAGATCTGGGTGCTCTGTGAAAATTGGGTTAAAAAAAAATGATTGGGTTGTACACTTACAAAATAGGCACTTTTCCGCGTGTATATTATACTTGAACAAAAACATTTCTAAAAAATTAAAAGTCGCTTCTACTCTTCAGATTCTACACTAGGGAAATTCCCAATCCTTATTTAGGTTGTTTAAGAGAAGGCATACTGACATGCAGAACTGGAATCCTAGTCCTTTTTACTCATTAATTATCCAGGAGAGGAAATTAGACCTGACTCATCAACTCCCCTGTTCTGACGCAGGAGGGAGACTCCACCTGGTGACTCCACCGGTGTGGTGTTGGGCCTGGGAGCACCCACAGCCTGGTTCCCGGCCTGGAACCCAAGAACAGCCACGGCTGCAGAGTGCTGAGTTGGTTCTAATAAGGGGTCCAAGATGGGAGCTGTAGGAAGTCTCACCCCCCGCACGCTCTGAGAAGAAACGGAGGGAGGAAGAAGAGAGGAGACTGCAGAGAATGTAAATAAAAGGATGGCTGCTGCGGCTGCTGCTGCTGCTAAGTCGTGTCAGTCGTGTCCGACTCTGTGCAACCCCATAGACGGCAGCCCACCAGGCTCCCCTGTCCCTGGGATTCTCCAGGCAAGAACACTGGAGTGGGTTGTCATTTCCTTCTCCAATGCTTGAAAGTGAAAAGTGAAAGTGAAGCTGCTCAGTCGTGCTGACTCTTGGCGACCCCATGGACTGCAGCCTACCAGGCTCCCTCATCCATAGGATTTTCCAGGCAAGAGTACTGGAGTGGGGTGCCATTGCCTTCTCCCGATCTCTAAGCTATAGGTTCCAATATTCCCACGAAGTATATACCACCCTACCTTTTACTGACCTAATGAAAAGGAAAGGCTGTGTGCTTAGTCACTCAGCTGTGTCCAACTCTTTGTGACCTCATGGAGTGTAACCCACCAGGCTCCTCTGTCCATGGGGATTCTCTAGGCAAAAATACTAGAGTGGGTAGCCTTTCCCTTCTCCAGGGGATCTTCCTGACCCAGGGACTGAACTCAGGTCTCCTGCTTTACAGGCAGATTCTTTACCATCTGAGCCACCAGTTAAGCCCAATGGAAAGGACAATTAGCACTTAAATGGAATTCCCCTTCAATGCTCTTAGCTTATTAATTTTGAGATTACAGAGGCTCTGAAACAAGTATTTACCTAATGGGATTGGCTGCAACTAACATCCTTGATTCCTAAAGCCTAAAGCAGGTTGCTTGGAAAGAAAAGGATGCTTCTTCTTCTTTCTTTCTTTTAATATTTATTTGTTTATTTATTATTTGGCTGTACTTGGGATCTTTAGATGCAAATTAAATGGAGAAAGTCACCCTGTCACCGTGCTTATTTAACTTTTATGCAGAGCACATCATGTGAAACGCTGGGCTGGATAAAGCACAAGCTGGAATCAAGATTGCCAGGAGAAATACCAATAACCTCAGATATGCAGATGACACCACCTTTATGGCAGAAAGTGAAGAAGAACTAAAGAGTCTCTTGATGAAAGTGAAAGAGCAGAGGGGAAAAGTTGGCTTAAAGCTCAACTTTTAGAAAACAAAGATCATGGCATCAGGTCCCATCACTTCATGGGAAATAGATGGAGAAACAATGCAAACAGTGAGAGAGTTTATTTACTTGGGCTCCAAAATCAGTGCAGATGGTGACTGCAGCCATGAAATTAAAAGATGCTTACTCCTTGGAAGAAAAGTTATGACCAACCTAGACAGCATATTAAAAAGCAGAGACATTACTTTTCCAACAACGGTCCATCTAGTCAGTTTCAGTTCAGTTCAGTTGCTCAGTCATATCTGACTCTTTGTGACCCCATGGACTGCAGTACGCCAGGCCTCCCTGTCCATCACCAACTCCCGGAGTTTACCCAAACTCATACCCATTGAGTCGGTGATGCCATCCAACCATTTCATCCTGTCATCCCCTTCTCCTCTTGCCTTCAATCTTTCCCAGCATCAGGGTCTTTTCCAGTGAGTCAGTTCTTCACATCAGGTGGCCGAAGTATTGGAGTTTCAGCTTCAGCATCAGTCCTTCCAATGAACAAGGCTATGGTTTTTTCAGTAGTCGTGTATGGATGTGAGAGTTGGACTATAAAGAAAGCTGAACCCAGAAGAACTGATGCTTTTGGACTGTGGTGTTGGAGAAGACTCTTGGGCGTCCCTTGGACTGCAAGGAGATCCAACCAGTCCATCCTAAAGGAAATCAGTGCTGAATATTCATTGGAAGGACTGATGTTGAAGCTGAAACTCCAATACTTTGGCCACCTGATGTGAAGAGCTGATTCATTTGAAAGACTCTGATGCTGGGAAAGATTGAAGGCAGGAGGAGAAGGAGATGACAGAGGATGAAATGGTTGGATGGCATCGTCAACTCAATGGGCATGAGTTTGGGTAAACTCCCGGACTTAGTGATGGACAGGAAGGCCTGGCGTGCTGTGGTTTATGGGGTCGCAGAGTCGGATACGACTGAGCAACTGAACTGAAAGGGAGAAAGACATGAAAAAGTTCAGGACACAAGATCCCTCAAGGTCTGTCACGTTACAGCTGTTTTATTGAAGCACCTTGGGATGATGTTCCGTTTGTATGCTAGCCAAAATAACAAAACCGTGGATGATCCCAAGACACAGATTCACTTACAAAAACAGGGAGGGAACTACCATTTGATAAACGCACAGACTAACTTCAGGGCCTGTGTAGTTGGGTATGTGTGAAATTATGCAAAACATAAAATTGACCATTTTAACCACTTTAAAGTGTACAATACCATGGCACAAAGGATATTCACGTTGTTGTGTGACCATCAACCCTCTTTTTTTTGGACATGCCATGAAGCTTTCAGGAATCTTAATTCTCCAGTTAGTGATTGAAACTTCGCCCCTTGCATTGGAAGCTTGGAGTCTTAACCACTGGACCACCAGGGAGGTCCCCAACCCTGTCTACCTTTAAAACATTTTCATCATCCCAAATTGAAACCCCATACTCACTAAACAATACCTGCTCATTCCCTCTTCCCCCTGGCACCTGGTAACCTCTATTCTACTTTCTGTCTCTATGAATTTGCTAAGTTCCTTAAAAAAAAAAGTGGAATCATGTAGCTTGTCCTTTTGTGGTTGGCTTACTTCTTTTGTTATAAGGGTTTCAAGTTTTATCCGTGTTGTATCTATCTTGTGTCAGAACGTCCTTCCTTCTGGAAGCTAAATATCCCATTATATCCATAGACTGCAGTTTATCTGTTCATCTGTCCATGGGCACGGGGGCTGTTTTCACTTTTTGGCTAATATGGATAACGCTGCAGTGGACACTGATATACAATGTCTGCTCAAGTCCCTGCTTTCAATTCTTTTGGATATACATCCAGAAATAGAATCGCTGAATTATACGGTGATTCCATGCTTCATTTTGAGAAGCAACCATACTGACTTCTACGGAGGCTGCCATACTGTATTTTCTACCCCGCAATGCACAGAGTTCTAATTTCTCTGCCTCTCCACCTGCTGGGAGCCAGCATGAGGAATCCCACCCGTGACAACGTCACGTGGCAGAGATTTGATGGGCAAGGACGAGTCAGATCTTAGGTTTTCCCCCTGGCGTTTCCTGAGCATGTACCCCCTCAAAATAAAAATCTGCCTGCTTTTCCACTCTTCTGACATTCTCTGGAAAAAGTCAACTCAGGGATTTAGTCTTCTGCATTTGAAAGAGTGTTTCAATCCAAAAACCTCTCTGATGGCTTTCTAGCCTGCCTGGAGCTGCGCATGTGATTGTTTGAGGCCTCTCTACAGAGGGAGGCACAGGAAGCTTAAGATATCCTAGGAATGTAGGGGCTTCTGAGGAGTCAAAATCATTAGAATAGGACTGATTAAAGGTTTCATTTGTTGAGCCAATACTTGCTGCCAAATTTTCATGTCTTTTATTTGTTGATATAGTTGATATATAGAAAAACAAGTAGCAACATTAAATCTGAGTGAAGTACCTTCTTTGTTATAACCCACTGCACCTTTGTTCTATAGGGATGTAACTTTAGTGCTTTAAGGAGATGCAGATTAAGGAAAAACACTTCAGGGGTAACGAGATTAACATTCATTAAAGAGAGCCAAAAAGTGTTAGCAAGCCTCTTGGCCAGAAGATAATGTAAATCACCTGAGACCTTTTGTATACGGAGGGTATGCAAAAAAAAAGCCGGGTTTTGATGAGAGCCTGGGCTGCTAACGCTGCATAATTTTGTATTACCCATTGATCTCTATGTACAATCAAAAAAGGTATAAAAGGCCTTTCTAGACAATAGGGGTGGGGCCAGTCATTGGAAGGACTGGTTTCCCCCGTGTCTCCTATTTTCTTAATTTCAGGCTGAATTCCCATCTGGGTTGTGGAGGCTCGCCATGTCTACTTACTTGTCCCGGCTGCTAAGATCCATGTGAGAGAGAGCCCAGGGCGGGGTACTCTCCGATATTCAAATGGACGCCGGTGGCCTAACGTAGATGGTGCAAGCTCCTTGTCTGGAACTTTATTGGCTTTCCACGTAAACCAAGTTATTCAGCCTTCTTTTCTCTGTCTAAATTTTCCTACTATACTATTATTTCCTCATCTTATATATCTAAATAAATAATTCTTTCTAAGATGCCAACGCCGTCCCCGCTTTGAATTCCCTGGATCCACCGGGGCTGGACCCCGGCATCCACCGACATATTTTCAGTGTTTTGATAATAGCATGGCCATTCAGTTGGGTGTTAAGTAGATGCTTTCACCTGCTTGATGCCACTCGTGCCTTACAACACCCGGAAAGTTACATCCTACATGACAGGGGAAGAAACTCGAGTTCGGACAGGCTTTGTGGGTCAGGTGACTAGTAAGTGGCTGAGCCAGGATCTGAAAGGACACCTGGCTGGCTCTGAAGCCCATTTTCTTTCCACTGGAACACACTTCCTGCCCCGGGAGGCATGTGCTAACCCCCTCTGGAGCCCAGCCGGCCCCAGGATGTTCCAGGCGAGGGAGCAGCCACCACGGGCCACATGAGTACCGGTAAGGTCATCCCTGCTTTTGGTTGACAAGAGCCAATGAGGAAACACAGCCGCGCCCATGGGGAGACACGTCAATGGCACGTTTGTTCAGGCCAGTCAGTGAGACACAGGAGAAGCGGCGGTGGGTGAAAAGGGGCCTTTCGAGAGCACATCCTGTGGGGAGCAGGGCAATCGGAGGGGGGAAGCTGGGAGCCAGCGAGGTATCTAGGGGGCCAGCAGGGGAGCTGACGCAGCGGGGATGTAAGAGACATGGGTTCGATCCCTGGGTCGTGAAGATCCGTTGGAGGAGGGCATGGCAACCCATTCCAGTATTCTTGTCTGGAGGATCCCATGGACAGAGGGCCTGGCGGGTTATAATCCTTAGGGTTGCAGAGTCAGACGCGGTTGAAGTGACTTAGCACACACATAGGCACCTTGACCCATGCCAGCAACATGCCCTGCGGGGACCTCACGTGGTTTAGGCAGGGGCCAGAATGCCAGTGTGCCTGTCCCGATGCCAACCCAGATCCACCTTAGCCCACAGCCTGCTCTGCACACTTCCCTCCCAGACAGCAGGCAGGAGCCAGCAAGCTCTATTAGCTGTACCAAAACCAAGGTCTACCTAGGGTCCCTGAGGCTAAGGAAGTGGTAAAGTCAGTTTGGAAATTCCTGTTCCGACCTTGCAGTATTTTCTTTGTATTTGTTTTTCCTTTGTTTTCTGGTTAAGTTACTTTTTTTTTTTTTTTTTCAGGCCGAGCTGTGCCTTCTGCAGGATCTTAGTTCCCCAACGAGGCATGGAACCCCTATTGGGAGCTAGTTGTTGTAACCACTGCATGTTACTTTTTAAAATGTCGATCTCTGTCTTGCTGAAGGAAAGGGGAAGGGATTTCTTCAGACTCTAGCCAAGGTAGCCTGGGAGGGGAGAATGTTTATAGAGGCAGAAAAAGGGTCAGCAGGGTGGCCTCAGTTCCTGGGCTGGGCACAGTCTTTGACGTGGTGGGAGTCTGAGTGTGAAACCCAGAAATGGAAGCTGAAGGGATTAATTTCCTTCTGTAAGTCTGGCCCCCTCTACTCTCCATTCAGTGAGGGATGGACTTCCTTCAGCCTACCAGCCCTGGGCAATTTATCCACAGTTATCTCCTTTTTTGTGCTCAGTATCACAGTCATGTCCGACTCTTTGTGACCCCATAGACTGTAGCCCACCAGGCTCCTCTGTCCATGGAACTTTCCAGGCAAGAATACTAGAGTGAATTGCCATTTCCTTGTCCATTTTTTACTTTGAATTAATACTGGTTTTCATTATCAATCATAAAAAGCATCATTATTTTATGTATCATTTAGAAAAAAAAATGCTGCCAAGTACCATGACATACCATAAAATGCACCCAATATCAGAAATGTTTTCTAAAAAAGATGCATGCCCTACAGATAAACAAAAAATAAAAAAAAAGAAAAAAGAAGCAAAAACCTATCTCCATTCCAATACCAACCCACCAAACAACCAACCAAAAGAACCCACAAAAAATAAAAAATTAGAAAAAACACAACAAAAATAATCACCTTAGAATTGATAATTTCCTCGTGGCTCAGCTGGTAAAGAGTCCTCCTGCAATGTGGGAGACCTGGGTTCAATGCCTGGGGTGGGAAGATCCCCTGGAGAAGGGAAAGGCTATCCACTTCAGTATTCCTGCCCGGAGAGTTCCATGGACTACACAGCTGAATGACTTTCACTTTCTTTCACTTTAGAATTGATAACATGAAGTTTTCAATTTGTCTTCAAGCCATTTGCCACTCAGTGTTTTCTACTTAAGTTTGCCATAAAATTAGAATTAGAGACACTTTTTCCTCGAAGAGGAAGTTAGAATTCATTTAGGTGCCCATTTAACATTTCTACTGGTTACTGGATAACCAGGGTAAATCTGGAATACTTTACAAAGGGAGATAAAATCCAGATATAGCCGCGGCTAAAAGAACAAAATGGCGTAATCGCAGCTCAACTGGTTTTAAAGTGAAGGAGAAAGCCAAAAAGGCTAGTAAACTATATTCCAGCCGTGGTTTTTCTGCCACCATATATATGCATATGTTTGAGTATTCAAGTTTCATATATGTATAAACACTGCACGCATACATCTAAACAGGCCCACCATTCCTATCTTTTCCATTTTCTTTAATATGGATTATTTTTAAAGTCTTTATTGAGTTTGTTACAATATTGCTTCTGTTTTCTGTTTTGTTTTTTTTGGCCACCAGGCATGCAGGTTCTTAGCTCCCGGACCAGGGATTGAACCCTCAACCCCTGAACTGGAAGCTGAAGTCTTAGCCAGTGGAGCTCTAGAAGAGCCCCCTTCCTACTTTTCAATGACAGACTACCCATACTTCAAGGACTAGTGGGGTTGCACCTTTCCCTAAAGACAGAAATGGGCCTCTCTCTCCTGAATTCCTACTTGGCTTGTACCACCTTTGTAAACTACTAAATTCTGTTGGTTCTAGTAGCTGTTTGCATATGTGGCAATGGGTTGTCATCTCATCAAAGATGGGGATGGTTACTAACACATTCTCAAGATTTTAAAATACATTTTTAGGAGATTTAAAATGCCATGAACTCTCACCCTAAGTGTTTATTGTTAGTGTCCTGCCTTGTTTCAAAAAGAGGTTTCATGTGGTTTACAGAGGGGTGTATGGTAGTACATCAATTAAAATACATGTGAGAAAAACCCTCAAAATACAAAGTGAGGGAATCAGGACAAAGTGAAAATGAAAGTAGGGAAATTGGGTGTATGCTATGCTATGCTAAGTCCCTTCAGTCGTGTCCGACTCAGTGCGACCCCATAGACGGCAGCCCACCAGGCTTCCCCGTCCATGGGATTCTCCAGGCAAGAACACTGGAGTGGGTTGCCATTTCCTTCTCCAATGCATGAAAGTGAAAAGTGAAAGTGAAGTTGCTGGGTCATGTCCAACTCTTAGAGACCCCATGGACTGCAGCCCACCAGGCTACTCTGTCCATGAGATTTTCCAGGCAAGAGTACTGGAGTGGCGTGCCATTGCCTTCTCCAACATCCTATAAGAGACCAAAAGGCAAGGAAATCCTCTAGCCCCAGCCTCTCCCTCTCACTTGGTGAGTTTGGAAGAACCCATTGGACATAGGTGGTCTCATGCCTTCCTCCCCACTCCCCGCACCCTCCCCACCTCCAGGGACCTGTCAGTTGGACATGACTGACCTCTCTCCTCTAGGCAGTATGGTTTACAGGCCTCATTTGGGGGTTAAGTATTAGGAAGTCTTGCACTGATAGAATCTCTGACCTCCAACTGGGCCTTTGTCAGCAACAAAGGTGACATTTTGGTCCTGGCTCCCTAACTCCTTGATTTTATGTCTTAACGGATGCTGAACTCCAGTGAGGGAGAAGGGCACCATTACTTGTGCCCCTTCAACACACAACATGATCGAATATGTATTAGTAATTCTAGGTCCCTGCTGAAAAACAATTATAGGATTTCCCTCATGGTCCAGTGGTTAAGAATTCCCTTGCACAGGGGGGGACGTGGGTTCAATCCCTGGTCCAGGAATGAGCCTGTGCTCTAGTACCTGTGAATGGCAACAAGAGAAGCCACCGTGATGAGAAGCCCGCGCACCGCAACTACAGAGAGGCGCCCGCTTGTTGCAACCAGAGAAAGCTCGCACACTGCAACGAAGTCCCAGTGCAGCCAAAAGTAAATAAATAAAAGACACTTATTAAATTCAAGGTAGTCTACAAGTTATAAACTTTGCTTTGAGTGTTATCTTCAGACACTTTTGGTATTCTGTAAAGAAATGATTTTTTTTTTTTTTTTTGGCCATGCCTCATGGCTTGGGGGTCGTTGACCACAGACTGAACCTGTGCCCTTGGCAGGACTGCCAGGGAATGCCCATGAATTGATTTTGATTGACTTTTATCTGAGTTAAATGCTGTCAGTGGTATTCTGACCTCACCTATGGAGAGGGCTGGGACACTATTGTAATTTGCATGTTTAATCTCCTTTCTGCTCCCCTTTTCCTTCAGGGCAAAGACTCTGTTGTGTTCTCGTGGTACACCTAGCCAGGCACAGAGGAATCACTCCATATACATGTGCTGCATGAACAAATAAAAAGCCAATACTGCTTGTCTCCCCAAAGCTCGGATGCTAATAACTTTTGTTTTTCCTCTTGGAAGAACTGCCTTTGGGAAAAGACTTCAACAAATCAGCTTATAATAGAAGTGAGAGACCTTGACAGAAGGAGAAGAGACGGCTAAGCTCAGCTGCCTCTCTCTCTTTCTTCTTCTAATGGGGAAGATGGGAAGCAGGGAGGAGGAGAGGGAACAGCCAGGAGCTGGTCTGAGCTACTGTTTAAGGGAAGTTGAAGCTGGTGGCTGAGGATACTGTAGACACAGGGAAACCCACAGTTGCAGCGCTGGGAGGTCATGTTCTCTCTTTTTCCCGCATTTTGTCAGTGACTGTGAGAATAAACACATTACTAGAAATCTTCAGGGGGGGTCTTGGATTTCCTCAGAGAATACAGGCCAACCGTAGCTGGGTTTCCTGGGGACCGGAGACCCCATCAGACATATGTGTTACAGAAACAATAACATGGTAAATTGCTTGAAGAATATTCTGTCCATTCCAGATCATAAAATAATTTTATCTTTGAATCAATCCAGACCTCAGAAAGCTGAGAGGCAGGATCCCTTTGATCGGCCTGCTGGCAGAATTACTGCTACGGAATTGAGCTGGAACATTAGGGCTGCTTAGAAGGAGACCGTAAGAAATAAGCCACAGCGAATTCCCTGGCAGTCCGGTGGTTAGGCCTCCGCGCTTTCACTGCCAGACTGGGTTCAATCCTTGGACAGGGAACTAAGATCCCACAGGCCGTGTGATGTGGCAAGACAAACAGACAAAAATAACCGTATGTGTAACCCATTACTACACTCTGATTTGCTGCAGGAGTATTTACTGATGGGGGCTCCCGGGAGAAACGCCTTGCGCGTCTCATCACTGGACACTGCCTGATTGCGACAGGCGTTCGCCGCACCACGAGCGCTCTTTCACTGCGGCACGCAGAATCTAGTTGTAGTTCGCAGGCTCAGTATTTGCAGCGAGGTGTCTTAGTTGCCCCATGGCATGTGGGATCTTCATTCTCCTACCAGGGACTGAACTCATGTCCCCTGTGTTGCATGATGGATTCTTAACCACTGACCACCGGGAAAGTCCCTATTGGACACTTAAAAAAAAAAAAAAAGGTTTCTTCTAGGGACTTCCCTGGTGGTCCAGTGAGTAAGACTCAGCTCCCTATCAGGGAACCCGGGTTTGATCCCTGGTCAAGGAACTAGATTCCACATGCCACAGGTAAGACTTGACGCAGCCGGAAAATAAAGAAAAAAGTTTTCTTCTAGAAAAAATGATCTTTTAATACAAAATGACAGTGAATCTTATAACTAATAACTAATTATATCCACCACCCCCTGGTGGTTGCTAAAAGCTCCTGGGCAAATTTGGAGGTCACCTCTGACACCTGTGCAGAGCTTAATGACCCTCAGTTTGACAGCATACTTACCTCTGGCTTCATCTTGTCTCATTCTCATTTTCCTTTTGCAACAATTGCCTCATTCATTTTGAAAGGTGCTGGGTGCTACACAGAGCTCTATAAGCTGCCACTGGTAATTCCTAAGCAGGGCAAAGTGTAAGAAAAAGAAATGAATCTACTCTCCAAGTTATATTATCTCTAATTCCCAAGCCAGTGTGCTTTTCACTTGAAAGAATGGAAAGCTGAAGATAAGCTATCTTCCTCCTGCAGTGTGTGGACAAGCCACCACCCACCCCTCCTTGACTGCTCCCTAACAAGTACTTGCTGCTGTTTTTAGCAAAGTAATTTATGGGGCAGTGTTTTGGATCAAAACCATGCTAGTGTGCATTTACGCATGCACGCGTGCACACATAAACACACTCACATACTCTGCTTATTAAGTGAACTGAAAATCCATTACCTCCCGCTATATGATTCAGAAATAGAAAGCCCTTAACTCTTCAAGGTGTGTATGCTTATTTCTGCAGTGCATTTTTGTAACACATTGTCTATAAGTAATATAAGTACTTCCCCCTCTACTTTGCTTGTTTTCTGATGTTTGGTATCTATGAGACAAAGAATGTTTTATAAATCAGAAGTGAAATTATATAGGAAAATATTCTTGTGATACATTATAATCTAAGCATCACAGTGAGCACTGAAGTTCCCCTTAACCATGCTTTTCCTCCACTCCGCTGCCTCTCAGGGTTGGCCACTGTTATCAGTGTGCTGCATATCCTTCTAGACTGTCATCTATACTTTTGCAAATACGTGCACGTATCTATAGCAACGTGCTGGCTGTATTATGTGCATCTGGTGTTAAATTCGCTTTCTGCTGCACGTGTCCTACTCTTCGACCTCTTGCACTTTTTCCTGAATAGTATGTCTTAGAGCATTTTTTCCTGCTTCAGAGAAAGCACTATCCTCCAATTAAAAATAAATAAATTTAAATTAAAAATAAACAAAATAAGCAGTATGTTGGTTATTGATAAATGTTACAGAGAAAAATTAGAACAGAAGAATGGGGGTTTCCAAGAGATCAGAGATGACAGATTTAAACATGGTGGCCATGGAAGCCCAAGGGAGAAAGTGACCATCTGAGCCCAACTGTGCCTGTAATTTGTATAGACACTTAGTAGCTTCTTTTTCGGAGACAGAGAAAAGAGTTAAGTGAGGCATTTCCCACAGTCTTTCTCATCATTCAGCCCTCCCAGGTAGGCTCAGCCTCCCCAAACTGACTGTTGAGCAATTCTCCTCCGAGGGGTCAGGATGGTCATTGCAGACAGCATGCCCCCAAACCACTTAGCTGTTTTCTCTTTCTGGCTTCCTTTATCAGGCACTCGCACTTTTAAAAGGAATCAAATTGCTTCTCTTGACTATTATTTTGAAAAATCCTTATTAAAATCTCTTCAGGGAATTCCCTGGCGATCCAGAGGTTAAGACACTGTGCTTATACTGCAGAGGGCACGGTTTCGCTTCTTGGTTGGGGAACTAAGATCCCGCCAAGCCATAAGGCACAGAAAAAAAAAAAGAATTCTGATGCCTGTGTCCCTCTCACAGAGAACTGAATTTCATTGATCTGGAGAATGGCCTGGACGCTGAGATTTTTTAAAAGTTTTCCAAGTGGTTCTAATGTACAGCCAGGGGTGAAAACTACTGTTTTATAGCCCACACGCTCTAGTGTTTAACAAATGACCACAGGTTCCCAACTGAAGGCCAGTTCAGCCAGAAAGTAAGACTGGGATATCCTATATCAACCAGTTGCTACTACTACTAATTAGAGAGCTTCATTGCAGTGTAGAGTCATAAAGATGACAAAGAGGTCTCAGACTTTTCTTGAGAGTAGGTAAATCAGCAAGAATTAAGTAAACTATTCTGTGTTTTGTGAGCTGTTCTCACAAATGATTGAATCCAAGGAGCAGATCATTTGTGGTCCTTTGTGGGAAGCTTTGATGAGCAGTCAAGTTGCACAGAAGCTTTGGGTAACCTGGAGACCTACTGCTTACAACAGGCAACTGAAGGTTGGGGGGGGGCGGTGTTGCATCTGAGTCTTATGGTCCTGAGCCCGTAATGTGTGGGATTCTGGTTGTTCATGTCAGAACTGAACTGAATTGCTGCACATCCAGCTGGTGTTGGAGAATTGGTTGTTATGGGAAAAAAATGACACAGCTGGTGTCAGAAGTACTGTGTGTGAGGGTAAAGTGGAACACAAGGCTGTTTTCCTGAGACACCTTCCCAGAACGGTGATAAGAAAAACTACTTGGAAGTACAGTTCCTCATCAGTTCAGTTCAGTTGCTCAGTCATGTCCGACTCTTTGCGACCCCACAGACTGCAGCACGCCAGGCCTTCCTGTCCATCACCAACTCCCCGAGTTTACTCAAACTGAGTCGGACATGACTGAGCGACTTCACCTTTCATTCCCACTGAGTCAATGATGCCATCCAACCATCTCATCCTCTGTCCTCCCCTTCTCCTCCTGCCCTCAATCTTTCCCAGCATCAGGGTCTTTGCAAAGGAGTCAGTTCTTTGCATCAAGTCACAAAAGTACTGGAGTTTCAGCTTCAACATCAGTCCTTTCAATGAACACTCAGGACTGATGTCCTTTAGGATGGACTGGTTGGATCTCCTTGCAGTCCAAGGGACTCTCAAGAGTCTTCTTCAACACCACAGTTCAAAAGCACCAATTCTTTGGTGCTCAGCTTTCTTCACAATCCAACTATCACATCCATACATTACAACTGTAAAAACTATAGCCTTGACTAGATGGACCTTTGTTGGCAAAGTAATGTCTCTCCTTTTTAACATGCTGCCTAGGTTGGTCATAGCTTTTCTTCCAAGGAGTAAGCATCTTTTAATTTCATGGCTGCAATCACCATCTGCAGTGATTTCGGAGCCCAAGAAAATAAAGTCTCCCACTGTTTCCATTATTTCTCCATCTTTTTCCCCTGAATGTTGAGCATTAGCCAACTTCTTCACTCTCCTCTTTCACTTTCATCAAGAGGCTCTTTAGTTCTTCACTTTCTGCCATAAGGGTGGTGTCATCTGCATATCTGAGGTCATTGGTATTTTTCCTGGCAATCTTGATTCCAGCTTGTGTTTCATCCAGGCCACCATCTCTCATGATGTACTCTGCATAGAAGTTAAATAAGCAGGGTGACAATATACAGCCTTGACGTACTCCTTTTCCTATTTGGAACCAGTCTGTTCCATTTCTAGTTCTAACTGTTGCTTCTTGATGTGCATACGGATTTCTTAAGAGGCAGGTCAGGTGGTCTGGTATTCCCATCTCTCTCAGAATTTTCCACAGTTTATTGTGATCCACACAGTCAAAGGCTTTGGCATAGTCAATAAAGCAGAAATAGATGTTTTTCTGGAACTCTCTTGCTTTTTCAATGACCCAGCGGATTTTGGCAATTTGATCTCTTGTTCCTCTGCCTTTTCTAAAACCAGCTTGAACATCTAGAAGTTCACGAGTCTCGTATTATTGAAGCCTGGCTTGGAGAATTTTGAGCATTACTTTACTAGCATGTGTGATGATTTCCTCATCACCATAAAGCTATTGGTTACAAACCTAATTCTCGTCATTTGGGACAGTTTTTGAGAATGGTAGCAACATCTCTAACATCTCTATCTATACTAAAGGATCCACAATACAGGGTAGGACAAAAATGGACCAATAAAAAGTTATCTATTCATGTTCATTTATGTTTCTATAAATGTTTATATTGTATATGAAATACATGGATAGAAACATACATATTTATTTTTATAATATTTCTATTTTACATGACATACATTTATATTTTATGTTCTATTTCAGTTTACATATTTATAGATTTTTATTTATTTATATCATATATAGGACTATATATATTTCTATAATTTTAGTTCTTAGGCTTCTGACTACATTTTTACATATCTGATATTTCAAATAGAATTGCTCTAAAAGCAGTCATAAATTACTATGCCTTAGTATGCTCTAAGACTCTAAAGAAAAAATTAATTTCTTTTCATTGTTAACATTCCAGTGACTGCATCTAAGGCAGTCTTGAAAAATTACTGTTGCCATGCCAACAGCTTAATGAAGAGGTCTGCTATTGTTTTCTTCCCTGTTTGTCTCAACTCTGCAAGAAACTTCAAAACGATTTAGATCAATTAAATACTGCCCCCAAAACATCCTCTTTTGGATTTTCACTTTTTTTTCATTGTTGCTCATATCCTAAACGTAAGTGTTGGGTTAATTCATTCTAAAAAAGCTTGAATTCTGATGTCAGAATTTCAAGTATCTGGCTATATTCATTCGATTATTCAACCAAAAGCACCCCCTGGAGAGTCAGAAGTCCATAAACCTGGATTTCTCCCCTCTGCTATCCACTGGCTGTATGTCCTTGAGCAAGTCACTCACCCTATCTGTGCCAAGTATAAAAATACAGGAAGAAACCCAGACTAAAAAGTTTTTAAAAGATCCAAAGCAAAAATGAGAAAAATAAGGACAATGTAACGGATTTTTCACAGAATTAAATGTATTCAATTTAGAGGATTACCCATTACTTAGAGATTATGCCCTTTCATTTATGAAATGGCAATCATAGGCCACAGTCATGGTTATATTTTTAATGGGTTTATTGGCAAACTTATATTGAGATTCAAATTTCTTGGAAATTTTTTTTTTGGCAGTGCCATGCAGCCGAGGGGTTGAACCTGGGCCACAGCAGAGAAAGAGTCCTAACCACTGGAGCACCAGGAATCCCTTGTAAATGTTCTTAGTATATAAACTCCCAAAGTTGGGGAAGCACCGCACTATAATATTTTAATTGTAAAAGTAACATACACGTGTTAAAGAGTCTAACAGTACTACTGGGTACAAAATTAAAAATAAAATGCTAACTCTTCTCCACATTAACCCCAACCACGGTCTCCATAGTAATCATTATTAGTAATTTAATATCAAACATCTGAAAAATTGTTATATTTATGCAAACAGGTATATATTCATTTCCTAGAGGGATAGTGATAGTACTACTTTGTAACATGATTTGTCCTAACGATGAGATTTTACTGCATTCAGGCCCTTTATTTTAAAATCCTAAATTTTCTTTGATCTTCTAAAATTGTATTGGGTTTCCTACTAAGTACAGAATTCCATGACTATTATGGGAAGGGGTGGGCAAATAGGCTGGATACACCAGGTAAGGAAAGATCATGTAGAAAAGAGGAGTAAGATGGCCAACAAATTAGTAATCTGGAAGGGAGGCGAAAGTAAGTATGGAAATAACTCTACTATCAATTCGTTCACGTTCATTCATTCATTCATAATGAAAAAGGGCTTACACATCTGTGAGGCAAGATGGAGAAACTGAGGGAAAAGTCAGCCACTATTTCATAGCCATTAAACATTCCTCTGACGTTATTCTGTGCTCTATATCCTCCTTCCACTCCCAGGAGGAAATGACAACCCACTCCAGTATTCTTGCCTAAAAATTCCCATGGACAGAGGAGCCTGGTGGGCTATAGTCCACGGGGTCGCAAAGAGGTGACTGAGTACACACTCATGCCACCGAACACAGAAATGCCAGTATGGCTATGATTGAGACTGCTTATTCTTTCAACTCCTTATCGATTTTCCAACCAGTGTGAAGAATGTATTTCCTGATCACTCTGGGAGCTGAGTGTTCTGTGATCAGGTTCTGGAAATAAGACAAAAGAAGTGACTTGTGAAACTGCTGAGTCAGGCCCTAGATGGAAGGAGTAGACCCTCCAATTTCTGTTTATCCCTTTCTTACAGAAATGTGGATATGAATGGTTCTTACCTGAATGGGTATCAGTGAGGAGGGTGGATGAGCCTCTGGAATGAGATAAAGGTGGATAAAGAAGACTTAAGTTTATCTGCAATTTTTTTTTAAAAAAAACTTTAAGTAAATATGAAAACTGTTAGCCACTATTCATTGTGGTTGTATGGGTACCTGAATATATATTTAAAAAAATTCTTTGTGCATCTCTGTGTTTTCCAATTTGTAGATGTATAATTAAAAATAAATTATAGTACATTCATCAGTTGGACTATTTATAATAATTTTAGATGACATTTTAGATAATAGCTACTGATATGGGAAAATATTCATAATAAATAAAAAAATACTTGAACAATTTTCTTATAGACCTAAGAGAGATTAAGAATGGGAAAGTTGGAGTTACCCACTTAACTCACTGATTAGCCCAATAATGTTTTACTAGATATTTTCAAAAATCCAGTCTAAATATAATTAAAAGTAGTTTCAATCAGAAGATCTTTGAATTGGCTTGTTAACAGATCTCTTCTCTTAGAGCAGCCCTAAAAGAAAAGAGACTTATGCCCTAAGTCTGATAGAGAAGTTGCTTTAACATCAGTAGGATCCCACCCACCCATCCACCTCCCCCCTCCTTTTTATAAATCTACAAACTGAGAATATTAACATGTCACTAACAGCTATAGGTGGCTTCTTCTGTGGTTTATAAATACTCTATAATGTGTATTATTGTTTTTATAATCAGAACAAAGTTCTATTTTTCAAAGCAAAGAGAAATATCCAAATGCCTAAACCATCTTAAATTTTAGTGATCATTTTACATTCATCAAAAACACTAATGGATTATGGCTGAGTTCCTTTGCTGTTCACCTGAAACTATCACAACATTGTTAGTCGACTGTACTCCAACACAAAATAAAAAGTTAAAAAAAAACCCAAACAACAGAAGTTACACTAGTTATGTCACTTGCTTTCACTTAAGAGGATAGGAATCTGTATTCTCAGCTAGGCCTAGACGTTGCTAGGAGCTGGCCTTGATATTTTCCTGTTAAGCATAAAGAGTCTCACAAAACAGAAGGCGACAAGATCCCTGTCCAAAAGGGTGCCAGAGTCAAAAATAAGTGTTCACCAAATCTTGGGACACGTACCACTAAAATTACACAGTTGATGCTGCCAAGAAATATATTTAAAGAGAAAATTTGCCTAAATCAAAGGATTTCAAACCTCTTGGGCCTAGACCCAGATGAAAAAATACATCTTATGTGAGATCCAATACATATACACACGTATAAATTTAAAACAAAAGTTCCATGAAACAATGCTCATCTTTACATGTGATTCTATTTTCCTTTGTATCTTATTTCATTTTTAATAAAGTTGGTCACTACTCACTGAATTGTTTCTCAGTTCTCAGTTTGAAAAGCACTGTGATACCAGGTTTTGGACATATGCAAAATCCAATTAATTAACTGAAACAGAATTAGCCATAATCTAATTAAGAGAAATGAAGAAGGGTTTCCCTGGTGGTCCAGTGGTTAAGAATCCACCCTGCAGTGCAGGGGACATTGGTTCCATCCCTGGTGCCACATGCTGTAGAGCAACTAAGCCCACGCACCACAAATAACTGAGCCTGTGAGCCACAGCTACTGAGCCCGCATGCCTAGGGCCGATGCTTCCCCACGAGAAGAGCCGTCGCAACGAGAAGCCCATGAACTAAAACTAGAGAGTAGCCCCCGATCGCTGCAACTAGAGAAAGCCTGTGCACAGCCATGAAGACCCAGCACAGCCAAAAATAAACAAATGATTTATATATAGAGAGAGAAATGAAGAAAACCTCATCTCATCCATTCATTCATCAAGAATTATCAAGGGAGGCTCTGTTCAGGTTAGCAAAATGATGTCCCCCACCTCATAGAGCTTTCATTATAGAACTCCGTGGCCCAATAAAGTTACTAGCCATGGATACTTACACTTAAATTAATTAAACAGAAGTAAACATTCGGTTGCATAGTCACACAGGCCACGGTTAAGTGCACTTGTGGTCTAGTGGCTGTGGTGCTGGACACAGGAGATACGGAACATTTCCACTGTCACATAAAGTTCCTTCTGATAGTTCCGCCCTAAAGCAAAGAAACATAAGCTAGGATGTACTCCTGTGGCCATTCCTCTCTTCCGGCTGCTTGCAAGACGGATGTGATGGCTGGAGTCCCAGCACCTATTATAGACCATATGGATGATGGAGAAGAAAGGAAGAGCCTGGGTCTGCGACGCCTATGAAGACACCATGCTTCATAATTTCAGTCTGACTGCACCCCTCAATAATGAAAAAATGTTGCCTGCCACATCAGTAATCAAAGGATGCTGCAGCCATCAAGCCACTACAGCCACCTTGCACAGTGAACCTGGAGTGAACTCAGAATGGAGACAAACAGCTGTCAAGCCCTCAGCCAATGCAGCAGCAGCAGCACCCCGCCTCCCCACCACCATCCCACCCAATGATACACCCCGTGGAGACTCAGGATGAGAAAGCAGGAGCCTGGCCCCAGACAGCTGAGGTATGTATCAAAGGAATGATTTCAGTGAACCCAGACTCTGGCATCTTCCCATAAAAAGAAAAGCTCCTTGCCTTAACTTGAGATACTTGGTTATCTTTAGCTAACATTAACTTTTTGATGTTCCCACTACCTGGTCTTTGTTGCAAGAACTCCTATCTATCCTGGCTCCTGCTTATTTAACTTATATGCAGAGTACATCACGGGAAATGCAAGGCTGGATGAAGCACAAGCTGGAATCAAGATTGCCAGGAGAAATATCAATAATCTCAGATATGCAGATGACACCACCCTTATGGCAGAAAGTGAAGAGGAACTAAAGAGCCTCTTGAGGAAAGTGAAAGAGGAGAGTGAGAAAGCTGGCTTAAAACTCAACATTCAGAACACTAAGATCATGGCATCTGGTCCCATCCCTTCATGGCAAATAGATGGGGAAATAGTGGAAACACTGACAGACTTTATTTTCTTGGGCTCCAAAATCATTGCAGATGGTGACTGCAGTCATGAAATTAAAAGATGCTGGCTCCTTAGAAGAAAAGCTATGACCAACCTAGACCACATATTTAAAAGCAGAGACATTACTTTGCTGACAAAGGTTCATCTAGTCAAAGTTATGGTTTTTCCAGTCGTCATGTACAAATGTGAGAGTTGGACTATAAAGAAGGATGAGTGCCAAAGAATGATGCTTTTGAATTGTTGTGTTGGAGAAGACTCTTTAGAGTCCCTTGGACTTTAAGAAGATCAAATCAGTCAATCTAAAGGAAATCAGTCCTGAATATTCATTGGAAGGACCAGGGCTGAAGCAGAAGCTCCAATACTTTGGCCACCTGATAGGAAGAACTGACTCATTGGAAAAGACCCTGGAAAAGATTCTGATGCTGGGAAAGATTGAAAGCAGGAGAAGGGGGATGTGAGCTTTCTCATGAAAAGAAAAGCTCCACTTTCCTTGAGATACTTGGTTATCTTTAGCTAACACTAATCTTTTGATATTCCCACTACCTAGTCTTTGTTGCAAGAACTCCTACCTATCCTGGCTCCTGCTTATTTAACTTATATGCAGAATACATCACATGAAATGCTGGGAGGATGAGATGGTTCAATGGCATCACCGACTCGATGGACATGAGTTTGAGCAAACTCCAGGAGTTGGTGATGGACAGGGAAGCCTGCAGGCCATGAGGTTGCTAAGAATCAGACACAACTGAGCGACTGAACTGAACTGATACTGGCTCCTCTCTTATTTCTTTGGAGCAGACTGTCAGAGTTATATGAGAGGTTGTGTCCCAGGCTTAAGTTCTCAGTTTAATTAGCCAAGTAAAACCTAATTCTTAACTTTCAGGTTCTGCTTTTTGTGTGTGTCAATACCTTTTTTTTTTTTTAATAAGAGAGAATAAACTCTTATGTGCTTAAGCCACGTAGTCAATCCCTAGCTAAAAAATGAGGACCCCGTGAGCTGCTTTTTTCATGTGAGTACTTGTGTAAAGAGATCAAAAGACATTGTCTTTGAAATGTCTTTAATTGCAAGAGATGGCAAACTATAAAATTTGGGACAATCTTAGATTTGTTAGAAATCACTGCTCTAAGGAATGAAATGTAATAAAAACATTCAAATGATGCCTAAGTAAAAGCCAATTAGCTGGAATAAAAGTCAAATCCTCGCAGTTTTGTAAGTGGTGCCTAATCTTCTTGAGACTATTGGTATCATTGGTGTTCTAAGCAGGTATTTTCAGGGTACAACATAGATTTTGTAGACCATAAGATGGAGTTTAGAAAATATTTGAAATTTAAGTCAGATTTTCCAAAGATTTTATTTTTTAGAATTATCTAGCCCCAGAATTATCATTACCTGCCAAATATGACCCTGAGCTTGAAATCTTTTACGGACACAAGTTGAATTCTTTCAAGAATCCTCTATGACTGTTGTGAGTTAATAGAAGACTGTCTTTAGCACAGTCTCAGTATGTGTGCCAAGTCACTCAGCAGTGTCAGACTCTTTTCGACCCTGAGAACTGCCAGGAATTTTTCTATCCATGGGATTTTTCCAGCAAAAATACTGGAGTGGGTTGCCATTTCCTGCTCCAGGGGATCTTCCCAACTCAGGAATCTAACCTGTGTCTCTTGAATTGGCAGGCAGATTCTTGACCAGAGTCACCTAGGAATCCTTTTAGTACAGTATACAATGTCTAAATCCTCCAAATATTTCCAAATAAAATAAGGTTAATGGAATAGTTTCAGGAGTATTTTGAAAAGTAATAAAATTGAAAAGAATTATGCACCCAAGGTCAACCAATATTTATTGATAACTTATTGAGGATGCTAGTCATTTTTCATTATCTCATTTAACTTCCCCAAACTCTTTAACTCACAAAAATTGCATTCTATACTCAGACTTAGGGAGTCTGACTTTCCCAAAGCCACAGGACAAGCACTAGATAAACCCAAGATTTCAGGCTAGGGTGCTTTGATTCTAATCTCTTCAGTTCTCTTTTTCTCTGTGGCTGTCTTACAAAACTTGGACACGGGGGAGTTTTTAATTGAACATAAAACCAGAAAAGGAGTAGAGGGAAAAATGTTTGACGGTACTGTATAAGTGATGGGAATGGTCCTAAATAATTTGAAAAGTTCAAGTTGAGGAAAATAATTAACTTATGCTATGCCTGGGACAATAATGTTTCATTCACACATCTCAGAAATAATCGAGGTTTCAGCGATCCTTTGTGGACGATTTATCAGAAGACGTCCGTTAGTTTTCAAATCCCCTTCATTCCAGTTTTAGCTTTTTTTCAGGTATCCGCAGGGTCCCTGGGGCTCTCCAGTACAGCCCAGACCCCTTCTTCCAGGGAGGAGTCCTTTTCCCGGCTCCTTTTCATTGACTCCTCCATCACTGACCCGTGCCCTACTCTTTCGCAAAACTTGCCCTCCCTTATTCTGTGGAATGCTTTACTGTTGCATATGGGGAAGTTTATGATGTTATAACTGCCTGATTTTTTATTTACCAGAATGCAGTTTTCTGTGAGGGTTGAACTGGATTTAACTTGTTCAAAATTGGGACCTCTGTGCTAGGGACACAGCAGAGCACAAATATATTTGTGGAGTGGAAGAATCTCTCCAGTTTCATTCTCATTTGCCTTTAGACCAAAAATGTCATAAACTGTTTTTTTTTGTTGTTTTTTTTTTTTTTTTTAGTACCGAGTAACTGAGTCTAAAGTCCAAATAAAATTTGGGCAGGTGTAAAGCTCCTTCTTTGTATGTTTAACCTTCTAGCTCCTGGGTTATTATCTCTACTACACTTTATATTTTTTAAATTAATGTATTTCAACTACACTTTAAAGTGACAACACATCCTTTTTTCAAAGGACTTAATTCTAGACCAAGAGCAAAACAGAAACAGGAAGATTCTTTAGCTGCCTTAGGAACCACAGGCTTTCAAATAAGCGACCAAACTGAGAGATAGGAAAGCTGTGCAAACTTCCTTGACAGCTTCCTTCCTTCTCAAGCCCCCTTCCAGACTCGACGCCCCCCACGATCATTCCCAGGGGGCTGGCAGGCCGACGTGGGTCCCACAGACCGGACTTGGCTCCGCGTCACAAAGGAATCCGGGAACTCGAAGTGGGGCAGCGCTGGGACAAGCGCTGAAAAGTTCTCTAAGGTCCTCGGAGATCACAGGGGCTGGTCTCGAGCCAAGTCCTCTGCCCTCATCGTCAAGGGAACCCTCCGTAAACGCAAAGGCCTTCAGAGCAGCTGACGCTTTCAGTTCCCAGAAACTGCGGGAGCTCGCGCGGCGCCAGGCCTGCGGCGGAAACTTGAGATTTCATCTAAGCCCACCCGGGCCTGGCACCTACCGGGGCCGACCCTGGGGCGCCGCCTCCACCACGCAGGGCCGGGCCGCGCCTTCCTCCTCCCTCCTCCCGCGCGCTCCTCACCTGCCTTTCCCCTCCCTCGCGTCGTCAGGCATTTTCCAGCCGCCCCACCCCCTCCTCTGCCTTCCCCTTTCCCAGGACCGCGGGGGGGAACGCGCGGTCTTGTACCCCGGGGCCAAGTGCCCGGATGCGCCCCTCCCCTCCCCCCACGGCCTGCGCTGCGGCCCCGCCCCTCGCGCAGCTCTGCGTGATGCGTCACCGCTCGCGGCGCTTCCGGAGGCGCCGCGCGCGATGACGTAGGGGGACGTGCCCTCTATATGAGGTCGGGGAGCGGCAGAGTCGGCCTTTTCCGCCCGCTCCCCCCTCCCCCCGAGCGCCGCTCTGGCCGCACTGCGCTCGCTCTGAGCTCCGGGCTCCTGCTAAGCCAGCGCCGCTGTCGCCTCCCTCCAGTCGCCATCATGATCATCTACCGGGACCTCATTAGCCATGACGAGATGTTCTCCGACATCTACAAGATCCGGGAGGTCGCGGACAGGCTGTGTCTGGAGGTGGAGGGGAAGATGGTCAGTAGGACAGAGGGTAACATCGATGACTCGCTCATTGGTGGAAATGCCTCCGCTGAAGGCCCCGAGGGCGAAGGAACCGAAAGCACAGTAATCACTGGTGTCGATATTGTCATGAACCATCACTTGCAGGAAACCAGCTTCACAAAAGAGGCCTACAAGAAGTACATCAAAGATTATATGAAGTCAATCAAAGGGAAACTTGAAGAACAGAGACCAGAGAGAGTAAAACCTTTTATGACAGGGGCTGCAGAACAAATCAAGCACATCCTACCGCCGCCGCCGCTGTCGTGGGTCTGAGGAGGGGCGCTGCTTGGGGGCGCGCGCCGGGGCCCGGGGCGCCCGGGGAGGGGCGGCGCGGCGCGGGAAATGGCGCCCGCTCGGGCCGCGGGCGCCTCGTGACGGGCGGGTCTCTGTCCCCGAGCAGATGACGAGATGTTCTCCGACATCTACAAGATCCGGGAGGTCGCGGACGGGCTGTGTCTGGAGGTGGAGGGGAAGGTGAGTCGGCCGGGCCGGGGCCGGGGCCGCGGCGCAGGGGGGAGGCGAGGCCGGGCGGGCTCGGGTTTCCGCCGCTCCCCCGCCCGAGGTTGTGCAATCCTCCCCGTTGCCTCCTGGCGGAGGAGACTCTCTTTCCGGGCTCGGGTTTTTCTAGAAAACTGGAGGCGGAGCTGAGCCTGGAAATAGGTCCGCCGCTTCGACGCCCATCCTCCCTCCCAGGCGGTCCGGGACAGACCTGTTATCTCCAGTTTGGGCGACCCAAGCGTTTTAGCGTCTGCCCGGTTTTTCTTTGCTCAGCAACTCGACAGCCCATGCAAAACTTGCACTGTGTTGTAAATGACCCCTTTTTCGTTTGGGCCAACGAAGAGTTGTTGAACTGAGATGTTTCAGGAGAACGAAGGGCATAGATTTTTTTCCCTCTCGTAGCGTTCATGGTTTTCAACGAGAATTAAGTGTTGAGGGATGACGGATGAAAGCGCTGCTAGCATAGATTATTCGATGCGTTTATGGTAAGGTCGAGGATGTGTTAGCGACTAAACTATTTCTTAATGCAGATGGTCAGTAGGACAGAGGGTAACATCGATGACTCGCTCATTGGTGGAAATGCCTCCGCTGAAGGCCCCGAGGGCGAAGGAACCGAAAGCACAGTAATCACTGGTGTCGATATTGTCATGAACCATCACTTGCAGGAAACCAGCTTCACAAAAGAGGCCTAAAGAAGTACATCAAAGATTATATGAAGTCGTAAGTGATACTCACACACCCAGTTGATGTCTGAAAATCCTGTAGGGCTTAGGGATTGGCTTCCTTGGAGATTTTTAACAGGAGTTGTGCTTGTCAAAGGATTTTTTCTACTGATGAGCTCAGAAGGGGGGCTGCTTTTCTATAAATATGAGGATACTGGAGGGTGCAGTGTGGTTTTACTTTTTTTAGAATAGTCCTTTGGTACAGAATAAGCTGAGGTGAAATTCAAAGTTAGGAACAGTCTTAAAACATTCCTCCTATGAGTTAGTAATCTCTGTGATATTTTACTGGTTTCAGTTTGGAATTTTTACTGGATGGAAACTTTGCTCAGAACTGATTAATGTGTCGATATGTTTTAGAATCAAAGGGAAACTTGAAGAACAGAGACCAGAGAGAGTAAAACCTTTTATGACAGGGGCTGCAGAACAAATCAAGCACATCCTTGCTAATTTCAAAAACTATCAGGTAAATATAAAATATTTGGATCAAAGGATTGTATACTTTTAACTGAGCAAAACATGAGTTACTTGATGAGCCTCTGATGTAATTAGGTTGGAGTTACTTTTCTGTGTTTTGAGCAGTTTAAATACTTAACAGATTTTATTTCAGCAGTCTGGGCTGTAGGGAGTTGCCTTCTCTGCTCCTAAGCAAGCATGTTTCCAGATCTTGTCTTCTGCTTCCAAAATCTTATTGGACTCAACATTTCCCAGTTCTTGGGAATTACTTGTGTACTCTGAAGTAGTCTTCTGGTTTTCTTTTTATAATACCAGTGTGTCTTGTTGCCGCTGCAGCTCTTTCTGATCTGAGCTTGTCCTATTGAGAAGCTCCAGTGACTTTTCTTTTACTGACACAACCTGGCTCTTTAGATTTTCCAGTTTTTCACACATCTGGCCATACGATAACTTCTCACGTGATGTGCTCTTCTCATTGGTGGCCTTGTGTTCTCTGTGCTTGACTATGTAAACAGCCTTGTTTATAGGCTTTAGACTGAGTCGATGTGTGGGGTTAGGTTTCCAGGGAGCTCAGTGTCCCTGGATTGTTCTGAACTCTTAACATTTGGTTATTAGTACTTTGCATGAACCGAAGTTTGATTAGTGAGCATTTTCCTCCTCATCAGAACTCATTAGTTGCTGACTATATAGTGCCTTGATTCGATATTGGTGTTCTGAATCCTTTAATTTATTGTGTGTTTTGATACAGTGCATTCCTGTATAATCTAATTCTGGTTATTTGTTTGCTTCCTAAGTTCTTTATTGGTGAAAACATGAATCCAGATGGCATGGTTGCTCTGCTGGACTACCGTGAGGATGGTGTAACCCCATATATGATTTTCTTTAAGGATGGTTTAGAGATGGAAAAATGTGTAAGTATAAAGTGTGTTGAAGTCAGTCATGTAAAAATGGAGGTATTACAACCTTTTAGCACATAAACCACTTAATGATAATTGGGGGCTGGTTGGAAAGGCCATGATGTTACTAGCTTTTAGTAAATGCAATTTAGAGCAGGCTGCTGACCCGGTGGCCAGTTGCTTTAGTAAAATTAAATGAATGTCTGCTGCGCAAGGAATTGCTGAAGGAAAAATGAAGCCACTCATTATCTTGGCTTTCAGTGGCTTCCATGTAGATTAGGGGTAAGATAAATTTAAGGCTACATTGGGGAATTCCCTGTTGGTCCAGTAGTTACGGCTCCGGGCTGCCACTGCCAAGGACTGGGGTTTAGTCCTGGGTTTGGAAGCTAAAATCCCACAAGCTGCTTGGTGCAAAAACAATCTATCCTAAACAGGGTCAGGGGCAGCAGTGACCGGAAATGTCAAAGGACAATACAGATGTCTTGCCAAAGGGATTATTCAAAGAATGTGGGAGGGTTTTGCTGGAATAGGGTGGGTGGGCCTTCTCTGGTTTGGTGAGGATGGTTCTGCATCCACTGATAGACCTTGAACAATCTGCAGTTGTTCCTTTGGTTTGCACTAGGATGCAAAAGCAACATCCCCGCGCTTTCTGTCTGTCTGTGTGTGTGCAGCTCGGATTGAATAGGGGAGTACATCTGAAGCCTAGAAACGTGCGATACGTCCGTGCCAGAAAGCTGTGTTAATGGGCTCCTCCTTGTTTTCCCAGTAACAAAGCTGGCAATTACTCTGGATCCATCACCTGTCGTCATAACTGGCTGGCCACTGCTTTGCATCCACACAACACCAGGACTTAGACAGATGGGACTGATGTCATCTCGAGCTCTTCATTTGTTTTGAACGTTGATTTATTTGGAGCGGAGGCATTGTTTTTGAGAAAACGTGTCATGTAGGTTGTCTAAAAATAAAACACATTTAAACTCATTGGAAAGAATGCCTCTTAGTTTAATATGTCATATCTAAATCCATCCTTGTAGCCTTCCTGGAGCAGCTAGAGTCTGGTTGTAGCCTACCACTAGAAAGCACCTTCAAATAACGTCTACAGTGAAACCGCTTCCGGGACTTGGAATATACAAGAATCAGAAGTAACTGAGTTTGGAGTAAAGGGAAACACCATGCTCATGACAGTGCCAACCAACATTTGAAGTGGATTGCTTACACATTTCATCACCTACAAATGGAAGAGTTTACAAAAGAATAAAGAGAGACTAACACAGTTGGAAGCAAAGTACTATCTGAGCTTATGTTAGAGCTGAGTTCTAGAGAAATCTAGACCTCTGGAATACTTTTGTCAAATTCCTTGGAACAGGGTTGACAGACTGGCTCGCCCACCACCTATTTTGTGGCTAAGGTGGTGCTTGTATTTTTAAAGTGGTTCACAGTAGCTTATGGGACATGAAAAAATAAAGTTTGTGTCCAGTTTTACTAGGATGCTACCATGCCCTGCATTGGGTGGTATTGGCTGGTTCTGACATTGCTAGAACAGATGAACGACAGGTCGAAGGGCCTCCTGCAAGCCCTGAGGCGCCTACATGGCCCTTTACAGGAAAAATTTACAGGCCATTGTTTTAAAGATGAAATTATAAATGGACTGTGAAGTAGTTGGTGGGCAGAGAGAAAAACAGATGCTGTTTATCTGTAAGAAGATGTGGGTATCAGACCATGGAAATGCATCAATTTGACAGACCTGAAGCAGTTACTGTCTGCTAAGGTTTCCACTACAGATGCAAGAAAAACATCCTCGCGCTTTCTGCCTGTCTGATTGTGGCAGCCCAGATTGAATGGGGGAACACAAGGCAAAACTTGGAACCCTACAACCAAATGACACCAAGAGCCCATGGTATGGTGCAGAGCCTCAGGCTGGTAGTGCCCCCTGGTGACAATGCAAATGATTGTTTGGGAACTGCAGTCATGCCGAGGGCACTTTTAAGCATTCTACTGTGAATAGTGTAGACAGCATGCCAGTGCTCTAGGAGGCCACTTGCCTCTGAAATGTACTAGGAGAGAATTTGCAGGCAGGGATCAGTGCTATGAAGGTGACAGGCGAAGTGGGAGAAGTAACATAAGCTGTGGCCTGATGGCATGAGCGTGCATGGAAAAGGCTGGAAGAACAGGAGTAGCAGTATAGAGACTAGGAAGCAGAGAGAGGCCAAGTAGTTGCCTAAGAAGGCTTATTTTGGATTGTTTTCTAGTTGGTGTCATCTGGGTTAAGATAACAGAATAACAGGTGGTAGGTACTTCTGTACACATCAGAAGGCATGTGTTTTGTGTCACTATATAGTAAGAGGAAGCTGAAAAGGAAGATTATGTGGGTATCTGGGAGCAAAGCATGCCAGGCAAAAGGGTAGCAAATTGAAGTAGTGTGGTTGACAGGTTCAGGGGACAACCTGAGCTAGAGAAGGAAGTGCATAGGAAAAGAAACCAAACCACACAGAAGCCCCAAGAGGGCTTTGTGTGGAAGGGTGATGTGATCTGATCTCAAGGGTCATTTTGGGTGCTGGGTGGCCAGGTAAAAGAACAGTGATGAATAATGAGCAACTTAGTCTAAGGTGGTAACTGTACAGGTGATTGAAAGAGGAGGATTTGCTAAGGTGTTGAATGAGGTGAAAGAATAGATCCAAGGGGGATGGCAAGTGTCCTGATCATCTGGAAGAAGGAGTTAGCACAGGGAAGACTGAGGACAGGAAATCAAGAGTTGAGTTTTGAACAGGCTAGACTGAGATGCTGACTCAGGTGAATCAGGAAGAGAGGTCTCCCAGGCTCAGAGGTAGGGCCTTCCTAGGAAACCTTTCTTTGGCAGAAATGGTATAAAGCAAAGCAGTAAACTCAGGGCAGATGCATCTTAATGGATGCATAGAATAAATTGAGGTAAGCACAGATGCTCATACCGGTTCTGAGGTGCATGCTGTCTCTACTGAGGGCTCACCGCAAAAGAAATGCTGAATGCTGTTTTCAATTGTGATCTATTGTTTCTATAGAAGAAGTTTTCTCTGGATTTTGTTCCATTTGTGGAATCAGGTAGTAGTGTAGCTACATCTTTTCTCAAAGCAAAGTTGTCTAGAAGGATGTCTGCCGGGACAAATGCATGACATTTGAAGCTAACACACGGAGTGAGGTTACCTAGATGGGATGGACTCGGCCCTCCAATGCAGGGATTGGTCAACATGATGAGCCTACAGAGTGATTATGAGGGAACTGCCTTTGGTGTAGGAAAACCATGGGAGAGGCTGCCTGGAGGCCCCGTGGACAGCGTTTTAGCAAGGAGCAAGGCCACAGGGTTACCTGTTGTAAATGGGTCAAGTAAGATGACTGAGAACGGTAGACTTGGCAAGGGTTGGGTTTCGGTTGTAGGGAAGAAAACTTGAGATTGGCTCAAGAGAAAAGCAAACACAGGCAGCACGTTGCCTGTGAGGTAATAATTCAAGAAGTACATGTTTTTATTACGTGTGCATCTGCTTGAACTATAGATATGTAAGTAACTCATTTGTGCCATTAGACATGATTTTCTTAAAATCTTATTAGGCGACTTCTCTGGTGGTCCAGTGGCTAAGACTCCACTCCTAATGCAAGGGGCCTGGATTCGATCCCTGGTCAGGGAACTTGATCCCATAAGCGATGTCTTCCGCTACTGTGAGGGCATGTTTTCAGCTACCAGCAAATTTATTTTTTGAGAGCTGTACATAGTGGGCTTCCCTGGTGGCCCAGACATCTTATGGGAGTTCGAATGCCACAACTAAAGATCCCACATGCTGAAACTAAGACCCAGAGCAGCCACATAAACATTAAAAAAAACCTAATTAGGTCACTAGTAAATATTGCATTGATGTAAATTTCATCTGAACGGCAGGGTTTAGGGTTTAACCTATAACTACAACTACACTGGCAAAACTTGCAAGAAGAGCAGCAAAAATCTCAACCAACTTGAAAAAACATAACAAAGCCTCCTTGTAAACTTCTGACCATCTGCGTGCATGAGCTTGGAGCTGTGACTTGGGCTAGCAGCCAGAACCCTCTCAGTAACAGAAATTAAACCAGGGGACTTGAATTAACTGACACGACATCCTACTGACTGGTGACATGCATTTAGGTCATACCATACAACTCTCAATTCTATGAGCAAAGTCTGGCTAATGACCCCCCTAGTGGGCCACGAGCCTTTTCTTGCAAAAGCTCATTTTGTGGCAATCGGTGCCTGTTACCACAGACGTTGTCCATAAGAACTGATGGCCCAACTTGATGCTTTGGGGCTAGATTTATAACCCTCTGGGGCTGTGGACGATACTTAAAAATCACTGCATTGAAAAAGTTTTCTTTTGATACTGTATAAAAATGTGCGCTACTTAGGATATTTGGTTCTTTCTATAGCCTTTAACATTGTATTATTCCAAAGGAAAAGTCCTTGACTAAAGGACTTTAGCATACACAAGGAAAAGATGCTATGCACCTTTCATTGAATTAAAGCAGCTGCTGTGACAGCCATCTTGATAGATTTTGCAGATAAAGTTTAAAATGATTATAATGCTGGTAGTTATACTTATTCCACTGAAGTCCTTCAGGTCCATCCTTTGGTTCAGTGGTGGTTTGGTGGACTGCATGCCTGTTGGCTGTCCAAAGCAGATTTCCGATACTGTGCGGCATGTTTTCAACTACCAGCAAGTTCCAATTTATTTTTTGAGAGCTTGTACACTGGGCTTCCCTGTGTCTCAGATGGTAAAGAATGTGCCTGCAATGCAGGAGACCTGGGTTCAATCCCTGGGTCGGGAAGATCCCCTGGAGTAGGAAATGGCAACCCACTACAGTATTCTTACCTGAAGAATCCCCACGGACAGAGGAGCCTGGAGGGCTACAGTCCATGGAGTCACAAAGCCAGACACAGCTGAGTGACTATAAGCAGAGCACACTGGATTTATGGTGCTAAAAATCCACTGAAAGCCTCAAGTGGATGTGGTTTTAGCAGGAGTCCATATGATTCAGTGAGAAAAATGCCAACTATGAGCCTGGGGGAGGGGTTGGGATTCTTTCCAAAGTAACTGCTTGCTCAAAGATTTTTCCTTCACTGACCTCCCCACTCCTGCTCCAGGGCACACCTGACATTGCTTTCCTTTATATATGTGTGGTGCTCTTTTCTGAGCTTTGAGGTAGAGTAGGGAGGGGGAGCACTGTAAGCTGTGCTTTTGCATATATGACTCATCATTTAGGAGAAATGAGAATTCATACCAAGCGACTCACTTCTTGTGTATGTTGAAGTCTTTACTCCAGGACTTTTCCTTTTGGAATGGTGCAGTGTTTGTGAAGTTGCTCCGTCGTATCCGACTCTTTGTGACCCTATGGACTGTAGCCTGCCAGGTTCCTCCATCCAAGGGATTTTGCAGGCAAGAATACTGGAGTGGGGTGCCATTTCCTTCTCCAGGAGATCTTTCCAACCCAGGGATTGAATCTGGGTCTCCTGCATTGTAGGCAGACACTTTACTGTCTGAACCACCAGGGAAGTCAGGGTTAGAGGTGATAGCAAATATCCAAAGGAGTAGCTCACTGGGAGAGGGCTAAGGCCACAGTCATCTGTCAAAAGATTATGGTACTATATCTTACCTGGTGGTTCAGTGGTTAAGACTACCAATCCAGGGAGCAAGGGTTTGACCACTGGTTGGGGAACTAAAATTCCTCATGCTATGCAGTGTGGCCAAGACAATTAAAAAAAAAATTGCACTATTAAAAAACTAAATTAGAGCTACCTTATGATTCAACAATGTCACTCCTGGGCGTATATCTAGAGAAAACTAATTTGGAAAGACATGTGCACCCCAACACAGCACTGTTTACAATAGCGAAGACATGGAAGGAACCTAAATGTCCATGGGTGAATGGACAAAGATGTCATTATGTATATGTGTGTTTATCTATACATACACGATGGAATATTAGTCATGAAAAGAATGAAATGCCATCTGTAGCAGCAGGAACGGACCTAGAGATTATCACACTGAATGAACTAATAGACAAATACCATGACGTTGCTTATATGTGGAATCTTTAAAAGTGGTGTAAATGAAGTTATTTTCAAAACAGTCACAGGTGCAAAAAAACAGTTACTGGGGGGAAAGGCCAGGAGGGATAAATCGGGAAGTTGGGATTGACATAAAATAGCCACTAAGAACCTACTGTATAGCACAGAGAAGTCTACTCAATAGTTACCCATGTTGGGACAGAATCTAAAACGAGAGTGGTGGTGGTTTAGTCACCAAGTCGTGTCTGACTCTTGCGACCCCATGGACTAGCCTGCCAGGCTCCTCTCCATGGGATTCTGCAGGCAAGAATACTGGAGTGAGTTGCCACTTCCCTTCCCTAGGGGATTTTCCTGACCCGGGAATCGAACCTGGGTCTCCTTCACTGTAGGCAGATTCTTTACCAACTGAGCTACAAGGGAAGCCATGTGTATAACTGACTCACTTTGATGTACAGCAGAAACAACATCGTAAATCAACTATACTCTAATAGAAATTGGCAGCTTCCCTGATAGCTCAGTTGGTAAAGAATCCGCCTGTGATGCAGGAGACCCCAGTCCGATTCCTGGGTCGGGAAGATCCGATGGAGAAGGGATAGGCTACCCATTCCAGTATTCTTGGGTTTCCCTGGTGGCTCAGCTGGTAAAGAATCTGCCTGCAATGCAGGCCTGGGTTCGACCCCTGGGTTGGGAAGATCCCCTGGAGAAGGGAAAGGCTACCCACTCCAGTATTCTGGCCTGAGAATTCCATAGACTGTATAGTCCATGGGGTTGCAAAGAGTCTGACATGACTGAGCAGCTTTCACTTTCTAATGGAAATTAAAACAAAAAAAGTTTTTTTTAAGTTTACAGTATTTTAAATAGTCTCATAGAGCAACTAGACGTTACTTAGTCCCGAGTTTCTGTCATTTAGTTTGACACCAGAAATCCAGTTGTGTACTTGGTGATTTTCCTCTTGTTTAAAGATAGCAGGAGAACCCTAGCTTATTATCAAACGCAGCTTGCCCACGGTCTTGACAACAGGACAGGGTTACCACATTACTCCACCAAGTCCATAATCTACCACTCCTGAGCAGCCGGTAGAAATTTGGCAAATCACAGAGAACGCTGGTATTTTGTGGACATCTATTCAAAACAGAGCTAAATGTGTAATTTCCTTCTTGAGTAATTTGGAAGTCTCCCTCAAGAACCGCCAATTTGTAGTTTGAGTCAGATATCTAAACTAATATTCAACCTAGGGAGCAAAACTGGCTGGTGAAAGGGTGACAGTTATTGCACATGAAGTTAAAGGGAAAATATACCTCGTGACTGCCTCACACAGGAGGAATGGTGTGTATTAGCAGATGGCAAGCACAAAATTGGAAGCCCAGTCAACAGCTCTTGGTGTGGTGCGTTACAATATCTTTCTCCAGCATCTTGCAAGCACCCCATCCTGCCAAAGCCTCCATTGTATTGATGCCACATGGATGGATTTTGTCAGGTGGAACATGGGCTGGGTGGCAGTACCCTTGGTTGTTGCTGTAAGCAGGATGGCAAGTACCAACTGCTGGCATCTATTAAAAGCAAAAGTGACTAAGCTTTTGAAAGTTGGTTAAGTAATGTGCCACCTGTTCTCTGCTCCACAGACAAGGGAGGAGGAGGGTTGAGTGTGAATGTGGGAGCAGCGGAGATTTTAGCATCCAAAGAGCATCCTGAAGCCTTGTGTTTCTGAGGGAGTTATTTAGCCCTATGGTTTATGGAGCGGAGAGTTGTGCAAAACCCCTCCAGCTATTGCTAAGCTTCCTCTCTCAATATCCTGTGGGACGTGTCAAATGCCCTAGCTATTTCTTAGTGAGTTTGAGATTGACGTGTATACTCTGATAAATTTAAAATGGATGATCAACAAGGACCTACTGTAGAGCACGGGGAACTCGGCTCAGTGTTATGTGGCAGCCTGGATGGGCGGGGAGTCTGCGGGAGAAAGCATCCATGTATATGTATGGCTGCATTGCTCTGCTGTGCACCTGGAACAGTCACAACATTGTTAATTGGCTTTTCCCACATGGTTCATGGTAAAGAGTCCACCTGCAGGAGATCTGGGTTCGATTCCTGGGTAGGGAAGATCCCCTGGAGGAGGGCATGGCAACTCACTCCAGTATTCTTGCCTGGAGAATCCCCATGGACAGAGGGCTACAGCCCGTGGGGTTGCAAAAGAGTCAGACACGACTTAGCAACTGAGCACGCATGCACATGCTCCAATATAAAATAAAAGGCAAAAAAAATCCTGTGGTAATTTTGCTGGATATTCTCTCCTATCCCCTCAGGGTGCCTGTGCCTGAAGCCTTTTCCTCCGCCCCCTCCCCAGCTGCCTGCATTCACGCCTGGGGGGGATGGGAGAGGTGAGTGTGCTCTGTTGGAAGCTGGTAACCAGGTAGGTGGAGCAGGGTAAGACGTCCAGAAGTGGAGGGGGCTTGTTGGCCCCAGTGAATTTTGTTCTCTTGTGCAGATAGTAGGCAGCTGGCCAATATATAATCAGATTCACTCATGTATACTAAAAGTGCAAGTATGAGCTTTGACCAGATGGAGTCTGACATTTGGCTTTTCTCCAAGATGGGAGAAAAGCTGTGGACTCCTACAAAGAACAGGAGGGTTTTAGGGGTTGACCACAGTCTTCCCATTCCAGACAGACTTCTGTTTTTTTTCTCAGTCATAGCTAAGGCTGTGAGAATGACCCATTTGATGGAATGACCGATAAAGAATTCCCACAGGGTTATTCACCAAGAGGGTGTGTCCAAATTGCCAGGTGGTCACCATATATTTTTGTGGTGAGGACACTTAAGATCTACCTTCTTAACAAATTTCAACTATTCAATAAAGTGTTTTCTATAGTAAAAAGACAAACAAACAAAAAAACACCCTGCTAGCTGGTGACTGCATTTACTCTTTCTACTTTGTATCTGGGGCTTCCCAGGTGGCTCTAGTGGTAAAGAACCCAGCTGCCAATGCAGGAAACATAAGAGATGCGGGTTTGATCCCTGTTTGGGAAGATCCCCTGGAGAAGGGCATGGCACCCCACGCCAGTATTCTTGCCTGGAGAATCCCATGGACAGGGGAGCCTGGCGGGCTACAGTCCATAGAGTTGCAGAGTCGGACCTGACCGAAGGCACTTAGCATGCACGCATGAACTTTGCATCTAGGTGTAGAACTTGGGAAGATGCCAATGGAAAGCTGTCTTTTTAAGGAAGCCACCCACCATTTCCTTCAATATAAACTTATAATGAAATTCTGTACAAAACCCTTCACAGCTGGGCCACTTGCTTACCTGTTCAAGCTTCCCTACCTCTTTTTACCATCTGCTCTCCGCTGCGAGGGGGAGCGCAGGCGGCATGATTCTGACCCGCTGCACGGAAGTCTTGTTCTTTTCTAGAAGATCACACTGCATTTTATCTTGGAAGAGTTTCCTTATTCCTCCAACCATTCCATCCACCCTCTGTGTTCCAGTGAGGTAACTGTCCTGCACTTTACTGAAGTCACTGAATTCCTTGTCTTTGCTTCACTGTTATTCCTGAAATCAAGGAGGGGGTTTTGTCTCCCTTCTTCGCCGATGGCATTCCATACAGATTTGCTGATGGGGTAAATAGTGAGCTTTCACCAGTGTCTGAGTGTTCTGAGCCACATTTCCCTGTGTGGCTCCTGTTTTCAAATGCAGTCTCTAAGTTTGGGAAAGTGGATAACCAGACCAGAATGTGTGTTCTGTAGGAGAGAAGTATCTTCTTCCTGAAGTGCTTGCATCACAAGTCGGTGGTCCCAGCAGTCCCTAATGGAGTCAAGGTGAAGGTACCTAATTGCAAAGAATGCAAAATGCTTCTCTTCTGTCTTAATGGTGAAATATTTCTTTTACAGAGCACCTCACGTCTGTAGATGCTTAGCTTCCCCTGCTGCTGCTGCTGCTAAGTCACTTCAGTCATGTCCGACTCTGTGCGACGCCGTAGACGGCAGCCCACCAGGCTCCCCGATCCCTGGGATTCTTTAGGCAAGAATACTGGAGTGGGTTGCCATTTCCTTCCCCTAGTGTCTAGAATTAACAGTTATGCTCTTTGGATGGGCTACTGCATGACAGACTTTTTTCTTATCCCATTCTGGATCCCCAAGTTACGTCCCATGTGTGATTCCACAGTGGGAGATGCACATTTTGCTGAGTCTTGAAAAATGTAGGACCCTTTTCTCATCCCTGGTAGTGCTTCAGAATTACCTGGTATGATTTTTCAAAATGCAGATGGAACTCTTTGCATGCCACACAACAGGCAGAGGGGTTTCTATATATTAAGTTGGAAACTGAAGACAATCTTAAATTTTCCCTATTTTCTAGCTAACAAGTTAGCCTATCACAAGTCCGTGTACGTTTTATGAAAAGTCTTCCCTGGTGGTCCAGCGGCTAAGACTCTGCACTAACAATGCAAGGGCCCGGGTTTGCTCCCTGGTCAGGAAGTAGATTCCACATGCTGCAACTAAGAGTTTGCATGCGGCAACTAAGATTCAGCACAGCCAAATAAATAAAATAGAATACTTAAAAAGACACAAGACCTCTAGGTTAGAGATAATGGTTTGCCACTCACAGCAAAAACAGTGGCCAGAGCAGCATCTTGCGTTGGGTCCCATCCCGCACCCCCAACAGAGTGACATGGTGAGCGCCAGATGATCCCAGCGCTTGCAGTGGGGTGCACTACAGCATTAGGAGCTTACAAGGCTACTAACATATCTGCCCATCCTTCCCTCTGGATAAGCACATTACTTACATACTTGGAATGTAGGCAAATCTCTGCGGGAAATGGGAAGATATCTCTAGTTTAGGTATCTCTCAGGAGCTACATCTCCAAATCTCTTCAGAGGGATACCCTGTCTCTACATTCCAAGGATGTCTATTATTTAAACATATTCTTTGCAAATTTGAAGATGATTCAGAGAAATGGAAAGCTATCTCATGCTCTTGGAGACAGGAAAAATTAATTGTGTTAAAATGGTCATACTACCCAAAGTAATCTACAGATTTAATGTGATCTCTATCAAATTACATGACATTTTTCACAGAACTAGAACTTATAATACTAAAATTTATATAGAACCATAAAAGGCCCAGAATTGCCAAAGTAATCATGAGCAAAAGGAATACAGCTGGAGGCATAACCCTCCTAGACAATATTACAAAGCTATAGTAATCAAAACAGCATAGAACTGGCACAAAAACAGACATATGGATCAATAGAACAGAATTAAAAAAACAAACAAACAATAAGCCCACACACCAATGGTCAGTTAATCTTCAACATAGGAGGCAAGAATATACAATGAAGAAAAGACAGTCTCTTCAGCAAGCGGTGTTCAGAAAGCTGAACAGCCTCATGTAAATCAGTGAAGTTAGAACACTCTCTCACATGATACACAAAAATAAACTCAAAATGGCTTAAAGACTTAAATATAAGACATGACACCATGAAACTCCTAGAATAAAATATAAGTACACAATTCTCTGACATAAATTATACCGATGTTTCCTTAGGTCAGTCTCCCAAGGCAATAAAAATAAAAGCAAAAATAGACAAATGAGACCTAATCAACCTTAAAAGCTTTTGCATAGCAAAGGAAACCATAAACAAATGAAAATATAACAACCTATGGACTGGGAGAAAATATTTTCAAACAATGTGACAGAGAAGGAATTAATTTCCAAAATACACAAACAGCTCATATAGCTCAATAATTAAAAATAAATAAATAAATGGGCAGAAGATCTAAATAGACATTTCTCCAAAGAAGACATACAGATGGTCAACAGGCACATGAAAAGGTGCTCAACATCACTAATTATTAGAGAATGCAAATAAAAAGTATAATGAGGTATCACCTCAAACTGGTCAGAATGGCCATCATTAAAAAGTCTACAAATAATAAATGCTGGAGAGAAGGTTGAGAAAAAGGAATCCTCCTACACTTCTAGTGGGGAATGTAAATTGTTGCAGCTAATACAGAGAACAGTATGCCAGTTTCCTGGGCCTTCCCTGGTGGCTCAGATGGTAAAGAATCTGCCTGCAAGGTGGGAGACCTTGGTTTGATCCCTGGGTTGAGAAGATTCCCTGGAGGAGGGCATGGCAACCCACTCCAGTATTCTTGCCTGAAGGATCCCCAAGGACAGAGGAGCCTGGAGGGTTATAGTCCATGGAGTCACAAAGTTTCGGAGATGATTGAGCGACTAAGCACAGCACAGCACATATGGCAGTTCCTTAGAAATCTAACAATAGCGTTACTATACGATCCAGGAATCCCACTCCTGGGCATATACTGGAGAAAACTTGAATTCAGAAGGATACATGCACTCCAATGTTCATAGCAGCACTAGGTACAATAGCCAAGATATGGAAGCAAACTATCCATTGACAGATAAATGGATAAAGAAAATGTGGTCTATCAGCCTATCCGTGTACGTGTACACAGAGACACACACACAGTGGAATCCTACTCAGTCATAAGAAGAATGAAGTAATGCCATGTGCCGCAGCATGGATGGACCTGGAGAGTATAATGCTGAGTGAAGCAAGTCAGACAGAGACAGACATTATATGATATCAATTATATGAGGGATCTAAAAATAATTTATAGACAGAACAGAAACAGGCTCACAAACATAGTAAACAAACATGGTTACCAAAGGGGAAAGTGGAGGAAGAGGGATAAATTAGGAGTTTGGGATTAGCAGATACAATGTACCATACATAAAATAGATAAACCACAAAGTCCTACTATATAGCGCAGCACCTATATTCAGTATTTTGTAATAAACCATATGGAAAAATATGAAAAAGAACAAAATATATATGAATCACTTTGCTGTACACCTGAACTAACATAACATGTAAATCAACTAAACTTCAATTAAAAAAAAAAACACACCCAAAGATGACTTTTTCTGAGAAGACCCAGACCATACTGGAATATGATAAATTCTTGAAGAATTGTTTTCCAATGTGCAAACTCATAAGAAAAAGAACAGCAACTTTATAGGAAAATGGGCAAGGAGTATAATCAGAGAGTTCACAGAAAAGAGACTCCTCCTCACTTAGAATACAAGCAATACAAGTAAAAACGGCACTCTGGTGTTATTTCTGATGGGCTTCCTTGGTGGCTCAGTAAAGAGCCCACTTGCCAAGGCAGAGATGCAGATTTGATTCCTGGTTGAGGAAGATCCCCTGGAGAAGGAAATGGCAACCCACTCCAGTACTCTTGTCTGAAGAATCCCATCGACAGAGGAGCCCGGTGGGCTACAGTCCATTGGAGCACAAAAGAGTTGGACACAACCTAAAGACTAAAAACAGCAACAATAATTCTTTCTGACCCATCAGATTGCAAAGATAGAATGCTTTGCTCTTCCTCTGTTGTGGAGGCGGCACACAACGGAAACAAGCAGCCCCGAAACTAACACAGCACATCACAGATGCCCATAACCACTGACCTTGACCTTCCTTTCTAGCGATTTATTCTGCTTATATAATCACTGCAAATTAACTAGTGTATATAGAGAGCTTGTTCTTTGAGGTATCATTTGTAATCATGATGGAGGGCTGTTTGAATAAATTATGGCATTGTCTCAGTCCACATGGGCTCCTATAACAAAGTACCATAAACCGGGTGGCTTGAACAGCACAGTTTTTCTCATAGTTCTGGAGGCTGGAGCATAATCGGGCTTTGGTGAGGGCCCACTTCCTGGTTTGGAGATGGCCATCTTCTCACTGTGTCCTCACGTGGTGGAAGATGGTGAGGGAGCTTTCTGGGGTCTCTTGTAAGGACGCTAATCCCATTCATGAGGGGTCCACCCTTATGACCTAATCACTTCTCAATGGCCCCATTCCTAATCGCATCACAGTGAGGGTAGGATTTCCACAGATGATTTTGGGAATGCACACCCACAGCTGGTGTTGTGCAGATTGAAATATTTGTTTATTGAAATAAGATGCAATCATAAGAATGAAGAAGTCTTCATGTACTGCTATGAAATAATCTTCAAAAAATAGTTTTGTGTGAAAAAGCAAAGTACAGAACAGTGTGTTCAGGAAAAAAAAAAAAGCTTATTTGCTAGTATGGGCAGAAAATGTCTCTAAAGGATACAGAGGATTTCCCAGGTGGTGCTAGTGGTAAAGTACCTGCCTGCCAATGCAGGAGACTATTAAGAGACACGGGTTCGACCCCTGGTTCAGGAAGATCCCCTGGAGAAGGGCATGGCAACCCACTCCAGTATTCTTCCCTGAAGAATCCCATGGATAGAGGAACTTGCTGGGCTACAGTCCACAGGGTCGCAGAGTCAGACACAACTGAAGCGACTTAGCACACAAAGGATACACAAAGATAGGAAATCTCTGGGAGGAACCCGGAAACACTCCAGGAAGGAGACTCCTCACTCTGGACTTTTTGTAACCTTTGATTTGTGTGAATGTGTTATTCACTAACTGAATTTGACGTTTTACAAGCTGAGCCCCACACCACACCTACTTAATAAGAATGTCTACATTTAAAAAGTCCTTTTGGAGATTCTGTCACCAGCTTGGGGCTGAAGAACCAGTCTTATAGCAGGAGCTATGGGCAGGGAATGACTTCCCTAGATAACCAAACAGCAAAAACCAGCATGGCTAGTTCACAGTTCCCACCCTCTTGCTGGAACAAAATATAAAGCAGCAGAGTAGAAAGAAGTCTCAAAAGTCAACGAATGAGGGCTTCCCTGGTGGTCCAGTGGCTGAGACTCCTCCCTCCAATGCAGGGGGCCTGGGTTAGATCCCTGGAACTAGATCCCACATGCCGCAACTAAGAGTTCACATGTCACAACCAAAGATCCTGCATGTCACAACCAACACCTGGCAGAGCCAAGGAAAAAAATAAATATATATATATTTTAAAAAGAGGACTTCCCTGGTGGTACAGTGGATAAGAATCTGCCTGCCAATTCAGGGGACATGGGTTTGATCCCTGGTCCGGGATGATTCCACATGCCACAGAGCAACTAAGCCTGTAGCCACAGCTACTGAAGTCTGCTAGCCTAGAGCCCCGTGCTCTGCAACAAAAGAAGCCACCGCAAGAAGAAGCCAGACACTGCAATGAAGAGTAGCTCCTGCTTGCTGCAGGAGAACTCCTCCCACGGCAACGAAAACCCAGCGCAACCAAAAATGATAAATAATAAGTAAGAGAGAAGTCAACAAATGGGCCTTCAACCTACAGTCCTCTTGGCCAATGTGCCCTGAGAGCCTTGCATTTCTGCAGGTGGCTTGGCCTCGTTTTCCACAGGCTATGTTAACATTTTAATGCACTCAAACTTACATTTTTTGGGGGAGGGGGCAGTTTACAACAGCACATACGTAACTCACGTTGGGCTGGACTTTCTACTAGCTGAAACTCCTGACTTTCAGCTGTGCCCCCCACAGACGCGGGTGCTGCTGCACACGCAGGAAACTTATTAATACACTGTGACACTGTTCTCTCACTTTGCACACCAGATGTTTCAGCATCTGATTTGTGCCGTATGTGGTTTCCTTCCTTCTTCTTTTTTCTTAAATTCCATTTTAGGCCTACTAAAGTACATGGAAGATGATACCGTTTTGCATTCATTTGGCAAACATAAGAAAAAAGTCATTATTTCAAATTCTGGAAGAAAGCATGTAGGATGAGCACAGTGCAGAGGTGATGTCTTGAAATCTGGGTTCTAACTGAAACCCCAACGTGTACTAACTGTGAGAACTGCAACATCTCAGCTTCTCCAGGCCTTAGTATCTTCCTCTAGGAAATGCAGACTAATACTCTGGTTCAATAAATGGTTCAATAAATGGAGGATATCATAGGAGTCTCTTTACCATGAGAAATTCTTTTTTTTTTTTGGTCATGCCAAATGGCCCAACTAGGGACTGAACCTGTGCCCTTGGCAGTAAAGCAAGGAGTTCTAACCATTCAACCTCCTGGGAGGTCCCAGGAAATTCTTATACACTGGTCTCTACTGTGAATCAGGTGCAAAATATGGGATTGCCTGTTCACATTCTCTTAAAAAAAATTTTTTTTTAATTTTTAGTCTTTATTGAGTTTGTTACAATATTGCTTCTGTTTTATGTATTGTTTTTTGTGGGGTTTTTTTTTTTTTTTGGTCACAAGGCACCTGGGATCCTAGCTCCTGGGCCAGGGATTGAACCTGCAACCCCTGCACTGGAAGGTGAAGTCTTAACCACTGGGCCGCCAGGGAAGTCCCCACATTCTCTTTTAGATAGCCCTGATAAAATGTTTCAAAAATATGTTTTAGCTCATGGGCATTACCTACTACTGTCCTCAAAACTTATTTTCACTCAAAATCTCCTTGCTATCACGCATTCGGTTGTGTGAGAGATGGCTGACAACACAGGCCTGTGGACTAAACCCCGGATGGGGAGCCCTGAGTCCTGACTCCAGTGCCGGCCCAGACCCCCAAAGCCACAGAGCAGCGGTCCAAGATGAGATGGTTAGGTCTTCCCATCTTCTATACATCTATACTTCCTGAGCCCTTAGGCCACTGAGTCTTTATTCAAACTTGTCTGAGCCACTCTAAGATTCTCATTCAGCGTTAACAAGATGTCACTTTAAAATGGGTGAGCTGGGATTTCCCTGGCAGTCTGGTGCTTAGGTCCAGTGGTTACGACTCAGCTTTCACTGCAAGGGGCGAGTGTTCAATCTCTGGTCAGGGAAGTTCCATCTGCTGTGTAGTGAGGAAAATTAAAAAAAAACCTAAAATGGGTGAGCTGGGGATTCCAGTGGTTAGGACTCGGTACTTTCACCACCTTGGGTACAGGTTTGATCCCTGCTGGGGGATCTAAGATCTCACAAGCTACATGGTGCCGCCAAAGGGAAGGGGGATGGTGAGCCTAGCCTCTTCCTGTACTCTATGAGTCTTCCCTGTGTGTTTGTTTTCTTCTTATTTCCAAAACGAACATTAAAAATGCAAAGCTGGTTTTAGTCTTGTAGGGTGATGCCTTCGCTTTTGGTCTGTTTCTGGAGGAAATGCTGGAAACGTGCCTGAAAGCCGTGCTGTTGTGCTTGGGGCCAGAAATGCCAGGTCACGGCCCTTCCTGCAGATGCTTGGCCGTGCAGTGGAGGGTGGAAAATATGTGTCCAAGGACTGATGGAATGAGATTCATATTTCATGGCAAGGTGAGAAGAATTTAAACATGAAACCACTCTCTGCCTGTTCGGGCCTCCTCCCTCTCCTTTTGTGTGTGTATTTACATTAACCAGACCTCCTTGGCGGATAACCTTCCTTAATCTCAACAAAGTTCACAACTTCGTAGGAGATAACCTTCTTTCCTAGTCTTGTAAGGAGGCACAAAGACCCCTGACCCAGGACTCACTCTGTAGTGTAATCTGGATTGGGTAAATGGTCTATAACTCGTACAGCCCTCTGTCTCAAAAACTTGTATCACTTGACTTCTAACAGGCAGAACAGTCCTCAGAACTTTCTGAGAGGTTGTTTCCTTGTCCTAATCCTCAGTTTGGCTTTAGTAAAATGAATTTCTATTTCTTTTTAGACGGACTGATTAATTTTTGCTTTGACAGGACATTAAGATGGGAAATAAAATTCATATTCTATGGCAAGACAAGAAAAATTTAAACATAAAAGGTCTTCTCTGCCCTTTGGCCCCCTCTCTTCCCCTGCTGTGCACTGAGCATCTGCCTTGTCCATGGACCAAACCTCTACCATCCATAGAAATACCTGCTCAACCGTAAAGAACAACGTTCTCCTCGCATCAACAGGAGATAACTCCTTCAAAGATAACATTCCTTCCTGATCCTCCAAGGGTCACATGACCCAGTTCAGTTCAGTCGCACAGTCCTGTCCGACTCTTTGCGACCCCATGAATCGCAGTACACCAGGCCTCCCTGTCCATCACCACCTCAATGGCGATTCGATCCGGATCATGTAAGCTGTCAATAACACGTTGCTGTGATGCACGTCCTCTGTCTCCAAATGCTTGTGTGAACTGCGTCTTGACTTCTAACAAGCAGGATGGTTCTTGGAGCTTTCTGAGAATCTCTTCCTGGACTATAATCCTCCAATTTGGCTTGAATAACACTTTCCAATTCTCAGATCGACTGATTGTGTTTTTGTCTACACGGAGAAGGAACACCTAGTTGGCTGATGATATCCAAGCAACCGATACTATCGTCCTCTCCCTGCTGAGAATCTGCGATCAAGAAAGATCCAGGCTTAGATTGCTGCAGAAAGAAGGGTTTATGACAGGAAAAACCAGGAATTTCCACCAGGCTATCAGGCACTGACATGACCTGCTAATAACGTTTTATGGGATGATTAAAGTGGCAAAATGTTCAGTTCAGTTCAGTCGCGCAGTCGTGTCCCACTCTTTGCGACCCCATGAATCGCAGCACGCCAGGCCTCCCTGTCCATCACCAACTCCCGGAGTTCACTCAGACTCACGTCCATTGAGTCTGTGATGCCATCCAGCCACCTCATCCTCGGTCGTCCCTTTCTCCTCCTGCCCCCAATCCCTCCCAGCATCAGGGTCTTTTCCAATGAGTCAACTCTTCGCATAAGGTGGCCAAAGTACTGGAGCTTCAGTTTTAGCATCATTCCTTCCAAAGAAATCCCAGGGTTGATCTCCTTCAGAATGGACTGGTTGGATCTCCTTGCAGTCCAAGGGACTCTCAAGAGTCTTCTCTAACACCACAGTTCAAAAGCATCAATTCTTCTGCGCTCAGCCTTCTTCACAGTCCAACTCTCACATCCATACATGACCACAGGAAAAACCATAGCCTTGACTAGACGGACCTTAGTCGGCAAAGTAATGTCTCTGCTTTTGAATATACTATCTAGGTTGGTCATAACTTTTCTTCCAAGGAGTAAGCGCCTTTTAATTTCATGGCTGCAGTCACCATCTGCAGTGATTTTGGAGCCCAAAAAAACAAAGTCTGACACTGTTTCTACTGTTTCCCCATCTATTTCCCATGAAGTGATGGGGCCAGATGCCATGATCTTCGTTTTCTGAATGTTGAGCTTTAAGCCAACTTTTCCACTCTCCTCTTTCACTTTCAACAAGAGGCTTTTTAGCTCCTCCTCACTTTCTGCCATAAGGGTGGTGTCATCTGCATATCTGAGATTATTGATATTTCTCCCAGCAATCTTGATTCCAGCTTGTGTTTCTTCCAGTCCAGCATTTCTCATGATGTACTCTGCATATAAGTTAAATAAGCAGGGTGACAATATACAGCCTTGACGTACTCCTTTTCCTATTTGGAACCAGTCTGTTGTTCCATGTCCAGTTCTAACTGTTGCTTCCTGACCTGCATACAGATTTCTCAAGAGGCAGGTCAGGTGGTCTGGTATTCCCATCTCTTTCAGAATTTTCCACAGTTTACTGTGATCCACACAGTCAAAGGCTTTGGCATAGTCAATAAAGCAGAAATAGATGTTTTTCTGGAACTCTCTTGCTTTTTCCATGATCCAGCGGATGTTGGCAATTTGATCTCTGGTTCCTCTGCCTTTTCTAAAACCAGCTTGAACATCAGGGAGTTCACGGTTCACATATTGGCAAAATGTTACCATTCTGGAATGTTTTTCACACATCCCTTCTTAGAGGCAAGGGGCTGTGTGAAAGTGTGGACAATATGTGGGGTCCTTCAGCCTGTGCTTTTGTTTAAAGTATTTATTTGGCTGCATCGGGTTTTAGTTGCAGCACGTGGCATCTTTCGTGGCAGTGCACAGACTCTCTGGTTGTGGCTCATGGGCTTAGTTGCTCCTTGGCATGTGGGATCTTTGTTGGCTGATCAGGGATTGAATCCATGTCCCTCGCATTGTTAGGCAGATTCTGAACCACTGGAGCACCAGGGAAGTCCCAGCCTGCAGCTGATGGCTCCTGCAGTCCTCATGATGTGGTTGCAGAGTATCGTTTCCCTCCTCTTCATGCTTGGGTCCTCAAAATAGATGTTCCCACTTCACTGTGTCCTGATATTCTTGGACCCTGCCTCCCTCCCACTGAGATTCTAGCTGGAGCCAAAAACTGGACCAACTTCACTTATTTCCTGTCTGTCATAGGCAGATCTTTTTAAGTCCTTCTTAGAGAGAAAAGACAACTCCAGACTTCAATATGGCTGGGTTGGAGACTTCCCTGGTGGTCCAGTGGTTAGGACTCCACGCGTCTACTGCAGGGGGCACAGGTTCGATTCTTGGTCAGGGTACCAGGATTCTGCGTGCTGCACAGTGAGACCAATATATATATACACATATATACCTAGTTGAGTAGAAAACAACTTCCCAGGTGGCACCAGTGGTAAAGAATCTGCCTGCCAATGCAGGTGATGCAAGAGACGTGGGTTCGATCCCTGGGTGGGGGAGATCTCCTGGCGTAGGAAATGGCAACCCACCCCAGAATTAAAACATTTTGGAGTTGAGACATGTGGTAAATCGAGTGAATGATGGCCCCGCTGGTCCTTCTGGACCCCTGCCTTTGTGACTTGGTAGCTCCTTCCATCAAGAGATGACGTCTACTGCCTGCATCTCCACCTCCAGCTTTGTGATTTGCTTTGACCAGGAGACTGGCAGAAGCGTCAGTGTGGCAGGACTAAGTTTAGGCTTCCAGAGGCCTTGAGCACTTCTATTCTCTGGGAGCTCTGCCTCCACCAGAACCATCCAGGGCTGGCTGCTGGAGGATGAGAGATCAGGCAGAGACGCGGTGAGTCCTTGCAGCCGAGATCATCCCAGAACTGCCAGCTGACCAGCCAGCTGACGCAGATGCACGAGAAAGCCTGGCCAAAATGAAACAAGACCAGAACCGCCCAGCTAAGCTCGGCCAAAACTGCTGATCTACAGAAGCTTAAGCTAAGCAGATGGTGGTTGCTTTAGCCACTAAGTTTGAGGTTAGTTTATTTTGCAGCCTTATTTTGGTAACTGTTTACCGTTTCAGGAGAAGATAAGGCTTCCCTGGTAAAGAACCTGCCTACAATGTGGGAGACCCAAGTTCGATCCCTGGGTCGGGAAGATCCACTGGGGAAGGGCATGGCAACTCACTGCAGTATTCGTGCCTGGAGAATCCTATGGACAGAACAGCCTGGTTGGTTACAGTCTGTGGGGGTCATAAAAGAGTTGGACACAGCTGAGTGACTAACACTTTCACTTTCAGGAGAAGACAAAGAAATGGTTCTGATCATTAGAACTATGATTCCCACATTTATACCACCAGCCATGTCTTCTGCCTTGAATTTTAGACCCATATATCCAACCACCTACCCAGCAAAAGCATCCCCACAGCCTCCTGTAGCCACAGCCTCCCCTATCTCAACAAATGAACAACTTCATCTTTCCAGTGGTTCAGCCTGAAACCTTGTCTTCATCTTTGATTTTTCTTTCTTTCACATTTACATCCAGTTTATTAGCAAATCCTAGGTACTCTACCTTCAAAACATATCCGGAACCTGTCTGCTTTTCATTACCTCCGTGGTTACCGGCTTGATCCATGCTCTTGACTGGATAACTGTAGGAGCCTGCTAACTGACTTCCCTGCTTCCAAACCGACCAATCTATAGTTTAATCTTAACACCTGATCTTTCTAGAACAACTCGGATCATCCTCTTGTTTGCTTAAAATCCTCTGGTGGCTTCACAAATCTCCCAGAGTGAAAAGCCAACGTGTTCACAGTGTCCTAGGAGGTCCTTCACGAGCTGCTCCCTCAGTAGCTTTTCTTCCTTTTGGCATGCAGCATCCTAGTTCCCTGACGGGGATCCTGCGCCCCCTACACTGGCAGCACGGAGGCCTAACCACTGAACAACTGTTTCTTGATTTTTTAGTTTCAGAGTTCAGATACTATCTTCGACTTCCTTTTTGGAAGATGAGGATTGAGCTTTCTTGCTGTCCCCTACTCCCATCTGACCTCTGTCTTTACTCCCTCTCCACCCTCCCATACAATTATCTCACAATTTCATTACATTGATAATCATGAGTGGCTTCCCCGGTGGTCTGATGGCTAAGGCTCCATGCTCCCAGTGCAGGGGACCCAGGTTTGAGCCCTCGTTGAGGAAGCGGATTTTGCATGCCACAACCAAGATCTGGGGCAGCCAAAAAAAAAAAGCAAAACACACATCATGATATGGCTGTGTATTTTTTCCAAATGGAGCCATATAATAACATTTCTTTAACGTTTTCTGGAGTTAGTAATTCTCATATTCCCTGCTGCTTTGCTTTCTAGGAGGTCATCACTAATACATCCTTTAAGCTCTCTGTAAGAAATGTAAACTTCCTCTCAAAACTCGAAGTGTTCCAGGACTTAGGCCCACTTTTTTTTTCCCCTGGGAGGTCTCTCTCGTGGAGCCTGCTTCCTTCCTGCTCCAGTCCAGACCAGTGTCCGCACCTGTTGCCTGTGGTCACATGGAGACCTCTCCCCTAGCCTGGATTCCCTTCACTACACACCTAAATTCTGTCTTGGAGAAGTAGCTCTCTTATGGCTTATTGGGAGGTTACATTATTTTTGAGACTTTACTTGTACAAAATACCCTTATTTCAAAGGGTACTCTCCTCTCACATTTGATGATTAATAATTTGGCTAAGTATGGCCTTCTAGCCTGGGAAGATTCTGACATCTGTCAGATTTTTCACATTGTCCAGAAAGCCACTGTCTTCTAGATTCCAATGTTGCAGCTGAGAAGTCGCCATTCTAATCGTCACTTCTTTGCATGTCAACTGCTGCTTCTCCTCTCTTGCAGTTTTTAGGATCTTCTCTTTGTTCTTGGTGTTCTGAATTTCCTCAGTAGTGTCTTTGTACATGACTGACACTTAGTCATTTTAACTTGCATATGTTTTTAATTTCTTAGGGATTTTCTTTTTTAAAAAAATGTTTTTCCTTCCACTTTCTCAGTTCTCACTTTCTGAATTTTTTATTATTCAAATGTTAGACCTCCTGGGCATGCTTCTTGGGGGGTGAGATTTAGCATAGTCTGATGCCCAACAGCTAACAGTGCCACCAAGGAAGCCAGTTCACATACAAGGTGTCAGCTGGCTATGCCATGATAGCAGCACATGCCCATAGCTCAGCGCATCTAATTCAGGACTCGAATGTGAAGAGACCACCTCGTTAGTATGTGGCTGGGTGTTGGGAGTCTGCAGGTAACACTGGGGCGAGCGGTGAAAAAAGCACACGTAAGCTTTTTACAACATCAGTTAGGGAGCGTCAAATACCTTTCTCATATTTGTACCATCTTTTATGGATTGAAGTGGTTTTTCACACCCGTGTTATAATTTCACATAATATGGGTCAGAATCTCAAAATCCTAGCTGCCCCTACAGAGTAGTGAGCCTGGGCCCGGGCAGGCTAGGAGACCCGAGCCACGGATTTCCAGTCTTCAAGGAGATCACCTGCTCCCTGTGTTACAGGACTGCCTTTTTTTTTCTTTTTAACTGATTGTCGTTTGCCCTGGGAATGTGTCTGGACCCCTGTGTCTCAGTGTGTTCTGTGCAGTCACAGTAGCTGTATGTGTCGGGGAAGGCACAGAGGCCTGGAGGAGGGTGTCTTTTATTATATAGCGACATGGTGCGCTGTCAGGCACACAGCCCAAAACCTGTCACCCATCCCACATGGGAGTCATTACACAGCGACGCTCCCCTGCAGTGTCTTGTTACATTACCCTTTCCTTCTCTTTCTTAGATTTCTCTAAAACATTTCCCTTGTGTATAAACAATTTCTTTTAAAAATCTGAAAGTAGCTATAACCTTCCAGGTTGTAGGAGAAAGTTAGAATTAGAAAAACAAAACTTCAATTCCCCCCCCCCCATTATTTTGTTCTTCATTTATTTAATAGCAGCTGAGACTTTAATCTGAATATAGTACAAGGTCCTGGGTGCATGGCAAGAGTCTGAAGCCTATAACACATCATTAAATTGCCACTTTAAGTCCCGCTCACCCTTGCTGCTCATACTCCTTCCACATTTCCACACCTTGGGCAAATCACAACTTTCATAACAGCCAACTTTTAATCAGTGTGTGTGTGCATACTCTCTCTCACGCTCTCCTTTCCCCAGTAATCTAGTGTAAATTATCAAACAAAAATCTTGGTTTGCATTGTTCTGACTCTAGGCCAGTGCTGCCCAAACCATCTCAGGTAAAGGGCTGATTTCTTTACATTTGCAATCTGTCGTAAACCAGTAACTTTGTAAAATATAATCAACATGAATTCATAGAAAACTGAATGAAAAAACCAAAAGGAAAACCACTCCTGTGTCTCTTTTACACTCAGTACTTCACTTCTGATACTCTTGCTGCTAGATGTGTGTAGGTTTTTCCTCTCTCTAAGCAATTTTGCAACACCAGTTGGGTGTCCTACCATTCAACCCATTTCTGACACTATCTGCCTGGAGAAAACATCAGATTCCAAAGGTTAAGGGCTCAGTCCTACACAGTTGCTCCTCCCACCACTCCGGATGCCAAGCACTGGTGATGTCACTGATTGGCTATAAATCAGAGGTTCCATCACCACCACCAGGCTTTGGGTTTGATCAATTTGCTTGAGCAGCACACAGACCTCAGAAGAATATTTTGCTCTCTCAGATTACCAGTTTGCTATAAAAAGATATATAGTCAGTGCTCCATAACCACACATTTCTGCATGCAAGAAAGGAAAAAGAATCCAGAAAGTTCCAAAAAATAAAACTTGAATTTGTAGCATGCTGGCTACTATTTACATGGCATTTACATTATTTTAAGTATTATAAGTGATCCAGAGATGATTTAAAGTATATGAGAGGGGACCATCCCTGGTGGTCCAGTGGCTAAGACTCCTCACTTTCAGTTCAACAGGCCTGGGTTGTGGAATTGGATCCCACATGCCACAACAGAAGAGTCTGCATGGCAGAACTAAAGATCCCACATGCCACAGTGAAGACCTGAAGATCCCAGGGGCCAAATAAATAAATATTTAAATATATATCTTTCAAAAAATTAAACATGGGAGGATGTGTGTAGGTTATATACAAATACAGGCCATTTTACATAAGGGGCTTGAGCATCCATGGCTTTTGGTATTCACGGAGATCCTGGTACCAACCCCCCTACCATATCAAGGAAGACTGTCATTTGGGAACAGCTGGATGGAAGAGACATCTAAGGCAAGGTATGTGGGAAAGGGCACAGAGCGTCCATGCTGTCTTCCGGGGCTCCCACCTTCCAGCGTATGGATGTGTTCCCAACCTGGAAGCTTCTGGAATCTCTGTCATTTTGGGCTTTTATGGAGGCTTTACTACATAGGCATAACTGATGGTGTCCCTGGCCATTGGCGACTGAACTCAACCTCCAGGCCCTCTTCTATCCCTGGTAGTTCCTGGTGGTCTCAGGGATGGGGGTTGGGGCAGGCTGAAAGTGCCAACATTCTTAACTGCATCTCTTCCCAACACTCCCCCATCCCTCCTCTCGGCACGGCAACTAGCCCCCATCCTGTGGAACTTTACAGCAGTCATTCCCATAGTATAAAGTCAGGTGCGGCTGAAATCTACTTATAATGAATACCAGAAACACAGTTCAGGAATTCCCTGTTGGTCCCGTGGTTAGGAGGCCCGCACTTTCGCTGCTGAGGACGCGGGTTCAATATCTGGTGGGGGAAACAAGACCTCTCAAGTCCTGCAGGGCGGCCAAGACCTAAACAACAGCAACAAAACCCCAAACGCAGTTCACCCGTATCCTCTGGAGCTATTTTGGAGCTGTTAAACAAAAGCTGCCCCTGAAGCTCTCATCCCTTAGGAAACCACAAAGGTTTAAGAAGCTGTTCGTGGAACCTGTGGTTTGGAGCCCTCTCCCCTCTGCCCGCACATCACCCTGGAGAAAGTTCCAAGACCGGGGCTCAGAGCCACAGCCACGGCGCTGGAAGAGCAGCGCCTCTGTCCGAGGACCGGGCAGCCGTGGGAAATGCCTTTGCCACAGACCCCACGATCCGCGCCCCTGGCCTTTGCCTCCTCCCTGTCCCCCGATGCCACGCCAGCGCCCCTTCGGCAGGAAGGAGAGGGGCTGGGGCCTGAAGACTCGGGAGCCGGACCCTCGTCCCGAATGCGCGTTTCTCCGCTGAGAGTGCTAGGACGTCCGGGAAGGAGGTGGAGACGGAGACGGAGGGCGCGGTCCCCGGGGGACAGCAGCTGGCTCCGCGCCACTGCTTTTAAGAGGAAGACAAATGCTGCTCAGGAGACGCCCCCACCTTTTAGCTTCTCCTATACTGCCTTTTCCTAGCAGAATGTATTCGAACTTGTCCAGATTTTTAAAAAGGCAGCCGTCAGCATTACCCGCCTTCTCTTCCTTCTCCAGCCCATTTTCCGGGCACTCTGACCAGCAGTGGCCATCTCTGATTACAGCGTGTGGGCCGCCGCAGCTGCTGTCATTGTATAATTCAAACGGCTGTTCTCTTTGGCTCAGGAGAACGGAAAGGAACAGACAATTGGGCTTGCAGTTGAACCGCCCTGCCCGACTCTCCCCTCTCCCAAGTCCGCAGATGCTGGGAATGTGGCCTGGAGGGGGCGCCTGCTGCGCGGCGGCGGCTCTGAGATGTGTTGAAGCTTCGCGGAGTCCCTGCTGGTAGCGGTTCAGGGTAATAAAAAAGAAGAGAAGGTCAGGAGGAAAACCACCATGAAGAGCACCTTTTTGATATAGTCAAGTTGCCTTCGGAATCAAAACTAAGCAGACATTTTTATGGCCTGGTGGAGAAGAGCCCGGACTTGGCCTGTTGCTTAGCAACGGTAGAGTTATAAAGTGTTAATAAAAAACCACTAAGGTGAACATTTACAAAAGGCAGGTGGTACACAGTAAATGGATGCCGCTCATCTCATAACTGAAAGGCCTGAAGGCTAAGTGAAGAGAGAAGTAGTTTTTGCTTCCAAATACATCTTTGCAGAAAGCTACCTAACATTCCTTTGGAAATGAGTGGGAATGGAGCTGTTGGTACATTAAGTTCAGTCTAATTCTGTTCTCAGTTTATGGTGTGGGCATTCTAAGACGGTCAAAGTGGTTGGCATTTATTATGAATTTGTTCTTTCTCAACATATTAAGTAGCACTGTGCAAAGCACATGTTCCTCACCATGGAATTGTCTTTACTTACGTAAAGCTCTTCATACCAATATCTGTTATCACCCTTTTGTATCTTCTGATTATATTTTGCCCATATTTTTCCTACCCTTTCATCAAAAAAGGCAAAAGCAGGAAAAATATTGACTTGGTAAGGGTGTAGAGTGGGGAGGGTAAACAAACTGATAGCTAATATCTGAAATCTTGTGCCAGGCGCTTCTGAAATCAGAAAGCATAAAAATATAAGAGAAGTTGAGTCAACCATTGCTATTATAGCACTCAGGAAAAATTTAATCAATTTTGCAACCACTTCTCCAAGACTTCCCAGGAGATAGACTGGGCAATAGGATTGTTATGATTTTATTACAATTTGTACAGCCAATAACCATAACCCATTAGTTTCACCACGAAGGTATAGATAAATGTGGGAAGGAATGAGAAACGTCTGCAACTGGTTTAAAAAAACAAAAGGATGGAGGTAAGATTTTTATCTATGTGGTAAAATCACACTTCCAGCTGCTGTATACATAATATATGTATGGGTTAAATTCACTCCTATGTGGCCAAGGTGCTTAAAAATAAAGCGCCCAGCAGCTTCCCTGGTGGTCCTGTGGTTAAGAGCCTGCCTTGCAATGGAGGGGACAAGGGTTCAATCCCTGGTTGGGGAAGATCCCACATGCTACGAGGCAACTAAGCCCCTGCCCCACAATTATTGAGGCTGTGCTCTAGAGCCTGGGAACTGCAACTACTGAAGCCCCGGCGCCCTAGAGCCTGCGCTCCGCAACGAGAAGCCGCTGCAATAAGAAGCCCACACATCTCCCCACAGTGGGGTGAGAGTTTTCCCCACTCTCTGCAACTAAAGAAAGCCCACGCACAGCAAGGAAGACCCAGTGCCGCCAAAAATAAGTCCGTAAATATTAAAAAATGGAAATAAAGGGCCCAGAAAAGTCTGGGTGGTACAGTTTGTCAGAAGGCCACCAGAGGGCGCCCAAGCTTGCTTCCTACCAAACTGCAAGCTGCAGTTCAAACCACAGCTTCAGCTCATGATGGTTGAACACTGAGGGTCTCCTTCCTGGAAAGTGGCTTGGAAAAGCAGGGCTGATAACCCTAGAACCATCAGTAGGAACTGGAAGATGACTGAGCTCACTGGTGGACGAGAACGTCTGGACCTTGTTCTCAGCTATGGTTTGCTGTCAATCAGTAGGAATTTCCTTCTCCCCTCCCTCTCCACTTGTCTACCTCGAAGGATTCTTACAGCAATGGTGGACAATGACTATCCCAGGAAAGGTAATTACAGCGTAGTGAATAGATAAGTATGAATGAGGAAATGTGTACATTCACAGAGAAGAACAATGAGTGAAACCAACTCTACCTAATCAGAACTTTGCCATATGTTCTAAAAGTTTTGAATAAATACAAGGGTTCCTTTTCAAATACATATCAGAATTTTCTTCATCTTGTTTTCTGTGACTCACTGTATTATTAGTGCTGTGTTATAAATAACCCCCAAATTTAGTGTTTTAAAACAACGTTTATTATCTTGCAGTTTCTTTTTTTTTTTTATCTTGCAGTTTCTATAGGTTAAGAATTCAGATTTGACTGAGACAGTTTTAGCTTGGGGGCTCTCTCATGAGACTGTTGTTGTCAAGATATAAGTTGAGTCAGCAATCATCTGAATGTCTGACTGGCTGGAAGATCCATTTCCATGCAGCTCACTCTCTTGGCTGTGGGTAGGAAGCCTTAATTCCTTGCCCTGTGGACCTTGTCACAGGGCTATCTGAGTGCCCCAATAGGCTTTTGGGCTTCCCCAGTGGCTCAGATGGTAAAGTATCCACCTGCAATGCGGGAGACCTGGGTTCGATCCCTGGGTTGGAAAGATGCCCTGGAGAAGGGAAAGGCTACCCATTCCAGTATTCTGGCCTGGAGAATTCCATGGGCTGTACAGTCCATGAGGTTGCAAAGAGTTGGACACGAGTGACTTTCACTTTCAATAGGCTTCTAGTTTTCTGCACAGTGAGATCCAGCAGAAAGTAAGGGAGAAGTCACGACATGTTTCGTGGTCGAGCTTTGGAAGTCATACACTGTTATTTCCTCAGCCCTCTAAAGATCATACAAGTCAGTCCTATTCAGTGTGGGAGGGGACTGACTGCCGACCCAAGGGTGTGAATACCAGGAGGTCACAGGACAGCCTCTTGGAGGCTGACTACCACTCACTTTGTTTCCAAAATGCATATTTAAACAGCTTTTCAAATGCACATTTACATGTTTAATGTTAATGTTCTTGTTTTTAAGACGTATGCTTAAATCGATTTTTAAAGGTAAACCAGAAATTTATTTTCCAGTGAGTACAAAGACCTCTCCTTTGTGGATCACAAAACAGTTTCTAGAGAGGTGTGTGTTGGGTGTGTATGTGTGTCACACACACACATATATAGACACACACGTAGGATATATATATATCTATAGGATATATATTTATATATACACAGAAACACAGGATATATAATATTTCACAACTGTAAAAACTGACATGTTAGGGAGAACTTTTCTACCTTCTAGTTGAGAATGCTCTCATTGATTTCTGCATGCAGACTGTCTAGAAAATGACAAGTTACATTAAACAATAAAATTCAGTAAGCTCATTCAGGGAATTACTGGTTCACTTTGCTAGATAATAAACAATCCCAAGACTTTTCTTGTATTACCTGACACTGGTCATCCCTAAATGGTTCCTGGAATGAGTTTTCTCTTTTCACAGACAAGGGCTCTAAGGCAGAGAGAGTCTAAGCAACCTCAGAATTGGAGGATGGCTGAGAACTCAGTTTTAATTCACAGTAACCATGGATGACATTGGGCTTCCCCTGAGGCTCAGCTGGTAAAGAATCTGCCTGCAATGCGGGAGACCAGGGTTCGATCCCTGGGTTGGGAAGATCCCCTGGAGAAGGGAAAGGCTATCCACTCCAGTATTCTGGCCTGGAGAATTCCATGGACTGTTATGGTCCATGGGGTTGCAAAGAGTCGGACACGACTGAGCGACTTTCACTTTCACTTTGGATGACGTTGCAAAGTCAAGAGAGAAAGGCTCTGCCAGGCGTGCAGCAGAGCGCCTCCACTTCGTCCAGAGCGGAGGCAGTGCCCAGGTGCCAGAGAGTTCTGTCATGGGCCCCGGCGCACTGTGGTGCCGCCACAATGCTCCTACCCACAACAGAGTCGTCCTCGGCTTCAGAGGACGTGCCTAAGTGCGATGCCCTCTGCATTTTCAGTGGGAGAGGGCCTGAATAATGCCAAGTCAAGAGCCTTTCTTCTTGTCAAGAAAGTCAAGTTTAACAAACATCCAGGGAATCTGGCTGTTTCTCTTGAGGATAAAGATTAAGGCTGAATAGAGGCTAAAAAGCAAAGTGACTGTCTCAATACTGCTGCTGCTGCTGCTAAGTCGCTTCAGTTGTGTCCGACTCCGTGCGACCCCATAGACAGCAGCCCACCACACTCCCCAGTCCCTGGGATTCTCCAGGCAAGAACACTAGAGTGGTTGCCATTTCCTTCTCCAATGCATGAAAGGGAAAAGCGAAAGGGAAGTCGCTCAGCCATGTCTGACTCTCAACACTAAGATCCTCCAATTTCTATATAAGACCAGAACAAAGATTGATCTGTGGGGGAGGGGTGTAAGCCAAGCTCCACCAAAACCACTTGCCTCTCGTGGTTAGGAGCATATAACTTTTGGGGTTAGAGAGACTTGAGTTTAATTCTACCTTCACTTCACATTGGCTGCGAGACCCTGGATGTTTTATTTAACCTCTCTAAGGCTAAATGTATCCCTCTGAAACACGTGAGATAATATTTACTTTCCTGGGTAGTTGTGATCTATCTGTCTGAAACATAACATGACATTACATAGGATTTTTCTCTTAAAAAAAAAAAACTGAATAAACTCTGGGGGAACATCAGGGCAGTGAGAACAGGTGCTGCCCCATATTTAGGTTCTCCACATGCTGGCATTTCAGGATCCCCAGAACCACGGCCAGGTCTCCACCTGCTTGCCACAAAGGGAAGTCTGTTAGTTGAAAGATCCTGCCCACACACAGAGCTCCTACCAAACATGCAATTCCCTTGTTCAAAAAAATGTGAACCAGTAAGCAGTCATGATTGGGAAAACCTTCAGCACAAAAGAGAAAGACATACTTCACAACAGATAGAAAACAGACAGAATTCAGGGGACAGAAAAGAACAACAGCAACAATACTCTCTAATTAGCATCCTAAGGGAAAGCCACAAAGGGGGAGCACCTGGGAAAGAAGATGCTAAGAAACAGGAAAAGTAGCCAGAGTTCTTATTTTTTAAATTTCTTTAAATGGAGGCTAATTACAATATTCCGAGTTTTTAGAGATGGAAAAACTGTGATTAAAAAATCGTATCCTGAAGGATTGGAAAATAAAGATGAGGAAATCTTCCAGGTGGTCCAGTGGCTAATATGAAAGGGGCCTGCATTCAGCCCCTGGTCGGGGAGCTAGATCCCACAGTCTGCAACTAAAAGATCCTGCATGCCACAACTAGACCCAGCGCAGCCAAATGAATAATTATATTTAAAAAAAAGGCAATGTAGGAAATTGAAAGAAATGGTTAAACCCTTACAGAATCAATCTAGGAATCAACCTCTAACAGTAGATCAAAAAAGAGAGAACAGAGAAAATGGAGGAAATGAAATTAGCAAAGAAATATAACAGACATATTAAAGGGACATCATCAAACTGAATGTAGTATCAAGTGTTGAGTTCAGTAAACATCAAAAAATAAAAAAAAAACCCATCTTAGGTCACATCAAGTATTTCAGTATATCAGATATGGATTGTCTGATGTGTCCTCGTACAGGTCACATTTAGTGAAATGTCAGAAAACTGAAGATAAAGGAAAATAAAATGCTTCAATAAGGAAAAATATGACTATTAGTCCCAGGAACTCTAATATGTGCCAGGAATTCTAAGCACTCTTCCTCTTCAATCCTTACAACAGCCCTCTGAGTAGGTATTATGATCGGTCCTATTCCACAGACAAGGACGCTGAGATCACCAGGGCAGCAAACGGTAACAGAGCTGGGGCTGATAGTCAGGCAGTCTTGATCTGGAGCCCTGTGCCCTCCTAACCTACACACATACTGCATACTGTTTGCTACCAAGTGTTCACCTACGAGGAAGTACATGGAGCCTTCTCCAGCAATACTGGATGCTAAAACGAAATGCTTCAATGTGTTACTGTTTCTGAAGAAAATGACTTCAGCCTGGACTTCTATCCCCAGCCGAATGGCCAATGAAGCAGGAGGTAAACACATTTTCAGATGTTTCAGGCTGAGAACAGTTACTTCTTTTATATCCTGTGTTAGGAAGCTACTTGAGGATGAAAACAACAAAAAGTGATGAGAACTCCCAGGGGGGCAGCAGGGTAATCTAGTTTGGAGAAGGATGACTGATGGTTCCAGATGGGAAAGAGGAGCTCTACGGAATTATTAGCATGACTGAAAACTTGACAGCACTTGAGGGTAAAGACAGAGAGGAGCACAAACGGCAATTTTGAATTCTAGAAAACAAAAAGCTGTAGAAGTCATGGTCTAGATAAAGAGACTGAGGAGGAGGTGGGGACGGTCTAGGGACCTCTTGCTTTCCCTGTGAGTTCTCTATCCTAGCTGATCTCTTAGCAACACACACACAGCAGCTTGATGGCAACCGTTGTTCAGTTGCTAAGTCATGTTCGACTCTTTGCAACCCCATGAACTGTAGCCTTCCAGGCTCTTCCGTCCGTGGAATTTTCCATGCAAGAATACTGGAGTAGGTTGCCATTTCCTTCTTTCCAACTCAGGGATCGAACCTGAGTCTCCACTGGTAGGTGGATTCCTTACCACTAGCCCCAACTGAGAAGCCCTCCTCCTAAAGACGCTAGTCCCTTATTCAAGGATGGTGCCTCCTAAAAGAGGTTTGGTCAAATAACACAAGGATCTGTAGGCTAGGATGATCAGTGAAGAACTGTTTATACAGCAAAGCAGAAACCCAAATGCAGTGAAGATACCGTGTGCTGCAGGTAAGACGTGACACAGCCAAATAAATAAATCCATAAAATATTAAAAGAAATGAAACACATGCCTGGGAACACCTAAAAAGGCAAAATACTTAAATAACTTATCATAACTCCTATGAGGCTTATCATAAATCCATCCCTATAAATCCTATGAGGCTGTGAAAAGGAGGCTGAGCTTTAGAAGCTAATATGGAAAGATGCCCACTGTATATTAAGTAAAAAAAGGCAACTTGCAGAAGACTATGTATGCTATGAGTCTATTTGTGTATATAAGTATACATATAATAATGTATACATACACACTGCAAAGTATACTTTCGTAAGTACATTAGAAAAAAAAGTTGGTAAACTTTCTGAGGCCTCTCACTTTTGTCATCAATTTCTCTGCATGAAGGAGGGAGTCAGGGAAGCAAGCAGGCCAGGTTAAAGGTCAGAGAGGAAAAGCAAGAAAAGGACAGGAAGGGTTGGGGGGTGAGCCAAGAAGAACTGGCAGATGGGTCTTCCCTGGTGGCTCAGTGGTCAAGAATCCACTTGCCACGCAGGGGATGTGAGTTCAGTCCCTGGGTGGAGAAGATCTCCTGCAGGAGGAATCGGCAACCCACTCCAGTATTCTTGCCAAGGGAAATCCCTTGGACAGAGGAGTTTGGTGGGCTATAGTCCGTGGGGTCCCAAAGAGTGGAATGCGACTTACAGGCTAAGCAATAACAACAATTTATTTCATAGACAGTCTTTTTTTCTGCCTCTTTTACATGTTTCTATACTTTCTCAACTTTCTACGAGGGACATGCTTTCTTTAATTATAGTTGATTCACAAAACTTAAAATAGTTTCAAGTGCGTAGCACACTGATTCAATATTTTTATAGATTATGCTGCACCTAAAATATTGGCTATATTCCCTGTGCACCACAATATATCCTTGTAGCTTATTTTATACATAGTCGTTTGTTCCTCTTAATCCCCTATCCCTGACTTGCCTCTCCTGGGTCATGCATTCCTAACTGGCAGGGGTGAGAAATCAATCTTTTAAAAGGTGGAACAAATTATTCCCAGTAACTTCCAATCAGAGGGGTTCTGAGCAGGAGGTATCTCCAGGCGGCTGAGCGCAGGGACTCACGTGATGTGGTGGGGAGGAGCTGGGTTTTGCGGGAGTGACACTGGGCCAGGCGAGAAGCAGAAGCTGGGGGCAGACACCGAAGGAGAAAGCACTGATGAGCTGGACACAGGGACCAGGAGGGGCGCTGAAGGGCGAGAGGAGCTGCTTTTGTCAGATCACAGCTTGTGGCTGCTCACGGATGCCTGGATCCCGTTGGGTTAGGGACTGGTGGGCAGGTGGCTGAGACCCTTTGGAGGGACTCGGTTTCTTCCAGCAGAAGGAAGAATTAACCTTTCACAGAACCGCTGGGCACCGGGACAATACTGAAACTGGACTTTTACGTTTTTACCCACCCAAGGCTCCCAATACCCTCTCACCCAGGACATGCAGCAGCCTCAGTCCCTCAAGTCAAATTAAGGAAGACAAGGGTTTGTCCTTCCCAGAAACCCATCAGGAATCTCTGGAGCGGAAGTGGGTTATGTGGATCTGAATGTGCCCACCAGCCCTGGGCACAGCTTGGGACGTGGCATGAAGCAGGGGGCTATTTCTTAAGGGCATGAGGGAATTCTTCCCCTCCCTTTCCATCTGGCCCAGGCTTCCCACATCTCTCCATGAAAACATCATCACCATCACCATCGTCAACCACCACCATCTGTCTGATGACATCGGTTTCCTGCTGAACTCTCCCCATCTCTCTCTGCTCACCTCCCCCACTTCCAGCAACTGTCACCTCCATGCCACTGACTGCTGCTTGCAGACCCCTAGCCTTCAGTACCACATTGTCAACTTGGGTGCCCTGACTGCAGTGCGGAATCTCCACGTCCAAATGGGAACTGCCAGTGCTTTTCTCTGCTGTGCATGCGTGCACGCTCAGTCACTTCGGTTCATGTCCCACTCTTTCTGACCCTATGGACTGTAGCCCACGAGGCTCCTCTGTCCATGGCATTCTCCAGGCAAGAATACTGGAGTGGGTTGCCATGCCCTCCTCCAGGGGATCTTCCCAACCCAGGGATCAAACCCGTGTCTCTTATGTCTCCGGCATAGGTAGGTGGGTTCTTTACTACGAGTGCCACTTGGGAAGCCCTTTCCCTACCAATCCTGGTAAACAAATAAAAATACCCAAATCGTCATTTCGTTTTGGATCTTTCTTCTCCCTCATCCTCCATCAGCTCAGTTCAGTTGCTCAGTCACATGCGACTATTTGCGACCCCATGGACTGCGGCACGCCAGGCCTCCCTGTCCATCACCAACTCTTGACTCACGTCCATTGAGTTGGTAATGCCATTCAACCATCTCATCCTGTCGTTCCCTTCTCCTCCCACCTTCAATCTTCCCCAGCATCAGGGTTCTTTCCAATGAGTCAGTTCTCCGCATCAGGGCCAAAGGATTGGAGCTTCAGCTTCAACATCAGTCCTTCCAATGAACACCCAGGACTGATCTCCTTTAGGATGAACTGGTTGGATCTCCTTGCAGTCCAAGGACTCTCAATAGTCTTCTCCAACACCACAGTTCAAAAGCATCAATTCTTCAGCACTCAGCTTTCTTTATAGTCCAATTCTCGCATCCATACATGACCACGGGAAAAACCACAGCCTTGACTAGATGGATCTTTGTTTGCAAAGTAATGTCTCTGCTTTTTAATTTGCTCATCCTCCATATAGGTTACTAACTTTGGTTTTCTTTCTTCAGAACCTCTCTGTTCTACTCTTTTTATCCATTTCCATCTTAATTCTCAACTTCATCAGTTTACTCATTTAACAAGTACTTATGAAATGTCTCATGTGGGCCAAGCAGTGTGCCAGACAAGGGCCCAACACTGATTTCAAGTGCCAGCCTGGAAGGAGGAGTGATCTGCCTATGGCTTCTTGCCCGGCAGCCTGGAGGTCTCCCTCCTGCGGGTCTCCTTCCTCCACCTGCCCCGCCACTGACCCACCAGGCCAGGCAGTCTGAGCTTCTCCTGAAGTCATGTTCACACAAATTCTTCCCCTGGGCCTAGGAGTTTTAGCACTGCTGCTGCTTCTCAATTCTCAGGTCTCCTGGAACTCGTTACTCCATTTCTTGAAGAAGGCAATTCAGTGCAGCAACAAGAATAATTCTCCTGAGTCCTCTTGTTTGCCTACAGAGTGATGCTGGGGAGCAGGAGGTCAGGGCTGTAAAAGCATGGAGATTTGAGAAAGGAGACACAGGGGACATGCTGACTGCCAGCCTGTACAGAACCGCCAGATTCTGTAAACTCAGTACTTGTACTCATCAGAATGCAGTCATCTGGAGAACGCCAGCTGAGTTCCTTACTGATAAGCCTCCAATAAATTATAACTTCATGGAATGAGTATTCAGGAAACAGGCCTATAAGGACCTCCCTGGTGGTCTCGTGGTTAGCACTCTGTGCTTCCACTGCAGGGAGCATGGGTTCAACCCCATGTCGGGGAACTAAGATCCTGCATGCCACGAGGTGCAGCCAAAATGGAAAGAGAGAGAGGAAAAATGGGCCTATAAACCACACATTACACCGCTGCTTTTCCATCCTTTATATTTGGGCCCATGGGGCAGATGCCTACTATTTTTTTGCTTTCGCCAGTTTGACTTTCTGTCATTTCAAACGGCCCACACAAATAAAATAATTAACATATGGATATTCTTTGACAGACCACAGTGTTCTGCCCCTACAGGAAGCAACGTACGGTAGGCACCGTGCTGCACCCTTTGTAAGAAAGTGGAAGTGTTAGTCACTCTTTGCGACCCCATGGACGGTAGCCCACTAGGCTCCTCTGTCCATAGAATTCTCTAGGCAAGAACAGTAGAGTAGGCTGCCATTCCCTTCTCCAGGGAACTCAGGTTCCCAAGCTGGGGATCAAACCCGGGTTTACTGCATTGCAGGCAGATTCTTTACCATCTGAGCCACAAGGGACACCCCACCCTTTATAAGGGAGAAATGCCAAGATAGAGACTGGTTCCAAACAGCTGCAATTTGAGCCAGAGTTTCTGCCCCAGAGCTTCTTCTCTCTTTTTTCCAACCCCCTTCTCATCTGTATAGGAAGTGACTTCACACATTTTCTGAGGATGGGTGTGGCTCACATTGCCTCTACATGATCAACTGAAGCAGCGCAATTAGAAGCTATGCTCTCATTAATCATTAATTTGAATACTTCCACAGCCTGATTTATATATATCCTTCTAATTTCTTCCAAATTCTGGACAATGGGTCCTGCATCAAATGGCAAAATGTGAGACCCCAGGATGCAGAAGACATAGGAGACATGGGTTCGATCCTTGGGTTGGGATGATCCTCTGGAAGAGGAAAAGGGCAACCCACTCCGGTATTCTTGCCTGAAAAATCCCATGGACAGAGGAGCCAAAAGGTCGCCAGGAGTTGGACATGATTAAGCAACTGTGCACACACACAGACTTCCCTTTACACAGGTTTAGTCCAAGCCTTCAGGAAATCGCTAACTTCTCAGCCAGCACACCCCCTCCTCCTTCCTCTCTCCTTCCCTACTCGAGAGGAAGGAGCTATTTCTGCCCCCTTATCACGTCTTTCTGCAGCCAAGTGAGGGGATGGTGCCAGGTGCCAGGAAAACTAGTGGAAGCTCCTGCAGGCCTGAGTGATGGGGCTTGCAGACTGCCTTTGGCAGGTTCCCTGGATGGATGCTTTACCCTGGGCTGACCCCGCCGCTGGCTCTCAACTGGATCCTGCTCTTTCCCACCATTTGAGCTCCGAGGTCAGTCCGCGTGTTTTCAGCCCGCCTGCTGGCTTTGCTATTCAACCTGATTTAGATTGATTTGGCAAGTTAGTCCTCATGAGCATAACCGCCCTCTCCAAACCCAAAGTGGATTGTGTAGGTGTGCAGTCTCTGCTTGGATAAATAACAGAGCTGTGCACTCGGTTCATGGTGAAGATGGAAGGCGGCGAATAACTTTTCCAGCTAAGGTTTAAGTTATAAACCTCATCTGGGATAATGTTCTCATATGGAACTCGTTCAGGGTGTGAGAAGCCAACTGTTGCACCATAACAAACACATGTCCAGGCTCCTTGCTACCCACTGAGGTGAGGGACCGCCCAGCCCAGAGGTGTCCGCCTCTCCTCTGTGTCCTGACTTCCAATTATGGTACCAACCCAGTGAGAACTCTGAGCATCACACCCCTTCCATTCTTCACCATGGTGGACCCCAAGGTGTCTAGGACTTAAGGGTATGACTGGAAGTGCCTGCCTTCCAAGGAGTGACCAAGAAGAGGCATTTTCTCCACCTGTTCTTAGTGCTCACATCTCCTGGCTGCGTGAGTCAAGAGGAAGGAAGTCAGAGCAGACATGGAAGGAAATGAAGGACCTAAAGTCCCAGTGTGTGGAGAATAAGGTTCTGCCCACTGGGCAATGGGGAGACAAGCATTTCCTCCCTGCACTGTTTACCTCACCCCCAGGAGGGACCTGGTAGGAAAAGCGACACGCACTGGGGGACCGACTTGCCCACTCTGGAGGCCCTGCTGGAGAGAGTGGGGGCTGGGGAGACATGGCCCTGGGGTACCGGCATCCACAGGATTCCACATCAGTTGCAAGGCTTGAGGGCCAGTCAATACTTACCTTTGTTTTACCTCGAACTGGAGTTACTCTTCTGCCTGTGATCCAGTATAGGATTCCCTAGGTCTTCTGCTTTTCATCCCTGTTCGTGGTTTTGGCCATTTCCTGTGAAATGGCTAGAAATGAAAGCTGCCAAGTGCAGGTTACCGTTGTCATTTGCTGACACTATCTCTGGAAACAGGAAGTGTGAAAGAGTGTCACTCAGCCATGCCTGACTCTTTGAGACCCCATGGACCTTAGCCCACCCGACTCTTCTGTCCATGGGATTTCCCGGGCAAGGATCTGGAGCGGGTTGCCATTTGTTTTTCCAGGAGATCTTTCCAACCCAGGGTATGAACCCGGGTCTCCCGCACTGCAGGCAGGTTCTTTACCATCTGTGTCACCAGAGATTCAATAATAAACATTTTTGAACATATGTTACAGGGCAGACACTGAACCACAAGCAGTATAAGCTCTCACTTAACACTTGTGCCCTGGTGGGGAGGTGGTATTCTCATCTTGGGGCCTCAGGTGAGCATAGGAGGCTTCTGGTCAGTGTGGCCTCATCCTCTGGTCCTCAGGTAGGTTGTGATGCCTACAGAGCAGATGCCACTGCAGTCTCTCAGTTAAGCTGGAAACTTCTCTTCAAGCCTTCCATGGCCAGGAGAGCACAACCACCCTTATTTTTTTCTGAGTTGAAAACTTTAACGACTGCAACTGTTTCCAGATCTGGCTAATCATTAGAAGGAACTGTGGAACTTCATTGAAATATGAAGCAACAGCCCCATTGCAAGGCGTCTGTCTCAGTTCTCCGGTAGCCCCTGGCAGTCTGCACCTGGCATGTCATCCCCACCCCCTGACGATTCTGAGGACTATGGAGTCCCAGCCCAAGGTCACAGGTGTGAGGACTTGAACCAAGGCCACAGACATGGAGCCCAGAACCAAGGCCACCTCTGAAACTGACTGAGCCCCTTTGTAACCATTGCCAAAAGCCCTTTGATCATTACTAGCAAGGTCCTGGCCCCAAATCAGGCAAAAATGCCCCTCCTGGTACTCACCCTATAGTGCCCTAACCAATGCCACCCTCCAATAGGAATTTGTCTTGAAGCTATAAAAATTGGCTACTAGGCCACGAAAGGCGTCAGCTCTCTCTTGAGCTGGCCTGCTGTTCTAACAGCGTCCTGTGACTTTCCCTGGTCAGGAGGTCGATCCACTGCATTTGCAGCGCCTTCATTGTCCCTGCTCTCTGTCCTTAATAAACTCACTCCCTTCTGAAATGGTCTGTGTCTGGACTTTTCCAGCCTGTACTCAGACTGCTACAATGACTAGGTGGGTTTGAGAATCGAGGGCTGGAGAGGCCACGGGGCTGGGGACGGTTCACCTCTGTGCCTTTGTTTCTGTGTCTGTAGAATGGGGACAGAAACAGCCGTTACACTGAGATGTTCAAAGTGCTTTTCAGCGCACACTTGTTGTTCGGTCCCTAAGCCGTGTCTGACTCTTTGAGACTTCCTGGATAACAGCATGCCAGGATACTCTCTCCTCCACTATTTCCCAGAGCTTGCTCAAACTCATGCCCATCAAGTCAGTGATGCCATCCAACCATCTTATCCTCTGTCCTCCCCTTCTCCTCCTGCCTTCAGTCTTTCTCAGCATCAGGGTCGTTTCCAGTGAGTCAGCTCTTCCTATCAGGTGGCCAAAGTATTGGAGCTCCAGCTTCAGCCTCAGTCCTTCCAATGAATATTCAGGGTTGATTTCCTTTAGGATTGACTGTTTTGATCTTGCAGTCCAAGGGTCTCTCAAGTCTTCTACAGCACCACAGTTCAAAAGTATCAGTTCTTCGGTGTTCAGCCTTTTTTATGGCCCGACTCTCACATCCGCACATGACTACTGGAGAAACCATAGTTTTGACTATACAGACTTTTGTCGGCTAAGTGATGTCTCTGCTTTTCAATATGCTGTCTAGGTTTATCATAGCTTTCCTTTCAAGGAGAAAGCGTCTTTTAATTTCATGGCAGCAGTCAGTCACCATTCACAGTGATTTGGAGCCCAAGAAAAGAAAGTCTCTCACTGTTTCCACTGTTTTCCCATCTACTTGCCATGAAGTGATGGGACTGGATGCCATGATCTTAGTTTTCTGAATGCTGAGTTTTAAGCCAGCTTTTTCACTCTCCTCTTTCAGCCTCATCAAGAGGCTCTTTAGTTCCTTTAACTTTCTGCCAGTAGAGTGGTATCATCTGCATATCTGAGGTTGTTGGTATTTCTTCTGGAAACTTTGATTCCAGCTTGTGATTCACCCAGCTCAGCACTTCACACAATATACTCTGCATATAAATTATATAAGCAGGGTGACAACATACAGCCTTGTCATACTCCTTTCCCAATTTTGAACCAGTCTGTCATTCCATGTCTAGTTGTAACTGTTACTTCTTGACCTGCATACAGGTTTTTCAGGAGGCAAGTTAAGGTGGTGTGGTATTCTTATCTCTTGAAGAATTTTCCACGGTTTGTTGTGATCCACACAATCAAAGGCTTTAGCATAGTCAGTGTAGCAGACACTTTTTTAGAATTCCCTTGCCTTCTTCAACACATGTTGGCAATTTGATATCTGGTTCCTCTGCCTTTTTTCCAGTTCGTACACTTGGAAGTTCTAGGTCCATGCACTACTGAAGCCTAGCTTGAAGGATTTTGAGCATAACCTTGCTAGCAAGTAAAATGAGTGCAACTACACAGTAGTTTGAACATTCTTTGGCATTGCCCTTCATTGGGACTGGCATGAAAACTGACCTTGTGTGAACACAAGTATCACCTTAACCTTCTCAGAACTAGGATTCAAATACTTTAAAATTCTTGCTGATAGTGCGAGTGAAATGGTCCTTTATTAGCTGGATCTTCATGTAAGCACATCACCTTCTCTTTCATCGGTTGAGCAGTCTCCATTTTCCCTGCACTGGAGGGGGCTCTGTCGACACACATGCTTCCATCTGCTGGTCAGATGAGGGGTAAGTGGGCAGCAATCCGACTTTTGTAGGAAATCTGCAGAGGGGACTCAGAGTTAAGTCATCAGCTGTGAGAAGCTGAGCCGAAAAGTAGTGGAAAAGTGAGGCCAGAGTGGAGGATAAAGCAAAGTGCAAGCAGTACTTCTGGGGGGACAAGGACCTCTGGAGCCAGGGCAGCCCACAGAGCACAGGAGGCAGGCAGACCAAAGGCAGAGACCTCGTGGCCCAAGACGGAGGGAAGAAGGGCCCACTCCGCCTCCCCCCGCCGAGGGCTGTTCTTGCTTCCTCTGAGCCAACTCAAGTGGATTTCTCCCTCTTACAACCCAAGAGCACAGGGTAGGGTGGAGTCCAGTGAGGACTGGGGGACGGAGGAGTCTTTCCCGGAGCAGGCAGGATGTGCAGAGGCAGGCGGGCCCACAGCTGGGGGTCTGGTGATGCTGCAAAGCCAGGTAGCGAGTGGCCTTTTCCTGGAACACACACGCCTGTCTAGAGCCTTGCCATCTGTTCACAGCACGACAGTGATGTGTACAACTCAGCGTGCGTGTTGTAACTGGTCTGTGCTATGGGCAGAAGCTCTGAGTGAAAATGGTAAAAGCACAGGGTAGGGCGGAGTCCAGTGAGGGCTGGGGGACGGAGGAGTCTTTCCCGGAGCAGGCAGGATGTGCAGAGGAGCAGGCAGGATGTGCAGAGGCAGGCGGGCCCACAGCTGGGGGTCTGGTGATGCTGCAAAGCCAGGTAGCGAGTGGCCTTTTCCTGGAACACACACGCCTGTCTAGAGCCTTGCCATCTGTTCACAGCACGACAGTGATGTGTACAACTCAGCGTGCGTGTTGTAACTGGTCTGTGCTATGGGCAGAAGCTCTGAGTGAAAATGGTAAACCCCTCTCCAGTCTCACAACAGGTGAGACTGACAGGCCAGCTCGACCAGGCCCATGGTTTAGGAACACGAGTCTTAAAGCCAGAAAGGACGTTGGAGATCAACTTGACCAACTTCTCACCAAGTACAGACATCCGCTTCCACTGAGCAGTCTCCATGCAGCCACGTCCCCTAAACCACATTTCTCCATCCCAGAATACTAGTGATGACCACCTGAAAACACCTGGCAAGAATAAATAATCAGATGTGACGGAAAACGGGAACTCCAATTCTGACTTCCCAGCCTCTCTCCTAGTTCGTTTCTAACAGACATGATGCCCTAGCTTTAACTGACACATTCAGTTTTTTTCATGAGGAAATCATGAAACTAGTTGGGCCCACCAGAAAAGTGTTGTTCTTTCATGTCCTTTCCCAGCTGATTACTGGGTTTCTGCCTGCAACAGCCTTTGACTCAACACATTCACACACAGAGGTGTTCCCATTTCAATGTACCAGGCTTGCAGGCAAAGGTCTGTGGGCTTTGGACCTGAAAACACCTGGCAAGAATAAATAATCAGATGTGACGGAGAACGGGAACTCCGGTTCTGACTTCCCGGCCTCTCTCCTAGTTCGTTTCTAACAGACATGATGCCCTAGCTTTAACTGACACATTCAGTTTTTTTCATGAGGAAATCATGAAACTAGTTGGGCCCACCAGAAAAGTGTTGTTCTTTCATGTCCTTTCCCAGCTGATTACTGGGTTTCTGCCTGCAACAGCCTTTGACTCAACACATTCACACACAGAGGTGTTCCCATTTCAATGTACCAGGCTTGCAGGCAAAGGTCTGTGGGCTTTGGACAAATCTGTGTGTAGGTGGTTAGCAGGATGCAACCTTGGAGCTGGCTGACATGCTGTTGAGGTTTCCCTTGGCAGTGCTGTCTGAGGGTGACTGAAGAGTTTTATTTTCTAAGAAGAAATACAGCTAGGTGAGTAATAAAGGCTCACAACCTCCAGAAACTGAATCTGAACACGTCCATTTGCCTGTGTTCATGGCAAGCCTGGCTCGCCCAGCACGGGAGGAGACCCTTGATCTCCTCAGACTCTGGGCTCAATGCAGGGATCAGGCTCCTCACTCCGAGGCATGAGGCATGAGAAAGTGGACATTGTGGGGCTGACATTAGCTGGAGCTTCAGCTGAAGCTGCCTCGAACTCTAGCCTCAGCTTTTCCACAGTCCCATGGAGACACAGTCTAGAATCTACCTTGGTTCGCTCTGCTTTCCAAACAGCAGATCTCTTACCTCCCCTACTACGGTAGGAAGTAATCATTCAAAGTTGCTTTCCCATACATTCAGCAAATTAAAGAAATAGGTTTTTCTTTGTTCAGTGACACTCATCTTCCCAATGTACTGTGGGTGTATGGGCTTCCCAGATGGCTCAGTGGTAAAGAATTTGCCTGCTGACGCAGGAGACGCGGGTTTGATCCCTGGTAGGACAATCCCCTGGAGTAGGAAATGGCAAACTGCCCCAATATTCTTGCCTGGGAAACCCTATGGACAGAGGAGCCTGGTGGGCTACAGTCCATGGGGGTCATAGAGAGTCAGACACAACTGAGCAAGCACACACAAGCGTGATTTTGTGGATCCTCTCCCAGTGGACTGAATTTAAGGCCTTCATTGTTGCACATAAGGGGTACTTTCTTCCCTTTTGGGGATGGAACTGACCTGTTAACCCTAGGAGAACTGGTGAAGGCAATAGAGCAGGCCTCTCCCCAGCACTCTAAATGGTACTGTGTTAATTCTCAGGTCCTTCCCTGACAGAAGTGATCCACAGATACCTGGGGCTTGCAGTGCAGGATGGGGTTGAAGCCTCACTTGGCTCCCCCATTGTAGCTGCTCGGGTGGCACCTAGGACCCAACAAGTAGCATTCAATAAAAATCTGATGAAGTCCAGGCTCTCTCCCACATTTAGTCGAGGGAAAGGTTCTTCCTTGACATGAAGACTTGAGGTATTCTCTAACCCCTATACCCAATGGGGTACAAGTGGAGTATCTTTTAAGCTATTTCATAAAAGGTATGCTCTCCTTTTAAAATATATGCAGTGTAGCAAGGAATTTCCAAGGTGCGGCAGTGGTAAAGAAACCAACTAACACAGGAGATGCAAGAGACATGGGTTTGATCCCTGGGTCGGGAAGATCCCCTGGAGTAGGAAATGGCAACCCACTCCAGTATTCTTACCTTGAAAATTCCTTGGACAGAGGAGCCTAACAGGCTACAGTCCATGGGGTCACATAGAGCTGGACATAACTGAGCATGAGCGCACACACACACACACATTCAAATACTCATTATATACTCTCCCTATAAAGGACCACCCCTCTCAGGAGAGAAAGCCATCCCTCAGTACTGGGATGGTTCCAGGAACCTCCTCGGATACCAAAATCTGCGGGTGCCCAAGTTCCTTATAAACGAGGGTGCAGTAATGAACACTGATAAGACAGGTCTGACTGTATGATGTGAAGAGACTCCCTCTTGCCCTCCTCCCTAGAGGTTGCCGTTAAGAGTTTAGTGCATTTTCTGACTTGTTTATATACACGTGTGCTCATGCAGAAATACATATTTTGCTCCATTTTTAATAGAAATGGACCTTACTATGAAGACTGTTACGAAACTCGCCTTTTACTCTTAAGAATACTGAGCTATCTCCAGGGCAGTGCATTCATGTGTCTCACTGTTAACTGTTGCAGACACTCCATGATACAGATGAGTCAAAGTTTAATCTTTCCTTGTTGACAGGTATTTTTCCTATTTTTCATCCTGCTTAATTTCCCAAAACCAGGTGTATTGAGGGATATTTTATATGCAGTAAAATCCATCCTTTTATATGCGCAATTATGTTTTAACAAACAGTCACATAACCACCACGATCATAATTTCCATGACTGCAAAAGTTCCCTTGTGTCTCTCTGTAGTAAACCTCATGTACCATCAATGCCAGGCAAATACTGGCCAATTTTTATCCCTCTAGTTTTCCTGTTTCCAGAATATACTGTTTGGAATACTTCCATTTGGAAGTATATAGTACATGACGCCCCTACCAAGTCCTGCTTCTTTCACTTGTCACAATCGTTCAGATTCACCCAAATGGCTGTATCAGTCAGTCCTTCACTTTCATTGCTGAGTGAGCTGTATTCATTCACTGTCTACACTAGTTTATCTAGTCACCAGTTGGTGGACATTTGGGTGGTTTACAGTTTTTGGCAATTAGGATCAAATCTGTTTAAACATTTGTGTACAGGTGTTTTGTATGCACATATTATTTTCATTTTTCCTGGGCAAATACTTAGGAGTGAGATTGCCAGGTTATACAGTGGTATGCTTAACTTGACCAAAAAAATGCCATGTTGTTTTTCAGCATACCTATGTAATTCTGTGCTCCCATGAGGGATTCTCATGTGAGAATGCCAGGTGCTGTGCATGTCAGTACTTGGTACTGTCAGGTCTCCAGAATTTTAGCTGTCTTGGTAGGTGTGTAAATTATTTTGTGGTGGTTTTAATTTACATTTCCCTTGACTATGCCAAAGCCTTTGACTGTGTGGATCACAAGAAACTGTGGAAAATCCTGAGAGAGATGGGAATACCAGACCACCTAACCTGCCTCTTGAGAAACCTATATGCAGGTCAGGAAGCAAGTTACAACTGGACATGGAACAGACTGGTTCCAAATAGGAAAAGGAGTATGTCAAGGCTGTTTATTGTCACCCTGTTTATTTAACCTATATGCAGAGTACATCATTAGAAATGCTGGGCTGGAAGCAGCACAGCTGGAATCAAGATTGCCGGGAGAAATATCAATAACCTCAGATAAACAGGTGACACCACCCTTATGGCAGAAAGTGAAGAACTAGAGAGCTTCTTGATGAAAGTGAGAGAGGAGTGTGAATAGGTTGGCTTAAAGTTCAACATTCAGAAAACTAAGATCATGGCATCCTGTCCCATCATCCCATCACTTCATGGGAAATAGATGGGGAACAGCAGAAATAGTGTCAGACTTTATTTTGGGGGGCTCCAAAATCACTGCAGATGGTGATTGCAGCCATCATATTAAAAGACGCTTACTCCTTGGAAGGAAAGTTATGACCAACCTAGATAGCATATTCAAAAGCAGAGATATTACTTTGCCAACAAAGGTCTCTCTAGTCAAGGCTATGGTTTTTCCAGTTGTCATGTATGGATGTGAGAGTTGGACTGTGAAGAAAGCTGAGGGCCGAAGAACTGATGCTTTTGAATTGTGGTGTTGGAGAAGACTCTTGAGAGTCTCTTGGACTGCAGGGAGATCCAACCAGTTCATACTGAAGATCAGTCCTGGGTGTTCATTGGAAGGACTGATGCTGAGGCTGAAACTCCAGTACTTTGGCCACCTCATGTGAAGAATTGACTCATTGGAAAAGACCCTGATGCTGGGAGGGATTGGGGGCAGGAGGAAAAGAGGATGAGATGGCTGGATGGCATCACCGACTCGATGGACATGAGTCTGAGTGAACTCTGGGATATGGTGTGGACAGGGAGGCCTGGCGTGCTGCAATTCATGGGGTCGCAAAGAGTCAGATACGACTGAGAGACTGAACTGAACCGAATGACCAACACTGCTGAGCAGCTCTTCAAGGGCTTCTTTGTAGCTTCTTGGTGAGGTATATGTGTACAGTTATTGCTCACTTTTAAATTGGGTTGTTATTATTTGAGAGACCTTTATACAGTCTAGATATAAGTATTTTATTTGTATTTTATAAATATGTACTCTTCTACAGGATTTTTTTTTTTAAATGTTGGCTGCTCTTAGTCCTTGTTGCTGTGCAGGATCTCTGGGTGTGGCAAGCAGGGGGATGGGGACTCTTCATTGTGATGTGTGGGCTTCAGTGGTTGCACTTGGGCTCAGTACTTGTGCATGGGCTTAGTTGCCCCAAGGATTGTGGAATCTTCCCAGACCAGGGATCGAATCCGTGTCGCCTGCATTGGCAAGTGGATTCTTAACCACTGGACTATCAAGGAAGTCTGTCTATAGAATTTTCAGTCTCCCTTTCAGCATCACTGATGAGAGATCAGCATTTATCTCTGAAGTGCTATTAGCAGTTTCATGCTGTACTAGTCTCTCTTTGGAGGGCCACATGTGGCAATGTTAAGAGAACGCCTGGCTGAATGAATGCTCCTCAATGTCTCGGCTATGTCCCGGGGGTGAAGAGGTCATCAGTGGTCTAGAGAGGGGACTGCGCAGTAGGCTGACTTAAGGAAGGGATTCATTTGAGAATTCTTTTGGAAGCCTAGCATCCCATCATATGTGACTTTTGCAAAGCTCACCTTTTCTATTTCCACTGAAATTAACAAAGATTCCTAACAGTGTTGACAGACAGCTCAGACACATCTGCATTCATCCTGTTTCCATGCTCTGTTCTCGAGTCCCAGTTCTCGAGTCCCGATGTTCACTGTTCATGGGCGAGCATGATAGACTGTGCTTGCTTCTGGAAAGCTCAGGTGTTCTGACTTTACTACTTTTAACTGAAATACATCTGATATAGAAACACTTCAAGAAATGCAACATGATCTATTTTGATATAATTGCCAGTGAGGTACTGTTAGCTCTTCTATAACGTAATTACTCTTTCTGTTGTGGTATAAGTAAGATCTAGTCTCTGAGCAAGTTTGATGATTACTGTTAGTAATACAGCAGTGTTGTCTTTACTCATTGTGCTCCTCAGGACTCATTTACTACTAGTTCCAAGTTTCTGTCCTTCAGCAACATCTCTCCTATCCCATCTTTAACCTCTGGAAAACACCACTTTTCTGTTTTTACGAGGTTAGCCTTTTTACCTTCCACATGTATGTGACAGCATACACCAGTTGTCTTTCTCTGACTTATTTAGCACAATGCTCTCAAGGTCCATCCACGCTGAAAATGGCAGGATTTCCTCCTTCTCATGGCTGAATAACATCCCACTGCAGAGCATACGTATACTACATCTTCTCTATCCATTCATCCACTGATGGGCACGCATGCTGTTGCCATCTCTTGGCTGTTGGGAATAACGTTGCAATAAACATGGGAGTGCGCGTATTTCTTTGAACTCCTGCTTTAATTTCCTTTGGTATATACATACCCAGAAGTGGGATTTCTAGATCATATGGTAGTTCTATTTTTAAATTTTTGAGGAACCTCAGTATTGTCTCCCATAAGGCCTGAACCAGTGTATATTCTACCAACAGTGCACAAGAGGTCCCTTTTCTCCACATTCTCACCAATACTTACCTCTTGCCTTTCTTCAGGACAGCCATTCTAACAGGTGTGAGGTGATAGCTCACTGTGGTTTTGATTTCCATTTCCCTGATGAGTTGTGATGCTGAGTATTTTTTTCATATATCTGTTGGCCTTGCATGTCTTCTTCCAGCCACTCCAGATTTTTCATCTGCTAACAGTAAGCCAGGCCAAACATCTACGAGTGGCAGCTAGTCATCACTAAGTGAGGAAAAGGATAAATAGAGAAAGCTCTACTTCAGCCTCAGCTCTTAGGAAGGCCCTCCAGGCCAACTAAGAGTAATGGGGCCTCAAAAAGGAGTCATTTAACCCTATTTATTTCTTATTCCCTATCTGTCCTTATTGATTAGCATTTGCAGTGGTGACAAATAATTGGGACCTCAAACCTCTAATACACAATTCATTAAAAGTTGGTTTGGACTGTAGCAACTTAGCGCGCGCGCGCACACACACACACACACACACACACATGTTGTAGGGTTGTTGTCAGGATTACATGAGTTGAAAGAAAGTGAAAGTGTTAGTGCTCAGTTTTGTCCCACTCTTTACAACTCCACTGACTGTAGCCCACCAGGCTCCCTGTCTGTGGGATTCTCCAGGGAATCTTCCTGATCCAGGGATGGAACTGGGTCTCCTGAATTACATTTTGTAGGGCTGTTGTGAGGATTACACGAGTCACAGGAGTCAAATGCCTAGCAGAGTGTGTGGCACACAATAAGAGTTCAATAAACAGTTTAAAGTGGAAGCTACAGCATTGAAAAAGTCCTTTTTTAATTTAGATGATTTCCAACAAAATCAGATAGAAGCTGTTAATTTTCCTATGATAAACCATCAAAGACTTATACCATCGGTCTGTCAGGTGTTAAATCATGCTACTGTATCATCAATGGTGGCACCTGCTCAAAGGAAAGGAAGTAAGTAGAAGAAAGCATGGGAGTACGAGCAGAAAAGTAATGTTACAAAGTGATCTCTGATCCCTCCTCTTACATACTATGAAAAAGATATTAGGCTTAGGAGCATGCACTGAGCTGTCAAAGTGAAAACTGAACCAAAAAGATACTCGGCTTGTCACCTCTTGGACCATCACACAAATGCCAGGGAAAATGGCCAATACGCTGAGACGAAAGGCAAGCTTTCAGCGAGTCAAGTCTGAACGAAGGCAGCTACCTTTCAGCTGGTGCCATAGCTAGTGTCTTCCCGTCACATTCCACTTGATCCTGGACGACATGGAGCCCGAGGAGTCCACTGCAACGCTGCACACCCTACGTGGGTACTTGAAGCGTAACAGGGATTAGCAGTTAGCAAGAGGAGCCTGACTTAAAGCAGATAACATAACCGTGTCCTGTGGGTCAGGAAGGGCTGGGGGTCTGGATTCAGGCAGGGGATGCCAAAGACCAGCGGTCGCCACTTTCATCGCCTTTCTCCTGGTTTGGAGGTAAGACGGTGGGGGGTGGGGGAGACTCATGGGCTTCTGCGAAGGTATACTCTAGCATTCACTTTATCCCCAAAGGGCAGAATTCTCCTAAAGAACGACTGGTACTCATGATAATATGTTGGGCAGGAAGTGGTTCTATAAAATGGACATTATCTACCTCTCCGTGCTAATTCTTTAAACGAGATAGTATTTTAGAGCGTTTTATACATTGCCAGGCACTGTTTCCTCTTATTTTCATTAATATGTACCAACGGTGATGAAAATGGCTTCAAAGAAAATGTGATCACAGACCACCAGGAACAATTGCACCTCTGCTAAAATCCAGGAGAGCTGCTTCTGATACCATAGAGCTAAACTGGTTTACTTTTTAAAGATATATCACTTTGGATGCTACTGGTAACATGTAATTTCAAATCTTTCCAATGCCAAGCAACCACAATCTTACTACATTTTGTCAGTTAAAATATCCCCAGAGTGTGTGCACTGGTTGAGTTTAACAATCTCATTGATTACATATGGCCTTCCTGTTGTCTTACGATGGGACATCTTACCAGGTGTATATCTCCCTCATCAGCCTTCCTCTCTGACCATCTCACAGTGGTTATAAGGGTTTAGGATTTTTGGCTGCCCAAACCATGTTTATCAGAGCAAGAGAGTCCTGAAATAAAAGAAAAAGGGAACCCAGGTGGAAGAGAGAATTTCCTTCTTGACCAGCAGCTGTATTTTTGTACTAAATAAGAAAGCAATTTCAAAAAATTAATCAGGAATGGCACCAGTCTACCACATATTCTACTGAACAGATAATAAGTATTTAAGAGGTAAGATACTGTCAGTGTGATAAAGCACAAGGTAACTAAACCAAGCTTAAGAACCAAGCTGGCAGAAAATAACCAAAGTGCAGCTTAGATGAGACAAAGCTGCCCTGGCAACTCTACCAGCAGCAAGTTCTGGCAGCGCTGTCACTACAAAAGCAAAAGGCCGGGGCAGAGGAGACACAGGTCTGTTTCAGAGCAGTGTCACACATCCAGAAAGACAAGGTTTGGGGGAAGATATACACTCTGAACAAAGCAAATAACAGGAGCCCAGAACCCTCGGCTATATACAGATATGTCACACAGTTACCCGTCTGCTTGCTTACACTGAGCCTTAGGTAACTGGGCATTGAAAGGTAATGGAGGGATGGCCCTGGGGGTCCAGTGGTTATGTCTCCAATGCAGGGGGTGTGGGTTCGATCCATGACTCGGGACCTAAGATCCCACATGCCTTGCAGTCAAAACACCAAAACATAAAACAGAAGCTGTACTATACAAATTCAATAAAGACTTAAAAATGGCCCACATCAAAAACAAACAAAAAACACCTTAAAAAAAAAAAAAGGGAAGGTAATGGAGATACAATGTTCGGTTACTGCAGCACAGTAAGGCAGGATAAGACAACTGGAGGTGGGAGAGGGGATGAGACCACCTTCCTTAGTTTTATTTCACTGGGAATCCCAGGACAAAAAAATCTAATGCATTGGTACTCAGCTTCAGCATTCTGCTGCTAAAAAATCAAATAATACAGGAAAATATTTATCTCAGTGGACAGATTATTTCCAGGATTTAATTACATAACAAAAAATTTTGGCATTTGCTGCTTCTTGGTTGTAAGCATACAGAAACAGCTGACAAAATTAACAAGTAAAAATAAATTCTTAATTGTGTTTGGTTTGCTAAAGCTTCTTTCATTTTGGTGATCTTATTCGTGGATATGCTTTTGGATGGTTTTTCCAGTGGCCATGTATGGATGTGAGAGTTGGACTGTGAAGAAGGCTGAGTGCTGAAGAACTGATGCTTTTGAACTGTAGTGTTGGAGAAGACTCTTGAGAGTCCCTTGGACTGCAAGGAGATCCAACCAGTCCATTCTGAAGATCAGTCTTGGGATTTCTTGGAAGGAATGATGCTAAAGCTGAAGCTCCAGTACTTTGGCCACCTCAAAGAGTCAACTCATTGGAAAAGACTCTGATGCTGGGAGGGATTGGGGGCAGGAGGAAAAGAGGATGAGATGGCTGGATGGCATCAACGACTCAATGGACGTGAGTCTGAGTGAACTCCGGGAGATGGTGATAGACAGGGAGGCCTGGCGTGCTGCAATTCATGGGGTCACAAAGAGTCAGACACCACTGAGCGACTGAACTGAACTGACTGAATATATAACATTTTGTGCTATGTAATACAATGGACGGGTATTGTTTTTATTTAAAACTAATTAAAAAGAAAGACAAAATAAACACTTTCATTCCCCAGGAGCTGACATTAACCTGTTTGTCTGTACACATCAACCTTACCCCTACAACCTTCCTTTAGGTGGTAAACAGCCTTTGTCACACACTAGTCAATATAGGCTTACTAAGTGTGCAGTAAACATCTTTGAGAAGCTTATGATGGGAGATGTATATCCCAAATTGGAAAAGCATTTAATTTCTAATTTAAAAGAAGAAGAGAGGAAAGAAAGGACAACTGACCACTACTTTTTCCACTTCTCATGTCACTGTCACTAGGGTAAAGTAAGCTAATGATGAAAATGGCTATTTCGAAAAAGAAACAAAACAAAACAAACTGCTACCTTAGTACACACCCAAACGCTATACTTTCATTAATATGTGCAAATACGAAACACAACCACCTTAAAAAAAAAAAAAAAAAGACAGCCTTGCTCTTTGACTATTCCAGAATAAGGAATTTTTCTTTAGTTTCTTTTCAGAATTTCTTGAGCTGCTTACTTTTTTTTCCTGCTGTGCCAATCACTTTGGATCTATATCACTTCAACTCTTCACGCAAAGACGGGGAGTCTTCATTTAGAAAACATTTCCTAATTTTACATTTTAAATTTAATATTTAAAAAGAAAAACCTTTCAACTCCCCACCCCATCATGAATAATCTGGTTTAATACAAGTATATAAATAAAGTGTTCTTTTTCCTCAAAAATCATTTAAGCAACTTTACAAGAATTATTGTGTAAAAAATTTACCTAGAGAAATTAAAGTACCAGTCATCTCCCCCTATAACAGATAGTGCTTAAGGATTCACATATCAGGGCTGTCTGCTCAGCTCATCATCCTTTAGTTCTGTTAGGCGGGCTTCGAATCTTCTTAATCACTTTTTTCTTCTACTTGATAATGTCTGTATTCTGGCTTCAGTTCCCATGTGTTTTTGTGGATCCCTTTTACATTTTGAACACCAATTTCCTTTAAGATGTCCTTCAGGTACGACTGAAAAACAGAACCAAAATAACCTTGACAGATGAGATAAAGAAGGCAGCAAACAAAAATATAAAATAAAATGATACAGCAAACTACATTTACAAGTAACAAAAATTATGATTCTGAAAGCCCCATTAGATTTGTCTGTAATGAATTTCAATAAACTGCCTTTTTGATTATCTGCATACAGTACATGATAACTGCACTAAATATGATTATTTGCATTAAAGGGCTTAGAAGTCCTGAATGCCAGCAGCCTTGAGAGCTAAAAAAAAAAAAAGAAGAAGAAGAAGAAGGAAAGAGAGTTTAGAAGGAAATACATTTGCTGGTACTTAATTGACACAGTATACCAAGTGTAATGAGCCCCCGAGTTCTGTGGTATCACTGAGTTCACAGTCAGACAGGGTTATTCTTGGATAGGAAACAGTCATTTTAGAAGCAGGAGCATATGTTATTTTTCTATGAAGCAAGCACATGACAGACACCCAGAATTCTCAGTTCTAAGGTGAGTTCTCAAATTTGCTATTGGGCCACTTGCTTTTCTTGTGTAATAAGGTAAGTCATTATGTATGTTTAATATTGTTTGTATCACATGGCCAAGGTTGCCTAGACAGAGGAAGGGAGAATAAGATATGTTAAAAACCCTGAGGGCTGCAGCTTTCTTGGGCTTGGGTCCACCAAAGGATAGGGGTGAGAAATGATGGAGGTCAGAACTCTGTATCATGGTATTCAGGCACCTGAAAATTCAGGTATTACCCAAATGATCACTAGAGATATGAAAATGATGGCTATGAAAAATGTAGTATCAAACCCCATCTTTGCTTGCCAATGCCCAAGGTGAAAAAGCATTTCACTATAAACCAATACAAATTACAGTACTTCCTTCCTGGGGAAGAGAGAAAAGTTAAATATTTAAAATGAACTCACCCCCACTATACAACCAATGAGCCAAACAAGAATTTGTGCGTGTGTGCTTCATAGAACCAGTTACAGGTACATTACAGTGACTCATCCCATTGACGGAAGATGTAATAGGATGTAAATTTTTTAATTTATGGAAATGAGGCACTAATTTTTGTAATGGCTGATAATGGCTTGATAATGTCAAAGGCGGTGTCTTTCTCAAGTGTGATGCTAGACTATCTGCATCAGAACTTCATGGGGGCCTGTGAACTAAACTCTACTGTAGGTCGAGTCAATTAAATCTCTGGAGCCAGGCATGGGGAACTGCAATTCACAAGCCCCCTGGAGCCTGAGTGAACTAAAGTCCACAGCAAGTGCTCAAAAGCTTCTTCTGGCTCTAATGCTCTGGGATCTTGGGGTCCTTGCAGTGTTATTTAGTTTTCTGAGCCTCACTGTTGCTGGAGAGTGTGTGTTAACCGACACCGTCGACCACCACCTTACATTGACTGGTGTACTACTCTACAGTGTCAACTTTTATTTAGGGGTCCCTGGTTAGCACTGGAACTACAGACAGGTCTCTCAAACAGCCCGGATGGCTCAGCTCTCACTTGAGCAGCTTCCCCACCCCAGCAGGTGGCAGCAATGAATCGGCGGAGGCCTGGGTTTCCCCAGGAGGAGGCCGGCCTGCCAGCCTGCCTGCCTGCTTGCCTCCCACGCCTTCTGTAGCTGGCTCCAACGAGGGACCCATGTAAATGAGTCAGCGAGTTACTGAAGTAGGCTTCAGACAACCAGGTAATATGCACGCCTGCCATCTACTACTTCAGATTGCATAGAAAACATGGGACATGTTCATAAATGACTTTCTAGTTAAACAGGAATCATAAATGGAAAATGACGGGATGGGCTTCGGTTTTCAGTTTGGGTGCCATGAATGATTTCTTTGTAAAATTCCAAAGAACGGTTTATTGTGAGAATGGCTAGACCCTAGGTGCAAACAATCATACAACTGGGGACACAGTACAAGCCTCAAAAAAGAAGAGAGCAGGAGCCAGGAACACTGTGGCTGCCACAGTGAGACACTGTCTCATCCTCAAGCCTACCATGCCTGTGCACACAACCCGATACAGAAGATGAAGAGCCTAGAGAGGGCTAAACACAAAATACTGAGTGTCTTAAGTGTACAAATCCAGTTGCCTTCACTCTCATTTTATTGCATTAGTATAATAAAGTTAAGGAGTATTTTTATATATATATATAAAGATGTCACTGTTTTTTTTTTTTTCCCAACAATAAGACATAGTCAGAGGTCCATTAATTTGTCAGTTAACAAGATGGGATTAGGGTCATGGTACAGAACCCTTTTCTGGGGTGGGAGAAGGGGCAAACTTCGGAAGTTTGGCAATGTTCCAAATCCCAAACCTAAGACCACTCTACTAGAACCAGTTGAATTAACTTGGCACAAAGCACTAGCAGAGAAAGTAGTAGTGACAATAGAGAAAAAACAAGGTCAGAAAATCCTAGAAGAAAGGACACAGGTGAAGAACAGTGAGATTATGTCATTTCTCTGTTTAACATTTTCTCTGACTTTCACTTTGGCCTCCAGGTTAAATTCCAAACTCTGGTGCAGGCATCCACCCAGGTCTGTCTTTTCCCTTTAGCCTCATCCTCTAACACCTCCTTGGCCAGGCACTGGCCATTTCTGTGTCCGCTTGCTCTTGTTCCCTGCCCTTTGCTTTCCCTGTAAGGCTTATCCCCTTCCTTCAGATCAGAACTCCTCATCCTTTTAGACTTGTTGCAAACGTCACTTTCTTGGAGGAAACTTCTCCAATGGTCCCACCTCTCAGATCTACACTTCACGCTGTGTGAACCCCAGGGAGAGCCCTCACCGCATCAGAGCTCTCTGTGTGCACGTCTGTCTCTCCCATCAAACCCCGTGCGGCCACCGCAGGGCCTGACTGCACGTCAGAGAGACGGGGCACGCGAACGCTGAATGAATCGGGTATGCTTCAGAGTTGAGAGAGGGGCGAGGAGGGTTGAGCTCTTGCAGCGGGGTGGTGGTTGTTGGGGGGAGAGCACTTAGAAGGCCCAAGGGAATAAACTCTGCTAGCTCTAGCTGCTTTCCTTCCTCGTCTCACTACCATAAAGAGCAATGACCTGTCTGAGAAATAAAAATTGGTAAAACTGTATTACCTGAATCTGAATTTACTACGAACATCTGTATTGTGGTGTTAAAACATTATTGAGACAAAGCCAACTGGGGTGGAAATTTTTAAAGGTTTTAGCAGGACTGAAGATTAATTGGTAGTCGGACTTCCCTTTTAAAACAATGTGTATCTTCACACTTAGGTTTATCTGAGCACCAGGTTGAGTGGCACACAGTCCGTTTCCATCCTCAGAGTTCACAGTTTAAGATCAGGGTGTGTATGGGGGAAGCAAGGGCATGTAAGCAGGCAACCATAAAACAGAAGGCCAGGAACAAAGACACATATGTAGGACATCATGGGAGCACTGGAGAGGGGCTGGAGCCAAGACACTAGGTTCTCTGAGGATGGACATTTGATCATTTGAACTAAACGGCAAATCTGTGCAGAGACCAAGGGGGACTAGTTTTCCTCTTACCATTAAATAGTCCTAAACACTGATTCTGCAATTTAATCTTTTGCCTAACTACTTGTATTTTAAACAAAGATTCTAGAACTGAGAAGATCACCTTTATGTCACATAGGATTGGAAAGATTTCTCATTACCTACTATGGGCAGTTTGGCAGAACAAGAGCTGAAATAATAAACTGGCTCAAGTCCAGCAAGTCTTCATAAAAGAGAATGTGTGGGGGCGTATTTACAGCAAGTCTGAATGCAGAGAAAAAAGGGAGAGAACATTACAGCCTCCTGCAAGGGAAGGCAAGGCACATACTGGAGCCCAGAAGTCTACTGAGTAGGATGTGCTATGCATTTGTGGATCAAGATGAAACTGTGGTGGCCAAAAGGCTGGAAATTCACATATCAAACTCCTGACTTCTCCCCCATGATCAAGACAAACCTAGTCACAAGGCACAAACCTAGTCACGGTAGCCTATTTTAGCTTCTCTTCTTCACTCTCCTTACCACCTTCCATTCCTGCCATTTTTCATATCATCTTTTCCTCTACTGCAAATGGAGGATTTATCTGTTTCATTTCATCATAAAATTTAGTGTTAAGCATTACCACAGATAATAATGAATTAACTATACCTAATTCCTAAAAGCTGATTTAAAAAAAAAAACATGTATCTTTGACAGAGAGATGATCACGAAATAATAATGCTTTTAGGTAAGATAAAGATACTACCTTACTAGACTTCTCATCACAAAACAGTCCCCAAAGGCTGGAGTGAATGTGTATTACATAAATCTACACCAAAAGATGGCACTGGTTAACAGTCACCAAAGAGAAACTGCTTATACACTTTTTATAAACTCACCCAGTGGCAAGGGCATCCATGATCAGTTCTGTATCATTTCAAAGAATCATTTCATATTTACGTGATTTTTATATGATTGACTGTGACTCTTATAAGCAAGGTTGACAGAACAGAGGACTTACTGATGAAGATGTTAGTGGCTCCAAGGCACAACGTTCTTTCATTAAAAAAAAAATTAAACAAACTATATATTATGCATAAGCTGTGAACAAAGGCAATCTATGTTTTCTCTCCTTTAGAGAGAACCCTGAAAGGGGGAGGGAAGACGGTGCTGAGGGCTTCTCTGGCACCTGGGCCATCTCAGCATTTCTTTCCCCTTTTCCTGCTGGTTTCGTCTCTGTTTTTACACTAGTCTCTGTCCTGTTCTCCTCTCAGGGTCCCACAGGCTGCATTCCTCCCTGTGTAAAAACTCTAAGGAGTACAGAGATGATGGGTAATGAAATGGTCAAGCCATAAACCCTACCCACCCCACAGCCCTCCCTCCTTAATCCAGACTCTAAAAAAGGAAATTTATTGCTGCATTAACATCTATATGCTGGTAAATTATCTTACTTTCAGTAACACTTCATCTGTCCAATGGTGGCAAATGACTCACATGCTTACATATTTCAGATAAAGTTTACTTCCTTTGGGCCAAAACTTTGAATTTTAACTATGTTTAAAGACATGCTTTCTAAATTGTATTAGTTTATTGTATTAGTTTATTTGTATGCTAAACATAACTTAACCCTGGAATAAAGGCTCGGATATTATGGCTAACAACTGGGGGAGAAACAAACATATACACATATAGTTAATGTTAAAAATGTTAATTAGAAAAATACAATCAAAAGATATTCAAAACTAGATAAAGATGAAAAAATTCCTACTGAAATATAAATATGAATTCTTGTACTTAGAACTGTAGAAACTATTAGTGTATTTGGTGTGATGAGTAGTTTAGCTATTTTTATTTTTTAATTGGAGGAAAACTGCTTTACAATGTTGTGTTGGTTACTGACTGACATGTAGTTTAGATTGTATGAAGAATAAGAAGATATCAATTGACATAGTCATTATTAGTCCATCTGAAAACACTGCTAGAAATTAAATGGCAAGCAAGAGAGTCTTCAGGTATTTATTTTACCACAGACAATTTTTATAAAATTAGCAAGCATCCTCGATGATGAGGCATTATTCGCCCTTAAAACATATGGAATGACAGTAAAGTTTTACTCTAACGCAACAGTATATAAAAGCTCTTGCTGCCTAAGGATTAAAAAAGGACTGATGACAATCGGGCAGTTCCTCAGTTAAACAGAGTTACGACTTCCCTGGTGGCTCAGGCGGTAAAGCATCTGCCTACAATGCGGGAGACTCAGGTTCAATCCCTGGGTCGGGAAGATCTCCTGGAGAAGGAAATGGCAACCCACTCCAGTATTCTTGCCTGGAAAATGCCATGGACAGAGGAGCCTGGTAGTCTACAGTCCATGGGGTCGCAAAGAGTCGGACATGACTGAGCAACTTCACTTCACTTCACCAAGTGACCCAGCAGTTCAGCTCTCAAGGGAAATAAAAATATGCTCACACAATAAGTTGTACATAATGTTCATATCAGTCTTATTACAGCAGCCAAAAAGAGGAAACAACTACCTATGGTGAATGGATAAACAAATTGCTGTTTACTCATATAACGGTACATATCTGGCAATAAAAAAAGAAGAAAATACTGATACATGATACAACATGGATGAGACCTGAGAACACATTAGGCCTAAATCAGAGAAGTCAGTCATAAGAGACCACATATCATACAATCCCATTCATATGAAAATATCCAGAACAGGCAAATCTTTAGAGACAGAGAGGAGATCAGTGGTTTGCTAGGGCTGGGGAGGGGGCTGGGTGCACAGGACTAATTGTTAACAGGTACCGAGTTTGAGGGGTGAATAAAATGTTCTAAAATTGGTTGTGGCAGTGGCTGTACAACTATGTGAATATATGAAAATCCACTGAACTGTAACTTAAAAAAAATAGAATTGTACTGAAAAACAAGGTTTTAAATTGATGAGGAAAAAAAGACCTCTCTAGCTGACAAGAAATTAAGATAACACCATTTTTTATTACCAAATTACCATGGGTAAAGTAAAATTTCCAATTAATAGTGGCAAGCTCTTTGGATCAGTCCATATGGACTGGAAAATATGATGGAATTAGAATATCCGTCTTGGCACATTCTAGAGGACTGCTCTCTGTTGCAACACAGAACTGAAGGTGGGGCCAGCCAGGCAGGCACCGTAAGGTTTTCTGCCTACAGGTGTATCCTCTGGGATCAATTCCCCTGCTGAGCTAGAGAGACCAGGAAGCTTTAGACACTTATCTAAAGCCACAGGGTAATGTCTTCTCTTAGGTAGAGATTAACACACAGAAAACGACTTCTTCCCCAGATAATCATGATGATGTGTTGACTAATCTAGAGCCAGACATCTTGGAATGTGAAGTCAAGTGGGCCTTAGAAAGCATCACTACGAACAAAGCTAGTGGAGGTGATGGAATTCCAGTTGAGCTGTTTCAAATCCTGAAAGATGATGCTGTGAAAGTGCTGCACTCAATTTGCCAGCAAATTTGGAAAACTCAGCAGTGGCCACAGGACTGGAAAAGGTCAGTTTTCATCCCAATTCCAAAGAAAGGCAATGCCAAAGAATGCTCAAACTACCGCACAATTGCACTCATCTCACATGCTAGTAAAGTAATGCTCAAAATTCTCCAAGCCAGACTTCAGCAATATGTGAACCGTGAACTCCCTGATGTTCAAGCTGGTTTTAGAAAAGGCAGAGGAACCAGAGATCAAATTGCCAACATCCGCTGGATCATGGAAAAAGCAAGAGAGTTCCAGAAAAACATCTATTTCTGCTTTATTGACTATGCCAAAGCCTTTGACTGTGTGGATCACAGTAAACTGTGGAAAATTCTGAAAGAGATGGGAATACCAGACCACCTGACCTGCCTCTTGAGAAATCTGTATGCAGGTCAGGAAGCAACAGTTAGAACTGGACATGGAACAACAGACTGGTTCCAAATAGGAAAAGGAGTACGTCAAGGCTGTATATTGTCACCCTGCTTATTTAACTTATATGCAGAGTACATCATGAGAAATGCTGGACTGGAAGAAACACAAGCTGGAATCAAGATTGCTGGGAGAAATATCAATAACCTCAGATATGCAGATGACACCACCCTTATGGCAGAAAGTGAGGAGGAGCTAAAAAGCCTCTTGTTGAAAGTGAGAGAGGAGAGTGAAAAAGTTGGCTTAAAGCTCAACATTCAGAAAACGAAGATCATGGCATCTGGCCCCATCACTTCATGGCAAATAGATGGGGAAACAGTAGAAACAGTATTAGACTTTGTTTCTTTTGTGCTCCAAAATCACTGCAGACGGTGACTGCAGCCATGAAATTAAAAGGCACTTACTCTTTGGAAGAAAAGTTATGACCAACCTAGATAGCATATTCAAAAGCAGAAACATTACTTTGCCGACTAAGGTCTGTCTAGTCAAGGCCATGGTTTTTCCTGTGGTCAAGTATGGATGTGAGAGTTCGACTGTGAAGAAGGCTGAGCGCAGAAGAATTGATGCTTCTGAACTGTGGTGTTGGAGAAGACTCTTGAGAGTCCCTTGGACTGCAAGGAGATCCAACCAGTCCATTCTGAAGGAGATCAACCCTGGGATTTCTTTGGAAGGAATGATGCTAAAACTGAAGCTCCAGTACTTTGGCCACCTCATGCGAAGAGTTGACTCATTGGAAAAGACCCTGATGCTGGGAGGGATTGGGGGCAGGAGGAGAAAGGGACGACAGAGGATGAGATGGCTGGATGGCATCATGGACTCAATGGACGTGAGTCTGAGTGAACTCCGGGAGTTGGTGATGGACAGGGAGGCCTGGCGTACTGCGATTCATGGGGTTGCAAAGAGTCGGACACGACCGCGCGACTGAACTGAACTGAACTCCCCAAGATAATTCCCACAAGATAATTCCCACAAGCCTGAAACAAGTCTGGCCTTCCCAGTTTGCTTTAGGGACTTGCTTTAGGGATAAGGAAACCAGGAGGAGGCAGCTAATGAGCTTAAACATTTATTTTTTACCTCTTATCTTTATTCATTTTACTTTAAAATCAAATGGGACTGGAAAGGTAGAGAAGGAGATTTTATGGGTAATGACATTTCCAGAATAAATACAAATTGTAAGGCCTACTGCTTAATTAAAAACTCTAAATTTTGTATGTAGATAATGCCCAATTTTGCTTACTAGGAGCCTATGTCAGATACTGCTTTTACCTATGTAGTATTTCATATAAAATAATGACTTGATTGGTTATATTAACAAATTGACTCCTCCAATTTTACCTCATTCAGAATTAGGTAAAAAAATAAAATAAAAAGGTTGAGACAAATCATAGGGTAAATTAAAAGAGAAAATGTTACCATTTCATAATGAACTTGGTAGCAAATCTGTTAGTTATTAGAACCTTCTCTTCATAAGGAAAACATTAAAATTTTATAAATGCATTTAAATTTTATCCATTTATGTTCAACATAGTTAATAATTTATTTTAATAGGACATTTCATACTCTAAAACTTTTAAGTAAAGCTCAAATTAACAAGATAGCAAATAATTATTTTTTAAACTGGAAATCTCACAAAGGGCTCTCACTAGTTAATATGTTTTGCTGGGCAACTGATGATCTTTTTAGTTTTGGTTATACCATTTGAAATTAAAAACTTCCAGTTACAGAAAAAATGGAGAGAGAACTGAAAGGAAATATGTGAATAGAAAGGAAATGATAAAGATTCGAGGGAAAAAAAGAAAAGGAATCACGTAAAAAAGGAAAAGCCTATGTCAAACAAGACATATAATAAAAACACTTATTTAGCAGTTCATTTGGGAATGAACTTTAAACACTGAACTTCAAAAAAAAACAGTTTTTTTTTTTTAATTGGAGGACAATTGCTTTACAATGTTGTGTTGGCTTCTGAGGAAAAAAAAAAAGCCCTGTTTTTACTTGGGTCAGGAACTGAATGAGCTAGCATAGAGCTTAGATTCCATTTTCCATGTATATGGCTTAGACTAATGAGACGATTCTTAATAATACAGAAAATTTCAAAGCAGTCTGAGAGAGAAATTAGCTCCCCCTCCTGTCATTAAAAAGGGGTTCCCATTGTCAGAAAGCAGTTTTTGAGTCTGTCTTTGGATACGCACACGTGTCTGAACAGAAGAGGCGATGCAGTAAGACTGGGCTCAGGCCACGAGGCCACCCCTTCTCTGGGACTATGACTGAGCTGTCTCTAAGGTTACGTTCACCGTTTACGATCCTGAGCCAGAGAGGTATGATATATATGTATCATACTGTGTGACACGGACATCATGAAGAGGAGTGCACGTCGGGCTTGAGCAACCTGGGGCATGGTGGTGTTACTGCAGTGGGGCAGTCTGGGGGTCGGGGCTGGAGGGGCGTAGAAAAGAGTCTGTCTTTGGATACGCACACGTGTCTGAACAGAAGAGGCGATGCAGTAAGACTGGGCTCAGGCCACGAGGCCACCCCTTCTCTGGGACTATGACTGAGCTGTCTCTAAGGTTACGTTCACCGTTTACGATCCTGAGCCAGAGAGGTATGATATATATGTATCATACTGTGTGACACGGACATCATGAAGAGGAGTGCACGTCGGGCTTGAGCAACCTGGGGCATGGTGGTGTTACTGCAGTGGGGCAGTCTGGGGGTCGGGGCTGGAGGGGCGTAGAAATCAAGAGTTCTGTTTTCAACAAACTAAATCTGAGGTAACAGCAAATGACTACGGCTCAGCAGGTGCTATTTCTGTACCAAGTAGTGTGGCACAAGGGTGCCACAGGCAGCGGGCCTGGCTGATGGACGGTCCTACCCCATCCTCTTGGCTCAGGAATGAACATCCAACCCCTGGTGGGGCAATTAAGATCTTCCCTGAGCTTCTGCTGGAATAATCAGGGCAGACATCCTCTGTATGCTTTGAGGCTGCTAGCTGTGAAGTGCTTCAGGAGGGCACTTTGTCTACCACATGGATAGATCCTACCTGAGCAGAAAGACAACACCCAGGAAAGACATAACGATGAGGAGAGATAGGGAGGGATAGGGAGGAACCAGGCTAAGTAAATAGTATTAGTAGCTGGATCCAGCCATGTCTAAAGCAAGATGCATTCCTGAACTTCTCAGCTACGGGAGCCAATACATTGTATTTTTGCTTAAGCTAGTTTGAGCTCAGTTTTCCTTTCTTGCAGCTGAACGAGTCCCAGGCAACTGACAGGTCTATAAGAACATATGCTTGTAAATAAACTTTTATCTTTTGACAGGAGAAATGCTAAGTATATCAAACTCTTTAGCTACTTTTTCCCTTTAAAAAACATTATCTTCTTTTATCTTACTGATGCCAATTCCACTTATTTCTATTCAGGCCTGTCTGGAAACAAGCTCTGAGGATCAGGTTAACACTACCTTATTGCTGCACTGGCTTTATCAAAAGCCTATTTTGGGCAAATGAGCAAAGGCCTGTTGAACATTATTTAGCACTGGGCAACTTAAGCTTATGGGTACCAAGCTGCTTCAAAAGCAAAGCCATGCAAATCTTTGCCTCATTTTTCTTGTTGATGTGAACTTACTTTATAAAAGCATGCAAATTGTTCAATTACACACTCTGAATTAAAAGGCAAATGGTCTACTGGGTCGACCTGACTGGGGACTGCTGATTTACAAGGGATCATCAATAATTAAAGTTCCCTGAATCTTGACCTGAAATCAAACAGATGCAGAGCACAAGGAAATGAAGAGGTTCAGTTACAATTAGAGCTGATTTCTGATGATACTTTAAACAGAAATGGATGTCTGAAGAAACCTTGGGAAAGGGGTGCTGTGTTGGAGAACAGGGTGCTTGGGCTCATAGTGGTCTTGGCAGTCTGGGGTTTCAATGGGAACAATTACATAAAGCTTCCAATGGCTTGAATTCCTGAAGGAAATGCTGCTGTGCTACTATTTTACAGATAAAATAAAATATGAAGAAAGACTTGACATAACACATTTAAGGTAAAAGAGCAAAGACTGTCAACAGAGAAATAATAGGCTTCCTCTGATATTTTACTTTGGGGGGCGGGAGGGAAGTCAAAATTTAAAATGCATGAAAACACTCCTTTAAATGGATGCTGTGTTTCTGACTTTTTTTTTTATCAGTTACCAGAACCTGGCCTTTTAAAATTGGCTTATTTGTCCTTAATGAGTAACTTTAACTCTCTGATTGCTTATGCAAGTCACACACTGGTGAACGAAGGATACAGGCTGGCCCTTAAGGGCAGTTTTCTAATCAATAATTTCGCTTGCAGGAGTGAAGGTTTTTAGGAGAAGACTATAGAAGGGAAGGAACTGGAAAAACAGGAAAACACTTCAGATTCACTCAGAATGTCAAAACGACATCCTAAAGGTCAGAAAGCAGATGGTAACTTAAGAATATAGCAGCAGTGCTAATGACAAAGGGGACGTGTTAAAACGAGCACATCATGGTCAGAAAGCTGGTATCGAGAGAGGCACTGGGGGCCATCAGATAAGCAAAGCATGCCATTAAATACACTGGCTAAAGAACTCATCAACACCAAGGTCTCTTTTCTTCCACTTTACACAGCACTCAAAAATTTAATAATGCTAAGAATAAATATTAGCAAAATACTTTGCTGTTAACAAATGCAACTTTCATAAACATTAAAATTATTACAAGAAACCTATAAACTAGGTATTTTTAAGACAAATTTACAAAGTATAATATTATACACATTTAACTTGAATATATTAGTAAATTTTATATTGTCATATATGAAGTAAATTAAATATTAAATTATATAACGTATTAAAACATTAAATGCATTCAAGTACCTGGGACTATTTGGCTAAATGGCAGGACTGGGACGTGAATTGAGGTCCTATTACTCCCAGTCCTGTGCTCTTTCCATCAAGAAGTCTCCTTCCTAGATCATTGACTTTCATGCTACACTGTGTTCCTTCATTCTCCTGGTACTGCTCAGACTAAAATCAAATTAATAAGGGTGTACTGACGCCCATTAGTACAAACTGACTTATGTCCTCTGACCCTTTTAAAAGGGACAATTACCTACATGGAGGAGAGCTGGGCTCTAGCCACTTTCTAGGTCAATGGGCTTTGCCAGCTCGGTTCGAATGTGAGTGGGAGATGGAGAGGAGGAGACGGAACAGGAGAGGGAGAGAATCATAGACGGAGCGCTGGGAGGGGTCACGAAGATTATCCAGTCCAGCTCCCTCAGTTTTAGCGACGGACGTGACTTCTCCAGATCCCACCGAGGTAAACGGCAGGACTAGAGCCCATGGTGACCACGTCCCGTCCTCTCCTCTACACGAGAGTAACTGCAGCTCCGGCACTCTATGCTTTACTGAGAAGGCTCTTGGTACCCCGCTCCTGCACAGACAACAGGAGGTCTGTCAAAATCCACCCGAGGAAAATATGCTGGTCCTAAAAGGTAAAGGATGTCACCATCTCCTTTTCCTTAAATCACTTCATCTAATATTTACTGGATTGCTACTATAATTGTGTGTTGTGGAATGTATGAATATTTAGGGATGTGAACAATATACAAACCTCCCTTCAAAAACTTAATACTTTAGAGGCAATTTAGTCCCAAAATAATAAAACTACTATAAAATAATCCAGTTTCTAGGTCAGTGGTTCTCAAGCTCTTTGAGGTTCCCAGGCTGATAATCTGACATAAACTACAAACCTGCTCCCCAGAAAAATCCACACATTTCTGTACATATTCAGGGGGTTGCTAGACCTCCTAAAGCCCACCTACTGACCATGAATTGAGAGGTTCTGTTAAGAGAGACACTGAGTTCCACCACATAAAAATTATCTGAACAGCCAAGATAGAGAGAAAGCTAGTTATCCTTTTTCTCTGCTGCAAAATGAATAAACTTTAAAAACATTATGTCATTCCCTGTTAAGGCAAAGAAAGAGCTTTCCTTAGTACTTATCTGAATGTCCCTCTACAAACACTTATTTTTCCCACATCTAACTGTGTGTGTGTGTTTATTCTATGAGACTATGTCATTTGCATCCAGAATATCTGCAATAGCCTTTTCATGTATATATAAAAATACAAAGATAAACTTCATTAAAAGCAGAAGAAATGGAGTTTAGCTTATGAATTATTCTATTTCAAATTTTTTAATCTAGCCTGGAATGCTGTTTCTGAGGCTTTGATGCTGAAGGGAGCGAAGTCATTAAGATGAGTTGATAATACTGCCAGCATGAGCACTTTCCTTCTCTTTGGTTAAAGAAAAGTATTTAGGTCTTTTGGAATTCTAATTTCTTTCTTAATGAAAAAGTGAAAGGATGAAGCCTAACAGTAAAGAAATCTCTACAGAAGTGGGAAAGTGCACCATCAATACTGAAGTTTCAGAAATAGTTTCCTGAAGCTTTGAATACTTAAAAAAAAATAGAGCCATTTATGTTAAAATATTTTACAAAACTGGTTAGCTCGTTACATATTCTGAAGCAAATAAATGGAACAGTTAGAATTAACATATTCTTGGGTATCCTGGCAAGGTGGATAAAATGATAAAGGAAAACTGGGTAAGAGGACAAAAATAAAGGGGTTTCCACCTAATTTTTAAAAACCTATAAGTAAAATACTGCTACAATTCAATCTGACACTTTGCTAAGCTTAGGTGTGAGAAAGTTAAATGGAAGGAAACGTGACCCAAAGACTAGAGACAGGGTTTCAATTCCTTCCTTGTTTCCAGCATTTTAAATGGATCAGAAACACAGATTTTTTGCAGATAGGTATTAATACAAACATCTAGAGAAGTGATTAAAAAATGATTTTTATAGATAAAAATTTTCTAAAACATCAATTTATTAAAAATTTCCTTGAAAATGGAGACTAGGCCAACCCAAGCACAATCTCAATAAGCACTGTGAGGCTCTACAGCTCAAGTTTGAAAGGACCTAATGTTAGTGCTAGATGATTTAAAAAAAATCCACAGAGAACAGTTCACAAGACAGGGACAAACACTCACTGTGAAAGAACAGTGACTCGAAGTTGAGCTTTTCCAGAGGGAGGCAGAAGAACAAACCAAAGACTAGAAATGCTATAAACAAAGAGACTTCAGGCTTAACGTCAAGGATCAGTCAAAAGGAGGACAAATCCGCTTCTTCTTCATATGAACTATTGATACTAAATGTATTTAAAATTCAAACAATGAAGCTGAGATTTAAAAAAGAAACAGAAAGGAAGAGAGGGGAAGGAAGGAAGGAAGGAAGGAAGGAAGAAGAAAGACTACATGGAGACATCTTTTCCATGCTGGAACAAAACCTGCCACCAGCATAGGTGCAAGTGAACTTACTAATTCACGATATGCTTCTCTTCAGTAAGGCCATGTTAATGAAGCCGATTTAAACCTACTTAAAGGATCAATGTAAGCATATACATACCACAGGTTGTTTTGGATGTCCACCAAGTCCTTCAGATTGTAATACTGATGCTTCTCAAAAGCTGAAAATAGCATGTCCAAAACATGTTGTTTATCAGCTCGGGCTCGTTTTCCATCTTCTTTCTTTTTCCTTTCATATTCAATCTATGTGAAAAAAACAAAAATCCCGAAGGCATCAGTTCAATGTGCTCACTCTGAAACACAGGCACTCTTTTCCATCCTCCACTATTAGATTTTAAATCGCAAGGCAGCAGGTCAGAGTGGTGGTTCAGTACCTGTGGCCTTCACCGCTCCTAGGGCTCTTCAGAACCTCTTAAGGCTCCAGGAAGGTTAGTGCCCACCAGTAAACCATTTCAACTGTTCCCTAAAGCTGTATGTAATGTGTCCATTTCCTCCCCTAACGCCCATCTTCACCGAAATCACATCATGTGGATCACAAAGTCTATTTGCAACTCTTTGTTTTTGATTACCCAAAATACAGTAAAAGAGTTTATCTGCTCGATGCCATTTGGTAGGTAATATCTTTCAAAATGAGAGTTTTTCAGGGCAGGAAGAAGGCTGAGGGGCAGGTAGATCAGATAACAGGTTTTCTAGGGAGGAAAAGCTTGGGAAATCAAATCTTAAAAGCAAAGAACAAGGGTGGTGACAGGTGGCCATTTCTCCTCCCAACCCCATGACCTCCTTGAACTTGCTTCTGTAAAATGAAGTAAGTAATGGCACGAACGGTGTTACCATCCAGTGGTTTACTAATGCATATATATGTGGATTTGTAAAAAAGTTAACTCTTTATTGAAAACACGCAATTTGCTTGCATTCATGTCAGTTGATTAAACTTTTCTTTTCTTTTTTTTTTTTTTACAAACTTTATCTTGATAAAGCTTCAGAAACTTGTTAGAGGACAGATATATATAAACTGTAGGGCTTCCTTGGTGGCTCATGGTAAAGAACTCTCCTGCCAATGAAGGAGATGCAAGTTCGATCTCTGGGCCAAGAAGATCCCCTGGAGAAGGAAATGGCAAGCCACTCCAGTATTCTCGCTGGAGAATCCCATGGACGGAGGAGCCTGGTGGGCTACAGTCTGTGGGGTTGCAAAACAGTCGGACATGACTTAGCGACTAAACAACAATACAGACTGCAGCAGCCCACCTGGTCAATAAAGCATCGGCAGGCTGGGTAAAAGCTGTCGGAGAACAATCTTTTGTGCATCAGCAGAATTACTATAAGAGAGACTAGCCTCAAAGACGGAGAAATGCTTATCAAAACGCACAACTAAATTATGTACAAATTCTGGCTTCATATAGTTAGGCTTATTCTCTGTATTTTAACGAGAGACGTAAAAAGATAAAATCTAATTTCTATTGATGTTAAGACTAAAAATATACCTTAAATATAATCAGAGACTTTCAAATTAGAGGCAAGAAGTAACTGACAACTCTTTCAATAAATAAAATTAGGAGCTAGACAAGGAGAAAGAGCTAAATTGAATGTCTTAATTTTTGTGATATGTATACCTGGAGAGTAAAACTTGAAATCCATTCAGTTCCTCAATAGATTAAGCATGGATTAGATGCTTGGTATTGTACTAAAACTGAAGACAGTAGTAGCAGCCCACTCCAGTATTCTTGCCCGGGAAACCCCAAGGACAGAGGAGCCTGATGGGCTACAGTTCATGGGGTCACAAAAGAGTTGGACACGACTTAGCAACTAAACAACAACAACAACTGGACTAAAATGTGGGAGTAAATAAGATACTCTCTTTCAAAAGGTATCCCTTTCTTAAGGCTCGTGTATTAAAATGTATACAGAGGACCTTGAGTATTTTAAATGTAGTAATGTAGCAAAAGAGACCACAGAGTTACCTAGGACAACTTCATGACGTTGGGAAAAATGCGTAAATGCAGGGCACAGACTGTATTGTTGGGGAGGAATGAACCCCAGCCCAGTATCAGGTGGAAAAAATGCACTTATGGCCAAAGGCAGAAGTACAGATTCTGCCCAATTCAGTGAGAAAGGAGGCTGCAGAGCTATAGCCAAGAACAAAAGAGATGGACTTGAGGGCACTCAAGACAGAATTTTCTTTCTCTCGGGTTAAAAGGAGGAGAGAACTAAGACAGTGGCTGTATGATGGAGAAAGAAAGCATGACAGACCAAGACAAAGCCTGCAAATCTACAAAAAGGAGGCTCTTTGGATTAAAAAGAGGAACGACATCATGGAATACCTTAAGTGATTCATGTTTGAGCCTTGCTTTGCTGACCAATGTCTAAAATATGTCCTATTTCCCCTCGTTATAACTGTACTCAGTTTGCATCCTAAAACTCCCTTCCACAGCTGCACTGTGCTTGAAAGGATTTGCTCTGTCCACTGTGATGGACAGTCTGGAAAGCAGGGCCGGAGGAAAGAGTATAAAAGTATGGACCACGGGAAGAAGATACGATAACCCAGTTTACTCTGACCAAGTGGGAGATAAGAAAAACTTAATGTGGTGTCTACAAAATAGAGGGAGGTAGAATCAGACTAAGGAAGAGTGGAGAAAGCCTATTTCCTTCTCACAGGCCTGAGTTGGGTGTGGGATTTCATTCAGTGAAAGGTCACTGTGAAGAAGGAATTCATAGGGCCTGGACTCCATCTTAGGCCTGTTCATGCTGATCATGCTCAGTCACCTTTCCAATGGACTCTGAACTCTGTGTTTAGTGCCTATGAAAACAACAACAGAAGGATAAGACCCCCTCCAGACAGGGGAACCTTGAAGATCGTATCTAGGTTACTCATCGCCTAAGAGAAAACACACTAATCACCCCTTCTCTAGACAGGCCATAAATTTTTCTGTATCTATCGGAGTGTAACCTCCGATTTACACTCCGGAGTGTAAACTCCGATTTACACTCCGGAGTGTAAACCTCGGGTTTATTGATTATTGGCCAATGATTATTGGCTAATTATTTGTTTGAGCACATGAGCACATAGCACATGAATGATGGGGTTATTGGGACTGTATTTTCCTTGGTTTATGTAAGTCTCAAGGAATTTGGAGTGGTGGGTTCAGACATGTACACATAGGGTATAAAGGATTTTTACAAATGTGGTTGGGGTCGTTGGCTAAGAGGAGATTCTGCCTTGGGTCTGCCGGTGTAATAAACTGCACTCCACCATCTGCATTGTCCTTGTGAGTGAGTTTGTTTCCCGGAACGCGTGGCTACAACAACTGGTCCTCAAGAAAAACAAGACAGAGAGGTGGGAACCTATCAAAAGGCTAGTGCCATGCTTTTGTACTCTCAGTATGGAGCTACACTTGTACAATATTCTGTTTGCTCTTCCATCCCAGCTTTAATTTATGCTGAAAGAAGATGGACAAAGTTAAATTCAGGAAATAGGAAACAGAAGTTATGGTATATTCAGCTTCCACTCTTAGCCCTCTCTTCCTCATGTAAAATGACTCGAGAAGGTAGGAGGATGAACGGAAAAATGTTTTCAAGTAACAAAACATGCTGGTAAAGCAAGACAGGACTTTCCTGGTGGCTCAGATGGTAAAGCATCTGCCTGCAATGTGGGAGACCTGGGTTTGATCCCTGGGTCAGGAAGATCCCTGGAGAAGCAAATGGCAGCCCACTCCAGTACTCTTGCCTGGAAAATCCCATAGACGGAGGAGCCTGGTAGGCTACAGTCCATGGGGTCACAAAGAGTCGGACACGACTGAGCGACTCCACTACCAAACCAAGACAGTCTACTTTAGAGAAGGCAGACAGTCCAGTAGGCAGTGGAGAGAAAAACTTAAGTGTTTGTTATCAAGTTGTCCCAACCCTAAAAGCCATAGGTCAGACCCAAAAGGACTAAAGCTAAGAACTGAGAATAAATTAGAAAGAAACTTCAAAATCAATACTGCAGGTATCGATTAAGAGTCAGATTAGGTTGTGATTTGCAGTGTTAATGAGCAGTGAGAAAAGTATCAATTCTACACAGAAAATTTTCTTTTTAAATCTTGGTTTACATGTTTCAATCTCAAAAACACTGCATTTAACATTGGTGCTCTCCTATTTTAAAATGGGGAGAAAACAGACAAGACTTGTATGCTTATCTTTCTGCATTAACCACACCTATCAATGGCCAATAAAATTTTTGTAGTACAGCATTATTTAAATCTTTTTTTTTTTTTGGCTAATTTCAAGAGAGATGCATCACCCCAATTCTGCTCTGTGGTATCAGGTGTAATTGATACATGTACATGTAATTGATTACATGTACATATAAGTACATGTAATTATAAAAAGGGACTAAAATGATCCCATGATCATTAAGTTATTAGCAACTAATTATACTCATGCCAAAACTAAGATCCCTGAGGTAGCTTCTCCTTTTTAAGCTCATCAGTGTACAAATGGCAGTCGTAATATTGTAACTCTGTACTAAAGTTATAGTATAGTATTATTATACTAAAGTTATAGTACAGTATTCTGCAAACAGTATTCAGACTAGTATTAATCTCCAGAGTTAGAGTAACTCTATACTATACCATAGTATTAGTTATAGTACTACAGTTATATAGTTTATATAGTATAAACTCTGTACTAAAAATGAATTCCACAAATAAACAACACATGATATGCACCAGTCCAGGAAAAGACCACTGTTTCGAGATATGCCATTTCTTCTTCTTTTAGCTCTTGACCCTTGGGCATTTTGTTTCGCACTGGCACCATCAGGAACCGGCACTCAAAGCAATCAGATTTCTAACTTGTTTGCAGCCACCACAAAATACTACTAGGCTAGTTATTAGACTAGAAATAGCTTTTGTATTATATGAATTTTAATTACTGATATCTGCCCCCAATGACCATAAACTAAGGTGTCACCAGCTGCACAGAAATGTCAATTCAGAAAGAACTTTCATCTCCAGGTACAAATTTTTATACTCCCCAAATTCTATCATATACAATTTTACTTTCAAACTATAAAACAAATTATTCAAGACTGAACTGCAACCAAATGTTGAACACCCATTATGGATGTGGCATAGGGCTGTTCAACCGTCATTATTGAGACAATAATCCCTGACTCAAATTATAAATACCACCCACTTCCAATTAAAATATTATAATACAGATGTCTGTAAATTTCTAGATTGTTGTTGCAGAAATACTTTGATTGCTTTGTCAAGGCAGTCTTTGTAGAGGTTTTTAACTTTTAAAGTGAGCGTGACAGCCTTGAATATCATGGTTTGCATTTTAAATCCTTATGAAAGATTCCCCCACCCCCTATGCTTCTATTTCTGCCTAATGTGTTGTTACCTCTTGGGAGGAAATTAATTCTTTAGGGTTGATCAGTCTTTGGTGTGCGAATTCAAATGGACAAAGCATGTAGCATATTTTTTTTAAACCATGTAGTATTCTTACACTATACTCTATAATACAGTAGCAGATACTGCCGACAGGCCTTTACATTCAGTCCTGCAGGCACCCACTTTAATCAACAAAATTCCAAATTTACATACATATATATAAATACTTAAAAATAAAACAAACAAACAAAAAAAGCCAAGCCAAAAAAACACCCCCAACAACCTTAGTTCTGAAGATTAAGACAACACAACTGGTCACTCCACAGAATGAAACAGAGTATGCATTATAAGAAATTTTCTTTTTAGTTCCTGGGGGTTTATTTCAAGATTTTGTGTAAGAGTCCTGCTCCCTCCAACACTAATTTTCTAGTTCAGTTTCTTCTAATGTTCTATCACTTTCAGACCAAGAGCTCTTGCCAGCGTGGGGAGAAAAGGCAAAGAGAAGTCTTTTTTTCAAGCTGGGGGCAGGAGGGGTGAGGTGGGGAGTTGATGATAATAGAGACAAAAAGATACTAATTCTTTCTAAAAAAGCCTTAGGTTTAGTGGAAAGAGACTTCCTGGTCTCCCTTCTAGGTATCATTTTTGCTCCCCATGCCACAGGAGATGGCAGACATGCCACAAGAGACAGGCAGATTTCCTATCTCTCTGGATCATTGGCTGAATGCCAGAACTACCTAGGTAAAAAATTTAAAGATAGTTGGCCTCCACAAGATCAATACAACCAATCCCTGAAGGTATTTTTCTTTTTTAAAAGCTTCCCAGGTGATTTTAGTCTACAGCCAGCACTGAGTCTACTATCTGGACAACAGAGGGCCAATTTCTTATGAGAAGGGATTTCTTATGAGAAAGGTCCTATGACTGGAGACTACATAAAAGAATGCTATGACATTTACACAGGCGGGATAATGATGTCCACAAAGTCAGCCAGAACACAGAACATACACAGGCACCCTTACCTGCAGTCAGGGATGGAGGCAGTGGAAAGGAATCTTATACATCAGTGATTCTATATTTGGATTATATGACTCTATCAGTAAAAAACCTTTTTCCCCGGCCACATGCCTTGGGCTCTTAGTTCCTTGACCACAAAAACAAAAGCTTTACACTCTTATTATAGTTAGCATTTTATTATAATACTATCTATGCTTTTAAGAGCTATGCAGGTGCCTCCACCAATTTCCGATACACGCTCATGGAGTTGGCGGGGCAGCAGAAATCACTAAACATTCAAGCAGTGTAACATGGTAGCTTACAGTCAATCTTTGTTAATTAAAGATTATATGACTCATCACTATAATTACATTAATATTAATGACTCATTAACGCTATGACAACGTTAACAAAGGTTGATACCATGAACTGAAATGTCATTTGACGTTAAAGAGTCTCTTTAAAAGGGATGTGACAGCTTTATATCCTACCAAGTGGTTCAGAATACAATGTATTTGTACTTATTTTAGTAGTAAAAAGAGAGCAATGAAAAGCACTCCAAAAATATGACACTTGGAATCTATCCTTCTATACCTGCTGGGTAGATATAGTGCCAACATCACTCTGAACAAGAATTAGAGGTCAGAGCTTTGATACAAGCGAAAGTGCCAGCTCTGACCTAAGAGAGATTTTCCTTTTGCCTCAGAAATGATGGTATGTAGCAGTATAACAAGAGTGACCCTTGTAATGGAACTAAAGAAAAAAACAATTGTAATTTAAAAATGTGGTCAAAGGAAATACAGATTATACCCAAACAGGGTCTGAAAGGGCATGACCAGAGAAACTGAAAAAAATGGTAGCTCCTTGAAGACAGAAACTTTATTTGGTTCACCAAGAGTAGTAGGTTCTCAGGCATAAAACTGGCATTAAAAAAAAACCAAAAAACATTTTTTGTTCAGAGGAGATAAATCTTACCTAACTGTGGTAGGACAGTGTCATGGCTAAGTACTAACACTTTTCCCTAGCTTTCCCTCCTTTCCCATCGAATCAGAAAAACTTTACACTGTGAAACTTTCACTGTAACAATTCAGACAATAGGTACTCGCTGTGACAATTCCAACAATTCAAAAAGACTGACAATTTCAAGAACTCAAAAAGATTTTATAAAAAAGAAAATTAGGATAAAATCACCCTAGCACCTAGCACTAAGAAATAACAATTGTTAAAGTACTGAACTAATCCTTATTTTTGGACATTTGTTTCTAGTCTTTTCCTATTATAAATAGAGAGAAACAGTGTAGCAATTTTTAAAATTTGGATGTATTTAGAAGGGGCACATGCTCTTCAGTTCATCATAGTCTCTATCATTTACCTTCTTAAATTTCAGCATCCTACCCAAGAAGATGCCTGCTCGGCCCTGGAGGCGTCTACATTTGCTACCTGTCTTTATAAAATAACCATAAGATATTCAAATATCATAAAGTAGTGGTTGGGCAGATACTAACCTGCATTTGATAAGCTTGGAACTTAAAGGCCAAACTTAGAAGAGTATTTATTTCTTCCTAAATTCAGTATCAAGGGGAAATCTTAAGCAACAAAGTAGGACCCAAAGGTATCAACTCTCAACTGCTACTTGACTTAACTTGGACTTCCTTTTATTTTCAGAAAATCATCACTTTCTCCTTACACTGCAGGAACAAGACCCAAATCACTTAGCTCTTTAAGCACTGCTAAGGATCTACAGCAACACGGATTTCTTAAGAGTAAGGGTCCTACTCACAGACTTAGAAAACAAACTTATGGTCATTGAAGGGGAAACGGGCAGAGGAGTAAAGTAGGAGTAAGGGATGGACAGATATATACTGCTATATATGAAATAGCCTAAAATGAAAAAGAAACACACACACACATGGGCTCCTCTGGTAGCTAGAAAGTAAAGAATCTGCCTGTAAGGCAGGAGACCCAGGATCAATCCTTGGGTCGGAAAGATTCCCTGGAGAAGGGGATGGCTACCCACTCTAGTATTCTTGCCTGGAGAATTCCATAGACAGAGGAGCCTGGCGGGCTACAGTCCATGGGGTCACAAAGAGTTGGACATAACTGAGCGACTAACACTGTCACTATACATATACGCACGCACGTGTATATACATGCATACATATATATATATAATCACATCACTTTGCCGGATACCAACAACTAACACAATATTGTAAGTTGCCTATACTTCAATTAAAAAAAATAGTAAGGCTCTTAAACCAGTTTCCATGGTTCAATGTCTGGACTATTTGATTACTGGCTGTGTGACCTCAAGGAAGTGAACCTCTCTGTGGCCCAGTTTCTTCATCTATAAAGTAAGAATCACAGCAATAATTACAACAGTTAGACCTTTGTACTGACCGGTACAAAGCACACATAAGATGTATACATGTGTGTCCTATACATACATACACTGTGTATGTGTACAAATACGTACACTATATATTTAAAAAGTGTGTGTTAGTTGCTCAGTCATGTCTGACTCTTTGCGATCCCATGGACTGTAGCCTGCCAAGTTCCTCTGTCCATGGAATTCTCCAGGCAAGAACACTAGAGTGGGTTGATATTTCCTTTTCCAATATAGATAATAAATATAGTACATACAATATACTTTAATGAAAAAGTTTTTTTACATACAGGCAGCCCACACTTTACATAGTAGTGTGAGGCTGTAAAAATTCCTATAAAAGCTGAAACTAGGCAAAGCGATCTTAATAATGGGAAAAATGACCACTGGTTCATGATTCTACTCTCAGTTATAAAGCTAGAGAAAAAACTCTAAAGCTAATATATATTTTTTAAGGATACTATGCTTTAAAACATTAGAAACACTGAAGAAATGTTTTATTTCTCTGAAAAACTTTTCAGGAATCATTTCAACAGTGGTTGTCTTCTTCTCATTGTATGACTTGGCTATAGAGTGAATACCTTTTCTATGCTTGGCAAACTGTTCTCTTGCTTGGATACCTCAAGCACCTGAAGGCAAGGTGTGTGACTGCTGAGGTCCTTTCAAAACCTAAGAGTCTCTGACATTACAGACAGACCAGAATGAAGAACGACATGAAGACTTACATTGTATTGATGATTAGCAACAGGTTTGTAATTGGTTGTCACGACCTTGTCCAGCTGCTGTGATAGCCTTACAGGTTTGGAAGATTCTTCTATTTGCAATCTGAAAAACAGAAGGCATTATCAACAAACTTACTTGTTTATTAGAGTGAAACCTGAACAGGTATTCTGATAATCTTTTTATCAAGACCTAATACTTCACATATAAAGAAGATATATCAGCCTTAATACTTCAAAAACACACTATACATGACTATAATGTAGAAAGCAGACCACCAGCTAAACATACAATCTATCTCGTTTATTTCTACAACTTCCTTCTAAATCTTATACAGTACAGTCAAACCTTAACTTTTAAAACAAAGACGCTAATCAGCTTTAAATCTGTGGAAAAAATCTGCATGTAAAAATGAATTATCTTAAGTTATATGGTCTAAAACTAATCAAGGTATTTATTTAAAACTTCAATCATTTGACAAAAGTATATAAAAACAGGACACATCAGCACTGATGCTAGCAGCTGCTTCACTGGACAGTGCAGATAAATGATCCATCTAAATTAAAATACAACTAAGAATAGTGCTTTTGGAAAAAGAATTGTAAAATAAACATATGACACTACGTAGAACATATTATAAAATATAATACTAGTACGTATTCAAATGGCAATCTTAGGAGATTTTGTTTTGGACTAAATATTACCATGGGCTTCCCTGGTGGCTCAATGATAAAGAATACACCTGCCAATACAAGAGACAGGGATTTCACCCTTGGGTGGGCAGATCCCCTGGAGAATGAAATGGCAACCCACTCAAGTACCTTGCCTGGGAAATCCCATGGACAAGAAGAGCCTGGCAGGCTACATTCTTAGGGTTGTAAGGAGTCTGACACGACTTACCAATTAAAGAACAACAACAACATATTTTACCATACCCAGTGACTCACATTTAACCATTTACTTCTTATTTTAAAAATTAAATTATTCTGGTATATGAGCATAGTAAATCTAAAAAAAAAAAATGTTTTAAGGTGGGAAAAGGTGTAGCTTTCCAAAATGACTACTTTTTTTCCAAAGTAACTATTTTTAAAGGACAAAAGGCACCACTGTACCTATAGACTTTTTAACTTAAAGCACTATAGGAAAAATAACTGCCAGCCATGTCTAGCTAAATTATAATCAAAGAGTAAGAATGAAATAAAAATACTCATACAAAAACAGAGATCCTCACCAAGAGAACTACTCAAGGATTCATTTCAGCAAGAAGTTAAATGAACCCCAAAGGAATGAGTGAAATGCAATGATCACAGCAAAGAAATTGAGAACCATATTAGAAAATTATCTAGTTGATACAGAGAAAAAAGAGAAGATACAGTTTTAAAGAAAGTGGAACTTAACATGAAAGATGGGAAGAGATCAGAATGAAGGCATTTAGATTCTCATATATTTTCTAAATTCTCTGTAATAAGCATCTATCACTTTTATAATCAGAAAAGCAAGTATACTTTTTTTATAGGAAAAGGAAATATAGTTTCTTGGAAGGTTAGTTTGAAAGCTATAAAAATGTTGCTCATTTAAAAATAATATATGTTGAACATAATATATTACTTTCTTTTAATGGGACTTTAAAAATAATTTTCATTTAAAATTCCTTCAAAGGAACAACTTGCAGTATAAAAAGTAACTTTTTAAAATAACATTATTATTTAATTTGTCAGATGAAGTTTCTTTTCTGTTTCCCTCTGCTTATTTTTAGGTGGTGGTTGTTCAGTCACTAAGTCGTGTCTGACTCTTTGCAGCTCCATGGACTGCAGCACACCAGTCTTCGTTGTCTTTCACAATCTCCTGGAGTTTGCTCAAACTCCTGTCCACTGAGTCAGTGATGCCATTAACCATCTCATCCTCTGTCACTCCCTTCTCCTCTTGTCCTCAGTCTTTCTCAGCATCAGTGTCTTTTCTAGTAAGTCAGCTCTTCACATCAGGGGGCCAAAGTAGTGTAGTGTCAGCTTCAGCATCTGTCCTTCCAATGAATATTCAGGATTGATTTTCTTTAGGATTGACTGGTTTGATCTTCTTGCTGTCCAAAGGACTCTCCAAAGTTTTCTCCAGCACCTCAGTTTGAAAGCATCAATTCTTTGGTACTCAGCTCTCTTCATGGTCTAACTCTCACATCCGTACATGACTAGTGGAAAAACCATAGCTTTGGCTATATGAACCTCTCTCAGCAAAGTGTTGTCTCTGCTTTTTAATATGCTAAGTTTGTCATAGCTTTTCTTCCAAGGAGCAAGCATCTTTTAATTTTGTGGCTGAAATCACCCTCCACAGTGATTATGGAGCCCAAGAAAATAAAGTCTGTCAGTGTTTCCACTTTACCCCCATCTATTTGCCATAAGAGATGGACCAGATGCCAGCAGAGTTTTAAGCCAGCTTTTTCACTCTCCTCTTTGACTTTCATCAAGAGGCTCTTAGTTCCTCTCTTCGCTTTCTGACATAAGGGTGGTGTCATCTGGGTATCTGAAGGTGTTGATATTTCTCCTGGCAATCTTGATTCCAGCCTGAGCTTCATCCAGCCTGGCATTTTGCATGATGTACTCTGTATAAAAGTTACATAAGCAGGGAAACAATATACAGCCTTGATGTACTCCTTTCCCAGTTTGGAACCAGTCCTTTGTTCCATGTCCGGTTCTAACTGTTGCTTCTTGTGCTGCATACAGGTTTCTAAGGTGGCAGGTAAGGTGGTCCAGTGTTCCCATCTCTTTAAAAATTTTCCACAGTTTGTTGTGACCCACACAGTCAGACTTTAGCATAATCAATGAAGCAGAAGTAGATATTTTTTTGGAATTCCCTTGCTTTTTCTATGATCCAGTGGATGTTAGAAATTTTGATCTCTGGTTCCTTTGCCTTTTCTAATCCAGTTTGTACATCTGGAAATTCCAGTTCACATACTGCTAAAGTCTAGTTTGAAGGATTTTGAGCATAATTTTGCTAGCATGTGAAATGAGTGCAACTGTACAGTAATCTGATCATTCTTTGGCACTGCCTTTCTTTGAGATTTGATATATAATATATATATTATATATAAATATATAATATATATAAAATATAATATATAATTCCTCAGGAGATATTAGAGATCTACCAATTGCCTTTTTTAATTTGAAAGCTGTAAATACTACTGATTTTGTTTTTAACTGTGATTGCCAAATTAAGTATAGTTATTTCAGTATTAAAATATATTAATTCTTCCAATTATTTACAAATCCATATATATCCTTTAGCTATATAAGATCATAATTTTATGAAGTGTAAAAAAAGTACTCTAGAAATGTCTTCAGAAATTTACTGTACATGTAACCATAATTGTATTTACTGTGTTACTTTGTTTTCATGGGCCAAGTAGTTTCTATAAACTAGGAAGAAAGCACTAGCTAGAGACCTAAAGGGAGATATCGACCCAAAGATGGCCTTGGGTTTACAATCTTTCAATGGCGTCTTAACTGCTCTTGGGTGATGCACACGCTTCTTCCCATGACTGCATGTCATTCTGGGATCTAGCCCCTGCTCCCTCTCCAGCTGAATCCACTGTTCTCCCTCACATGCGTCCCCATGGCTGAAGCTGTGCCATGCCCAGACTCTGGAGGAAGCTTCTTACAGGCAGTCATCCAGCAAATCTTTACTGGGTGCCTATTCTTGTTGTTGTTCAGTGGCTCAGTTGTGTCTGACTCTGCAACCCCATGGGCTGCAGCACGCCAGGCTTCCCTGTCCTTTACCATCTCCTGGAACTTGCTCAAACTCATGTCCATCAAGTTGGTGATGCCATCTAACCATCTCATTCTCTGTCTTCCCCTTCTCCTTCTGCCTTCAATCTTTCCCAGCATCAGGATATTTTCTGGGTGCCTCTGTCTACCAAGAAAAGACTTGCTTAGTGGAAGCAAACATTAAAAAAATGGTTATCTGCAGGACTGAAGAGGGACAGGGGGTTGGTATTATGACAACTGACTGTGTGCTGCTACGAAGTAAAGAATAACTCCAAGATGTGCACTTGGTAATCTAAAGCAGGATAGCCCATGTTCCTAAGAGGTGAAGCCCAAAAGACTAGGTGGAAACAACTCCTCCAAGCCGAGAAGATGTCTCAAAGTGACTGACAGATAAACGTTTAGAAAGAAACGAACAGTTGCAGACAGGTATAGGAATGTTTACAAAGGATTAGAACTATGCTGCTGCTGCTAAGTCCCTTCAGTCATGTCTGACTCTGTGTGACTCCACAGACAGCAGCACACCAGGCTCCTGTGTCCCTGGGATTCTCCAGGCAAGAATACTGGAGTGGGTTGCCATTTCTTTCTCCAATGCATGCACGCATGTTAAGTCGCTGCAGTCGTATCTGATTCTATGCGACCCAATGGACAGCAGCCCACCAGGCTCCTCTGTCCACAGGATTCTCCAGGCAAGAGTACTGGATTGGGTTGCCAGCAAGGAGATCAAACCAGTCAATCCTAAAGGAAATCAGTCCTGAACATTCATTGGAAGGTCTAATGCTGAAGCTCCAATACTTTGGCCACCTGATGCAAAGAACTGACTCATTGGAAAAGACCCTGATGCTGGGAAAGATTGAAAGCAGGAGGAGAAAGGGATGACAGAGGATGAAATTGTTGGATGGCATCACCAACTCGATGGACATTAGTGTGAGGAAGCTCCAGGAGCTGGTGATGGACAGGGAAGCCTGGCGTGCTGCAGTCCATGGGGCTGCAAAGAGTCGGACACGACTGAGCGACTGAACTGAACTGAGAACTATGCATGTGTAAATCCTTTGGAGGGAAAAAAAAAAAAAAGTGGCAGCCTGTTTCTGAACACCTCTCTCTGTATTCTAACCTTAGGCCTATCCCCTTAATGTGATCAGTTCTCAGGGGCCTGGCCTCTCTAAATGGTAATCTAGCTGTTATGCTGCCACTAAATTTCTTTTCTGTTTCAATCACCTCGCTCCACAATTTGATCTTATGAGACATTCAAGGAGGGAGGCATGCACTGGCTTCTTCTTTCCACATTAAATGATTGTTCCCATTACTTCACAGCTTGAAAATTCCTTGGGATTTCAGTGTGTTTAGGTTAAGTGTGTTTTTATAAATGGCAGCTTATTTCTTGTCATACTCTTACACTAGAATTTATTTTCAGCCATTGCATCCTGATTCAGATTTAGGTGGCATGGTTTCCTTTTAATTCTAATGCAGAAGTTCTAACAGCCAATTCATCATCCATAGAGTGTCATGCCATTTTTATCCTCAAAGTATTCAATCTTTTAAATATATAAAGGAAAACACTGAATTAACTTTTTTTTTAAAGAGCTCATATAAAAATTTAACCTTCTTATTATACATTTAAAAAGTCAAGTCCAAGGGTTTAGTTTTAATTAAAAGAGGATATCTTATGATTCAAAATTCAAAAGGTTAACCTATGGATGAAAAATATATTTTTGAAAAACTAAACCTTAAAATACTTTAATTAACTTGAATAGTTTAAAATAATTTAGCAGGGTTCTTTACTTAACACTAAATAATTCATTTAACATTATCCCATGAAGTGTCAGAACAATTTGCAATTCCATTTTACCACTGAACAATGTACCAAATTAAACATCACTGACCTCAACACGCCTTCAAAGTCAAAATAAGGTTTAAAACTAGGCTTGTACAAAATAATACAATGTGGAAATATCTAGTTTGCACAGCTGAACAGCAAACTACACACAGAGGTCTGGGGCTGGACTGGGGGAAAGCTGAAAGTTTTATTGTCCCAATCATTTAAAAAATTGGTCTGGGATTTTCCTGGTGGTCCAGTGGTTATGAATCAGCCTGCCAATGAGAGGACATGGGTTTGATCCCTGGTCCAGAAAGATCCCACATGCTGCAAGGCCACTAAGCCCGTGCTCCACAACCAAAGCAGTCACTTCAGTGGGAAGCCTGCTCGTTGCAATCAAGAGTAGCCCCACCTGCCACAACCAGACAAAGCCTGAGTGCACAGCAGCGGGGACCCAGCCCAGCCAAAAATAAATAAATTTTCTTTTTTTAAACAGAGTCTTAACTTTTTCAGAAAATTAAAAAACATGGTGTTATTTTCAAGAAATAATAATATAAAAATATTACTATGTGATCATTTGGACACAGACAGATCTTACTTTTACAAACCACTAAAAAAAAAAAAAGTGTGGTGCTAATTACTACCACCATTTCAGGTCAGTTTAGAATATATGTCCACAGTCTTAGAAGACTAGGATTCACTGAATTACCAGTCTTTCTAGACTATTATATAAAGGGTCAGTTTCTTACTTTCCAATCAAAGGAAAAGCTCAGGGCTATATAACCTGAGAGTGAAAACACTAATAAAACAACCATAACAACAGACATCTATAAAGCATTTTGCTATGTTGTAGAAACTGTGTTAAAGCCCTGCATACAGCTTCTCAATCTTAAAAGCCAAACAGTGGGAACTCAGATCTTTTCTTTTCTTTTAACGCAAAGCCTCAAGTAGTTAATCTATATACTCCCTAAAAGGCCATATAACTGAATAACATCTCTAATTAAAAGCTCATTGAGTTTAGTTAAAAACAAGTAATTCTCTTGTAATAACTATAAATGGAATATAACCTTTAAACATGATGAATCACTTTGTTGTATATCTGAAACCTACATAATATTGTATAACAACTACATCTCAAAAAAAAGAATTTTCCTTTATTGGAAAGGAAATTGAGGGTACCCACCTGCTTTCAGTTAGCCTAATTCTACACATACACATACAAAAGAGCACATTTTTTTTTTTAAATTTGGTCACACCAAGTAGCATGTAGTATCACAGTTGCCTGACCAGGGATCAAATCCACACACCCTGCATGGGAAGAACACAGTCTTAACTGCTGGACTGCCAGAGAAGTCCAATACATTCTTCTTTACAACACTGAAAAAAGATTCCTATTTCATCAATGTCACTAGCCACTGGCTATAATTCAGTTCATAATCCACCTTATTAAAGTTACTTAAAGATCTTCATTATAGTGTATTACAATTTACAAACTGTAATGGGAATTCAATCTCCAAACTCCCTCCAAATATTTTAAATGTCAAAATCTAAAACAATGAAAGCCAAATTTCTACTGCTCTAAGCTGTTGGCAGACTGGGGAAGACAAGTCTACATATTTTATTCAATTAATCCTTCATTGATCTCACTTAGTGCGTCTTATATAAAAGTAACTCAGCGAGTATTGGTTAAGCAAGTAAACAAATGTCACCTTTATTGGACAATTATATCACAAGAGAAAAGGCTGAATCCTGTATTAACCAATTCCACAATAACGCCTCATTATATACACACAGACTATTTTCCTGCCTAAGCAAAAATCCCTAAGTAATACTGCCTAGCTAATCTGGTTGTCAAGTATAGAATTAAGCAACTCCAAAATCACTGAACAACAAATGTTTCCATCAGCAACTGCCAATGTGTAGGAGTCATTTTATGATGTAAATATCATTACTTTAGCATCCATCTATCCTTTGTGCTCCAGCTGCATTTGACTGCAATTTATGCTATTCTTAAAATGACAGGTTTCACAAAAGAAGGTAAATTATCTTACGATGTTGATTTCATTATTGAAAAGGAGAGAGTAAAGCAGTGAAGGAGGTAAACAGTGCTTCCCATGGAGGAGCAGGAGGCTGACATTTGCAGGGTGAGTGAGAGAAAAGCGTCCCTGCAAGGAGAAGCAGGAACAGCCAGAGCACTGGGACTGCCTGTGAGCGAGAGGACACCTTCTGGGCGTCAAAGGACACCTTCTGGGCCCCAAGTCAGAAAATAAGATGCAACGTTCAGAAGAAGGCCCAGCTCAGGAGCGGGCGGGCAGAAGGCTAGGGGAAAGCAAGGTGAGGGAATAACCAGGTGATCTACTAATATCAAAAGGTTCTGATGATGCCTAGTTTTAAGACAGTGCATTTACAGGAAGCTTCAACAGGACAGAGTTTCTCAGAGCAACAGTAAAGTATTAACAGTATTGGGCTGGCCAAAAAGTTCATTTGGGTTTTTCCATATAAGCTTAAGGAAAAGCTCGAACGGACTTTTTGGCCAATCCAGCACACATTTGTCTGTTAGAATGTGGATTTGAAAAAATTTCAGCACTTGCAACTGACAAGTAATCAAACATATCCTTACCTGGAAGGACTACTAGAAGGATTACAGAGAGTAAACATTAAAGTTAAGTAATTTAAGTGTCTTACAAATACCTGTTAATTATTTAAGCTTCATGAAAACAGGGACCTTGTTCATATTCCCAGGGCCTAGAAATTAGGCATGCAATATAAATGTGTTAAATAAGCAAGTGAGGGAAAAAAAAGATGAGAAAAAGACAAGATTTAGGCTGCAATTAATCAATAACGGTAGTCTGGACGCCATAAGATTTGCAGTAATATACAGAAGGAAACGGCAACCCACCCACTCCAGTATCCTTGCCTGGAGAATCCCCATGGACAGAGGAGCCTGGTGGGCCACAGTCCACGGGGCTCCAAACAGCTGTACACAACTGAGCAACTTAAGCACAGCACAGCACATGCTAGCACCTAGATCTGCCGTTTAAGAGATGAGACTGTAAAATACATAAGGCTTAATTTTCACTCTGTAGGAAAAACCCAACAAAGGGAAAAAAACTCCATCATCCACTTGCACTATCCAAGAGTAGCCACTAGCGATATGCAACTATTTAAACTGAAACTTCATTGCCTCGACACGTCAGCCATGTTAAGTGTTCAACAGCTGCATGTGGATACCATACAGGACAATACAGACACAGAATATTTCTTTCATTGGTGAGGGAATAAAAATTCACGGTGGACTTTGCTTGCTCCTAGATTCGTTAGAAACAAGTCACTCACAAGTTTTTGGGTATGTGTTGGGTAAGGTAAAATAAATGAGAGCATAACGAAGACACTTTATAAGTGTCTTGGTTTTGTTTTTTTAATTACTGCCTAATTTTTGTTTTACAGCCAAACACTGTCAGACTGTCAATCCTTGTCAAATCGTCACTTCTCCAGGAAAAGCATACATCACCAACATTCCAGAGAGTATCCTCCATTAGCTAAAAGACACAGAATCTCCACTCAACAGTCCAAAATGTAAGCATCTTACCCAATGGCCAGAATATTTTTACTATCTTATATAATTTCCTTTGCTCTCATAGTCTTTCCTTAAGTAATCTACTTTTTACCTTAAACTTGAAGGCATGTTCAGCAGCATGTTCAGCCTATTTGTGTTAGTCACTCAGTTATGTCTGACTCTTTGTGACTCCGTGGACTGTAGCCCGCGACTCCTCTGCCCATGGGATCCTCCAGACAAGAACACTGGAGTGGGCAGCCATTCCCTTCTGCAGGGGATCTTTCCTGACCCAGGGATCGAATCCATGTCTCTTACGTCTCCTGCATTGCAGGCAGATTCTTTATCACCTGAGCCACTGGGGAAGCCCCCCTTCAGCCTATGCAGTGGCATTACTCCCCAGTCACAAGCACTCTGGTGGCGTCCAAGTACCATACAGATGCCCAAGCTGGAGGAAGGGGGCAGAAGACAGCACACACAACCGGTTCTTGTGACTCTGGGAACCAAAAGGGTACCTAAGATTCGCACTGCCTGGAGCTTTTGCTCAAATAATTATGAACTTTGGCCTGTGGCTCAGATCATGAACTCCTTATTGCCAAATTCAGACTTTAATTGAAGAAAGTAGGGAAAACTACTAGACCATTCAGGTATGATCTAACTCAAATCCCTTACAGTTATACAGTGGAAGTGACAAACAGATTCAAGGGATTAGATCTGATAGACAGTGCCTGAAGAACTATGGACTTTGGTCACCTGCAACTTATTCACTGCAATGTGTTTTTTCTTTAGAGCAGGTCAAGCATGATTTCTTATATCATCTCCTGAAAGCAAACTGTTTTTCACCTTGGAAAGACTGTATTTCAACGTGTGTGTGTGTGTGATGGGGGAAGAACAAAGGCAGGCAAAGCAGAAGGGGGTGGGGGCAGAAGGAAGCAACAGCTTTGAGGTAAAAAACCCTTTACTGCTTCTGCTTTTTCTGTTAATCAAATAGTTAATATTTTAGTACAGGCACAAAGTAGAAACTCACAAGGGGAAAAAGTTTAGCAAATCGGGGATCATTTGTTAGTTCTCAAGACATGTCCAAGTAGCTACTCTTGAAAATTACCCTAAGCTCCAATGGATGATGAATGACAAAAATACTTGTTTCATTTTTAAGAACTTTTATTTCTCTTCTCCATACCCCAAGAAAAGTAAAAAGCCAAAACAATTTGCTATGATTCTCAGAGTGGTGGGTAAAAAGGACTAGGAACTGTATTTATAACTCAATACAGCCGGCCTTCTGTAGCTGAGGATGCAAAATGCGTGGATAATAAGGTCCAACTCTATTAATATCATTTTATTTAATACACATCTGTGCATTTCATTTTGTATAAGGGACATGCACATCTGGAATTTTGGTGTCTGCAGGGGGTCCTGGAACCATGTCCCATGGATGCCCAGGGATGACTGTATTCAAAAAAGGAACAAAGAAATACCTTTTAAATTCAGATTCATGCTGATAATTTCCCATTAAAAATAAAAATCAAAGGTTAAAGCAAACCCATGGCACCCAGAATGGCTCTGAACAATGCCTAGTTTAGAGAGAATGTACCATACACCATGGCATGGCAGGATCTAAAACCAGATTCTGGTTTTAAGGTCTAGTTCTATTCCGGGTGTCACCATGGTCAAGTTAGCCAATCTCTTCAACACCCTGGCACTCTCATGAGAAAAAATGATGATTATAGCAGCAGAAGTATGCGAGATAATCTTTAAACACTTAAAAGTGGCTTGTCCCAAAGTACAACTCAATACATTTTATTATTATTTTACTTACTATAATCATTCAAATAGTCACACTAAACAGAAATGTATGGAAGTTATTTGAATAAGCACAACTTTTAATAATAATCTGCTTCATCAATTAGATTTTAAAACCAAGATTTATGGAAACTAAGTTCATCCTTTATCCTGATAGGGGTACTGGCTACATCAGATAAAAAGCACTTTCTTTCATTGTCTTTGATGTCTTCAAGGATAAGAAAATTTCTTTCTAAATGTCATTCAGCTGCACGTAAAACATGTAATGTTCATGAAAGTGCTAATTAGAACAAATAATTAAACCACAGCACCAAGAGACATATTGAAAATATGGGAGCTTATAGTTTTGGGTAACTGTTTATATATCAGAAATTTTAAAAATTTACTGAATTTTAGATGTAGTCAAAGTATTTCTGGAGTTAATCCTTAGGACACTCAAATCAGTCTCTCACAGATGTCTTTCAACCAGCAGTGACTAGAACATGAGTCTGAGTTTAACAAAAGTAGAAAAATGCACTTGAGCAGAATATCTTCTTAGGTTACAGAGATAACACATAACCATTTAAAACTAAATAGTTTTGAAAAATCTTTCCCAGTCTTCCTCATATAAAACATGATTACAGAAGGTTATGTATTTTTCTTCCCCAGAGATGGGGTCACTTCCAGACCAATTGTAGAGCGGCTACAACTGAACGAAGTAACTGTTCCCCTCCTTCCCTATATCTGTTTCATTTGGCCCTCTTTTTCACTGCCTGGACATTTTTAGTTGGTTTTCTCTAGTTTTTTTTCCATACCGCTTTAGATTATTTCACACGTATTGTTTCACTTCATCAGCCAAAGAGGCTAATGCTTTTAGGGGACATTAAACAATAATTGCTGGGTCCCTTTCTGCCCATAATGTCTAATGATTAGCTTAGATTTTTATGTCTTTTAATTGCTTGGCCCAACACTTATCCACACTGACCCTCACAGACTTTTGTGTGAGGTGGATCCATGTAGACAACGTGTGGAGGTGTTGACATCATCACTTCACTCATGCCACTCAGATTTCGCCATCCAGCTCTTCTCCCAGGTCACTCTCCTCTACAGAGGGCAGGTGTTGCCTCAGTACTGATTCGAGGAACTCCTGCTTGAGCTTCCCCCACAGCTCAGGAACTGACTGCTGCCTCCTGCTTCCTGGTGGATCCCCATGAACAAGGGCTCACAGAACCCCACAGGGATGTGTGACTGAGACGACGGGAGGAGGGAACTGCGGGCCAGGCAGTCACTGTGGCAGCTCAGAGTGGGGTCCTGGGCGCCGCCAAGCCCTTGAATATTCTCGGATCACATCATACACATCTTGATTAAAAACACCTTAACAGTCAAGTATTTAAGAAACAGAATACAAAAGCCTCTTCATTAAGAACTGAAATATATTCATTAATTTAAACACCTCAATAATCAAGTATTTAAGAAACAGAATGCAAAAGCCTTTTCTTTTCATTAAGAATTGAAATGTATTAATTAATTTAAAGTTGAATTTGCTTTTGAGAGCTTAGTCTCACACAGGTTCTACTTTTACGGATAAAATGCTTTAAAAAGTAAGAGAAACTGCTAGAGATGACCGTTCATATAATAAAACTAACTCAGTTTAATAACATAAACACTAATGCTCATGTTACCATATTGATCAAGTGCTGAGAGTAATCATTACCCTAAGATTCTCTATTTTCAGTTTTGGCAGTTCATGTTGCCAGCCCTATCAAGAGACTATTCAGCCCCCACTTCTGTAAGCTCCTAAGACTTCTTAATCTGCTGACTGATAAGCAGGCTTCCAGCTAGGTTATCATTTGGTGAGGAACTGTGAACACTGACATGAAGTTACCTAGCAAATTTTCTTTTATAGAGCTTATGGATAGATGTAGTAAGACCTGAATATATCATTTTATAAATTTAAGAAAATAATTTTTCTTGCTATTAGTAGAGAGAAGAAGGCATTATAGAAATGCTTCAGTCCCGGTTTTTCTAAATACGTAAAACACTATCTGGTTCAAATCAAGTCTAGGTTTTTTATAGCTGGTCTTAGTACAGAGACAAAAAGCTGAGCATATAGGAAAACCTTTTCTAAAACAAGGTGTGGGCAGAAACAGTCCTGATGTTTTATGGATTCAGACTGTGTATGTCATTTTACTTGCATTGCTAGCGCTATTTAAGAGAAGCTTTACCTTTAGTTACTTACTTTATAGTCTTTAACTCCTATAAAACATTAGGGATATCAGGCTATTCTTCATGTAGTTCCTGTTAGTCAGAGAATGACTACTATTATGGGCCCCAAACAAATACAAAAAAATATTTTTGCATCATCAACATGCATGGATGATACAAGTTATTACAGGGGCTATTTATGTGGACAAAATCCATTTTATTTTGCTAAACTGTTTATATGATGACCCGAGTCATTAATTTTTGTAAATGTTGCTTTGACAGACATTCTGAATGAGACTGAACAGCAGTTATGGAAACAAACACTTGCTTTATTTCTCCCTTTGTGGTAACAGTTTTATACTGAGCCCTTTCCCCCGGATCCCTCCAGTGTTGCTAGCTGAAGGTGAGGGTGAAGTCTGTGTCCATGGAACGTCCCCAGGGAACATGCTCAGATGTCAACCTTGGTGTGCATCTGTGCTCAGTTGCGTCTGACTCTCTGCGACCCCACGGACTGTAGCCTGCCAGGCTACTCTGTCCATGGAATTTTCCAGGCAGGAGGCTGGAGTGGGCTGCCCCTTTCTTCTCCAGGGGATCCTCCTGACTCAGGGATCAAATCTGCATCTCCCGTCTGCACTGGCAGGTGGATTTTTTACCATGGAGCCACCAGGGAAGCCCTTAGGGCCCTCCAGTGCTGCTAGCTGAAGGTGAGGGTGAAGTCAGTGTCCACGGAAAAATCCAAGGTAACATTCTTAGACAGCAACTCCTAGTGCAATTCATTCAGTAATTGAGTTGGGCAGGAAAAAGTGAAAAAAAAAAAGTATGTATGTATATGTACACATATATATTTGAATGAACACATTCTAAAATATGCTCATGCTTCTTCAGGTTCAATATTCAGAGCCAAGAAAGAAATTAGTCAGAATTTGTTGAGTTTGCTGCATTTTTATACAGATCAAGATGATACCTAAAGGGAAGTGGGCATCTGTGGGTTTCATTTATTCACATATGAGGTAAGGGTTAAAGTATGGAGTGTGTTTGATAAAACAATTGAGGTGTTAAATGAACTTGGTGGTTTTAAGTGAGCTTTTACATATTCTACAACAGATGGTACAGCAATAATTTTTTATCCTTTAAGATGAGATCAGATTCTTGAAACTGTGAATTCTATCACAACAGGCTACACTGTCTTGTCCAAATAACGCATATTAGAGAATGTGTATTTTCTGCAAGGTGCATGTTTTCACTATGTGAAATCTGAAGAAAACACATTTTAAAAATGAAAACAGATTTATATAACTGTTAGCTCCAGTAGTGACTGAAGGAACTTAGAGTGGGTGTGTAGGAGGGGAAATAAATGAGGTAATGCAGTTCAAAGAGGCTGACCTAACAGAAATCTGACAATGAAAGACTGGGAAAATCACTGTGATAAGTACTTTCTCATTTTCATATTTATTATACTGCAACTTGAATACTTATAACCAGAATTATTTAAGATGGTTTAAAGCTAAGCATCCAAGATCGTCAAGCAGCCCCAACTGCTAACCTTGGCTCTCTTTCTTTTACTCCTAAAATTATTTAGGTTAGGGATTAAGTAAGCTGCTTATGATGATAGACGCAGCATTTCTCTAGCCAGTCTCTGTGATATATACTGCAAGTATGAATCATTTTTCCAAATTAAAGTGTCTATGATCCTATGACTATGTGATGGGTGCCAAGAGAATACAACAGTTGAATCAAACAACTTCTATTCAGCAAATTTTAAAATATCGTTCTGCAAATTTCCAGTTGCTTCTGGGGAAAAATCAGAAATATTAGCTGCATATCACGTCAAGCTGTAAGAAGCTACCCAGGCATACACAAACCAAGATACTGTTGCTATGGAGACTAAGCAACTCAAGCAAATGGCTACTTCATTAGAGACTCCATGAAACTATAAATGCTGGAATAATAGATGAGGGATATCTGGCAGGATGTGGCCATCAGTGTGGGCTGGGACTCAGAGAGAATTTCTGAAAATATAAGGTAACTTTTAACACGCTGTTTTGGCAACCTTTGAAAAATTAAAAGTGAGATTAACTAGAACCAAATGAAAGCTGAGGGGAAATGAGAAGAGCGATCAGGTTCAAGAATATCTGTTTAGGACCAGCTGAGGTGACCGTGACATTGATCCGAAAAAGTGAGGGTCATTTAGACTATCATATAAGACGCCAAAGGGAGAAAGGAGTCCCTGTTGAATCACTGCTTCAGACTTTCCACTGTGAATGGGGTTTGAGGCCCTATGGTCTCACTCTCTCTCCATCAAGAAAGTGAATAGAAAGGAGGGAAAGAATATTTCTACCTATGTTTCAACTTTGAAGAATTTAAACTTTACATCCAAGAATGAAAATAAAAGCTGGATATGAGCTTCTGTAACACAGCCACAAAAGATTAATGCTAAAATTAGATTTATCTCAAAGAATTTAAATCATTTAGCATTTCACATATTCTTACTCTAATCTTCTAAAAACAAAGGCTACATACTAAAAAACCCCAATGTTTCTGTCTTTTCTTCATGAATTTACATTGCCTCTAAGAACTTTTAACTGACACTATATAGGAGTTAAATATAAAGATGTGCTTCTATTTTTTATGTTAGTGATATGTTATATAAATTTATCACATTAACTTTATTACAAAAATGATGTTAGTTATATCCTGACTTTTTAAAAATTAAATATTTTTTATTGAAGTATAGTTGATGTACACAGTATAAGTTACAGGTATACAATATGCTGATTCACAGTTTTTAAAGGTTACACTCCATTTACAGTTATTACAAAATATTGGGTATATCCACCTGTCACACAACATACCCCTGTAGCTTATTTTATACTTAATAGTTTGTATCTTACTCCCGCCTCTACATTGCCCCTTCCCCTTCCCCGTGAGTAACCCCTAGTCTGTTCTCTATAACTGCTCCTTTTTTTGTTATATTCACTAGTTTGTTATACTTCTTAGATTCCATATAAGTGATATCAAAAAGTATTTGTCTTTCTCTGCCTTATTTCACTTAGTATAATACCCTCCAAGTGCTTCCAGGCTGCTGCAATGACAGATTTTCCTTCTTTTTTATGGCTGACTTCTAGTAAATTCGAGGCAATGCTATGCTTATGTCTGTCCTTGTTTTGATTGGTATAAACATCCAAGTGTAAAAGCCACACTTACAGGACACCTCGATTTATCTTGATTTCGACCAGGACTTTCTAATCCTGTCCTCTTTAGCCCAGTGACTTGTGTGCATTATTCCACAGAAGACAGCAGCCCTTCCTTCCCATTTGAATGGCTTTTTCATCAGCTTTGTTCAAGACACACAAATGAGATTGGAATCACATTGTTATGCCAAATCAAAGCTATCAGGAGTCAGCTGTTAAACATGGGGCCTACAGCAAATGAATCACTGTAAAATCAAGGTTGATTCTGGCTGCAATACAGAGAATGAAGCAGGGTAAGGAGAGACTGGTATCAGGGAGAACAAAGATGAGATGGAGAGAAGCTGTGCAGTACCAGTGAGTGGAGGGGCAGAGTGGCATATGAGTGCAGTAACTGAACAAGTGACACTGAATTCTAGAGGGTTCTGCAGACTGAACACAAGCGAGGCCTGGTGTCAGGTCCTGGAGGAGAAACCAACCTGAAAAAGCCACCAGCTGCTGGAAGAGTAGGCAAGACCGTGCGTGTGTGCTAAGGTGCTTAATCGTGTCTGACTCCCTGCGACCTCGTGGACTGTGGCCCACCAGGCTCCTCCATGGGATTCTCCAGGCCAGAATACTGGAGTGGGTTGGATGGAACTCTCACGGCTCTTTCATCTCCTGGTAGGCAGGCTCTTTATCACTAGCGCCCCCTGGCAAGACAGACTGCTACTCAAACAGAAGAGCCTCTAGAACGTCTGAGGACCCCGTGGCGTCTGCCACCTTATTTTCTATACCCACTCCTCCTTTTCTGCTTGGCAAACTCCTTCCTGGGCCACTGCCTCCTGGCAAAGCCAGCCCTTACTCAGAGGTGGCTCTCTGCCTCCCCTGTTCTTTACTGATGGCTCAGTTCTCACTGGAGCCTGGTGGTTCTCCCTGCAAAGGCAGTGCTGTAAGCACTGTACTAAAGGAAAAGCAATCTAATGTTACTCAATTACATTCCACCTAATACATTCAGAGTGTCTATTATCTGTCAGGGACCATGGTAACTACTGAACTGCACTCCTTGAAAGTTCATTAGCAAAAACTATAACAGAAATTGTCAGTGAAAGCAAATGAAGGCAAGATTATCAGTAAGAAACCTGACGCAAGCAAAGGTTTTGTGATACTGTTTTTACGGTGTAACTGACATACAATAGACTGCAGGTACTTGAAATGTATAAATCTGATGAGTTTTCCAATATGCACATACTTGTGAAACCATGTGATACCTGTTTCAGAAAAATCACCCAGCCTTACAACCTAGGTTCCTCCATGCTGAATTCTTTTTTCCCCCCGGAGGAATCAATAAATTCAAATTGAATCATTTTTTTAAAAGTTATTGTCTATTTCAGATCAATAATATTGGGAATTTAAGAACATATAAATTTTATTATTTTATATAAAGCTGCTGCTAAGTCGCTTCAGTTGTGTCTGACTGTGCGACCCCATAGATGGCAGCCCACCAGGCTCCCCTGTCCCTGGGATTCTCCAGGCAAGAACACTGGAGTGGGTTGCCATTTCCTTCTCCAATGCAGGAAAGTGAAAAGTGAAAGTGAAGTCGCTCAGTCGTGTCTGACTCTTCGGGACCCCATGGACTGCAGCCTACCAGGCTCCTCTGTCCATGGGATTTTCCAGGCAAGAGTACTGAAGTGGGGTGCCATTGCCTTCTCTGTATATAAAGCTAATGAAATATTTTTTAAGTGTCAGTATACATTTGCAGGCAATATAACTATATACTTTAAAAAAAACAGAAACAACTGAACAAAATGACAGAACAGAAAGAGTACAAATATACAAAAGTAGCTTTCTTATATTCTAGCCACATATTTTTTAAGGGAAAAGAAGTTACAATAGCAACAAAAATATAAGCACACAGGGCAACCCTTACCAAAAATGTTCAACTCTATATAAAGAAAATTACACATTTTACTATAAGTATAAAGAAGGCCTGAATAAATGGAGAGAACTATTGTGTTTCTAAGTGGGAAGATTAAACATGCTAAGAAGCTAATTTTTCCCAAATAATTTTATCGGTTTAAAATAAAAATTTATTGGAATTTTTTTAATTTGGGAAAAAACTGTTCTAAAATTTACATGGAAGACAGAGCAGATAAGAATTAAGAAAAACATTTTCAGGGACATAGTAATAATTACACTTAAAAGCTTTTGTACAGAAAAGGAAACTATAAGCAAAACAAAAAGACAACCTACAGACTGGGAGAATATATTTGCAAATGATGTGATGAACAAGGGATTATTTCCAACGTATGCAAACAGCTCATACAACTTAATTTTAAAAAAATCAAACAACTCAATCAAAAAACAGACAGAACACCTAAACAGGTATTTCTCCAAAGAAGAAATACAGATGGCCAATGGGCACATGAAAATATGCTCAACATTGCTAGTTATTAGAGAAATGCAAATCAAAACTACCAAGAAGTATCACTTCACACCAGTCAGAGTGGCCATCACTAAACAGTCTACAAATAATAAATGCTGGAGAGAGTGTAGAAAAAAGGGAATCCTCCTACACTGTTGGTGGGAATATAAATTGGTGCAGCCACTATAGAGAACAGTATGGAGGATCTTTAGAGTTACCATATCATCCTGCAATCCCAGTCCTGGGCATACATTCTGAGAAAACTCTTAATTCAAAAGATACATGCACTCTAATGCTCACTGCAGCACTATTTGTAATAACTGAGACATGGGTGAAGAAGCAACCTAACGGTCCATCAAGAGGTGAATGGATCAGGCAGATGTGGTATACATACACAATGAACTATTACTCAGCCATAAAAAATGAAATAACGCCACTTGCAGCCACATGGACGGATCTAGAATTTATCACACTAAGTAAGCCAGACAGAGAAAGACATACATCATATGTACTACCTATCTGTGGAACCTAAAAACATGATACAGATGAACTTATTTACAAAACCAAAGAGACACACCGACGGAAAACAAACTCTGGTTACCAAAGGGGAAAGGAGGGGGGTGGAGGGAGGGATAAGTTAAGAGGATGAGAGTAACATATCAAACTATCAAATATAAAACAGAAAAACATCAAAAACCTATGGTATAGAACAGGGAACTGTATTCAACATTCTGTAATAACCTATAAGGGAAAAGAATCTTAACATGTGTGTAAGTATATATATATATATATATATAAAAGTTATTGTCTATTTCAGATCAATAATATTGGGAATTTAAGAACATATAAATTTTATTATTTTATATAAAGCTGCTGCTAAGTCGCTTCAGTTGTGTCTGACTGTGCGACCCCATAGATGGCAGCCCACCAGGCTCCCCTGTCCCTGGGATTCTCCAGGCAAGAACACTGGAGTGGGTTGCCATTTCCTTCTCCAATGCAGGAAAGTGAAAAGTGAAAGTGAAGTCGCTCAGTCGTGTCTGACTCTTCGGGACCCCATGGACTGCAGCCTACCAGGCTCCTCTGTCCATGGGATTTTCCAGGCAAGAGTACTGAAGTGGGGTGCCATTGCCTTCTCTGTATATAAAGCTAATGAAATATTTTTTAAGTGTCAGTATACATTTGCAGGCAATATAACTATATACTTTAAAAAAAACAGAAACAACTGAACAAAATGACAGAACAGAAAGAGTACAAATATACAAAAGTAGCTTTCTTATATTCTAGCCACATATTTTTTAAGGGAAAAGAAGTTACAATAGCAACAAAAATATAAGCACACAGGGCAACCCTTACCAAAAATGTTCAACTCTATATAAAGAAAATTACACATTGTTACTATAAGTATAAAGAAGGCCTGAATAAATGGAGAGAACTATTGTGTTTCTAAGTGGGAAGATTAAACATGCTAAGAAGCTAATTTTTCCCAAATAATTTTATCGGTTTAAAATAAAAATTTATTGGAATTTTTTTAATTTGGGAAAAAACTGTTCTAAAATTTACATGGAAGACAGAGCAGATAAGAATTAAGAAAAACATTTTCAGGGACATAGTAATAATTACACTTAAAAGCTTTTGTACAGAAAAGGAAACTATAAGCAAAACAAAAAGACAACCTACAGACTGGGAGAATATATTTGCAAATGATGTGATGAACAAGGGATTATTTCCAACGTATGCAAACAGCTCATACAACTTAATTTTAAAAAAATCAAACAACTCAATCAAAAAACAGACAGAACACCTAAACAGGTATTTCTCCAAAGAAGAAATACAGATGGCCAATGGGCACATGAAAATATGCTCAACATTGCTAGTTATTAGAGAAATGCAAATCAAAACTACCAAGAAGTATCACTTCACACCAGTCAGAGTGGCCATCACTAAACAGTCTACAAATAATAAATGCTGGAGAGAGTGTAGAAAAAAGGGAATCCTCCTACACTGTTGGTGGGAATATAAATTGGTGCAGCCACTATAGAGAACAGTATGGAGGATCTTTAGAGTTACCATATCATCCTGCAATCCCAGTCCTGGGCATACATTCTGAGAAAACTCTTAATTCAAAAGATACATGCACTCTAATGCTCACTGCAGCACTATTTGTAATAACTGAGACATGGGGAAGAAGCAACCTAACGGTCCATCAAGAGGTGAATGGATCAGGCAGATGTGGTATACATACACAATGAACTATTACTCAGCCATAAAAAATGAAATAACGCCACTTGCAGCCACATGGACGGATCTAGAATTTATCACACTAAGTAAGCCAGACAGAGAAAGACATACATCATATGTACTACCTATCTGTGGAACCTAAAAACATGATACAGATGAACTTATTTACAAAACCGAAAGAGACACACCGACGGAAAACAAACTCTGGTTACCAAAGGGGAAAGGAGGGGGGTGGAGGGAGGGATAAGTTAAGAGGATGAGAGTAACATATCAAACTATCAAATATAAAACAGAAAAACATCAAAAACCTATGGTATAGAACAGGGAACTGTATTCAACATTCTGTAATAACCTATAAGGGAAAAGAATCTTAACATGTGTGTAAGTATATATATATATATATATATACACACACATACACATAAAATCTGAAACATCATGCTGTACACCTGAAACACAATATTGTAAATCAATTATAGTATATACATATAAACGTGTATGTGTGTGTATATATATGATATATAACATATATCATATATATGCAATCTGAATCACTGTGCTGTACACCTGAAACATGACACTGTAAATCAACTATATATATATATAAAAAACGTGTGTGTGTGTATATATATATAAAATCTGAATCACCATGCTGTATACCTGAAACATGATATTGTAAATCAACTGTACTTCAGCTAAAAAAAAAAAAGTCTCTCCTAGACATCCAGATCCTCTCTCTGAAGGCAACTACTGACCCAATTTCTCACACACACTTCAAGATGCATTCCACTTGATCATGACACTTGATTTAAAGAAGCTGTTGGGTAGAAATGCTTTGTCTGTACGCTACCACTCTAATAGCTTATCTTTGGGAGACAGCTTGTCATAGGTCAATGTCATTCTCATGGAAAAGATTAATTGTTGGTGAGGTTTAATAGACAAGAAATCACCCTACTTAGACTTAGCATTGTTTCCAGTAATTTTATCTCAACATAAAGGTACAAAGTAGAAACACAGGCCAGTGATTTAAAAAATAAGACTCTTGAGATAGATTAGATTACAGATGAAATATTGATCAAACACAGAAACATATTCTTTTGCCTACATATCATCTGAAGACTGTACACACCTCCTTGTGAAGAACTCCTCATCAGCTACACTAGATTTGTCAAAATGTATTCTCAGGACCACTTACATCAGAATCATCAGGTTGCTTAATAATGAGGCATATTTGTACTCCCAACTCAAGACCTACTGAGACAAGAACTCTGGAGACTGGGCCCTGGAATCAACGTTGTTAACAAAGTTCCCAGGTGATCTGCATACGCCGGTAAAGAGTTTGGGAGCGACTGGGTGCCACCACATAAGCCTCTCACACACAGAAACCCTGTTTTCCTTTTACATTTTAGGCCTCCTACCCAGGACAATGCCTGACAAAGTACATATCCCATTATGCATATTGCAGATTTATTGAAGGTACACTGGCCTTAACTGCAGAGTATTTTGTTATGTTGTCAATGCTTGACTGATTTTGAAACTGCAAGCTTCATCCATGATAGAAATCTGATTAAAGAATAGAGAAACAAGCTTTGGAAATCAACAGCTTTTTGAGTTCATTAAACTGTATGACTCAGTCTCATGGCAAAGCACTTGGAAAGATGTCAGGAAATTTAATTAGCAATACTTTATTACATATCTGAGTTTCAGATAGATAGTACAGTGTACAAAGGGGCAAGTGATCAAAGGAAGGGTTCCAAAATGAGATATTCTACACATTTTTCTGTTCTGTGATTAACTAAACAGAATGACATCTGTCCTAACTAGTACCAGCAAAGAAGCAAAAAGAGCATCTCAGCAACCAAAACAGATGTCACAAGGCCAAATATGGCAGCTCTGGGCACTTGACTCACAGGTGAGCCCATTAGACCTTCACTCATAGTTGATTTGGTCTTCTTTTACACACATCATTCACCCTAATAGAATTTTAAACTGGTTTCCAAGCTCACAGGAAATTAAAAACACTAAATCAGATCGAAGAGAGGGGCTGCAGCTGACAGTAACACAATCAACACGACAAAATGATAGCTGCTAAGAGGGAAGTGAAGAACTATATAAAATAATCAGAAGAATTCACAAAATACAATACTCTGTGGCCATCCCACGAAAGGGTAACGGACACACTCTTGATGGTTTCTGGAGGCAGCTACCACATAACTCAAAAACAGGCATTCATGAGGGAAAACAAGTTAGAGTAGGCTGAATTATGTTCCCAATAAACTTTGTGCATGAGGTATGGATACAGGTATCATGTGTAAAATAATTAGAATCATTCATTAAAACTAAGTAAAATTCTCTATTTAAAGTCACAAACTTTAAAAAAAATCAGAGATAGCTATTTGGAAAAGTATTAGAAACAACCCATTCATCTGTAGAGTTCCAGGAAAAAAAAGATGTGAATGCTAATACTAAGAGGTAATTTTCAAAACCGAATGTCCTAGAAGAAAAAATAATTTGGTATCTCTTTATTGACATGGTCAGTGGTAGTTAGCCCTATTTTCTATATCTGAAGAACTCTATAGTGTATATAGCCTGTCATTTAGTCACCACTTAGAAGCCACATGGGGATTATTTCTGGAAAAGTCCAGGGTTCTGTATTCTACAAATTATTTTCATCTTGAAGAATATTTTACAAAAAAGACTTTAAATTTATATTACAAAAAAATAGTGCTACGGAAATGCACTAAAGATAACTCAAAAAAAAAAAGAGAACTAGAAGTATAAGCCCCTAGTAATTTAATGAGCTGTGATAAAATGCCATATGGCATTCAATGTAATTATGTAATAAGCGCTGAAAATTCTGTGAACCATAGCATTTGGTCACCACCACACCCACCCCCTCCAAAACTGGTGTGTGTATCAGACAGTACTGGGAAACAACAGATTTGTAAAAAAAAAAAAAAGAGAACTAGAAGTATAAGCCCCTAGTAATTTAATGAGCTGCGATAAAATGCCATATGGCATTCAATGTAATTATGTAATAAGCGCTGAAAATTCTGTGAACCATAGCATTTGGTCACCACCACACCCACCCCCTCCAAAACTGGTGTGTGTATCAGACAGTACTGGGAAACAACAGATTTGTAAATTAACTTTAAATATTTCACAATCATGTTAGCTTCATAAAGTGTATGTGTTTCTTCTACACAGTAGCATCGTTTTGGACCACGCAGTTAGGCTTTTTAAGAGCTAGAAGACAGAGTATAGTTCATAAAGTAGAGTTAGTGCTTTTCTTTTGAAACTACACAAGAATGTTGCGTTATCAGAGGACAAGTTTTCTAAAGTGAGCAATTCAAGGGCAGGGAAAATGTCTTACCTTTTTGTTCCTGGGTGTTTGGTATATAATAGGTGTCCAATGTTTACAAAATAAATGGTTTTACATAAACCTGTGAAGCTTGAGCTGTGAAACCTTTTGTATTACAATGTAAAATACTGATTCTGAGGGGGAACTCTATTCATGCTATACTATTAACTTCACTTTCAACAGCTAATAGCACCTTTAACTTCCTGTCTAAGCTATGGAGCATATAGAATGGGTCATACCAAAGACATGCTATTTTAAAGAAAAAAAAACCACTTCAGATTTTAAATTAATTTTGGAATATCTATAAATTAAACATAAATTAATTCAATTTTATGAGAATTCAACAAATAAAAAAGTATTAGAGCTGAAAACAGAAAAACAGTTAACCTAAAATTTCCAAAATGTAAAAGGGTAAAGACTGAAATATTCATTCATGCAACAAATAATTACTGAACACTATCCTGTGGCAAGTGCTATGCTAGATGACAAGGATATCGTCAATAAGTCATAACTAAGAGTTAATAAAGACAGTGCAGAGTAAGTGCTAAGAATACAATAAAACTGGGTAATGATGCCGTAAGTAACAGGAGGAGGCTTTACTGCTTCGCCCAGGAGTGGTCAGGAAAGACTCATCTGAGGAGGTGACATGCGACCTGGCATACTGGAAAGGAGGATGATCCTTTAAGGGCTGGTGAAAGACTTACACTTAGGCTGAGAGAGACCTCAAAGAGGACTGTTTTGCTCTGAGGGACAAGAAAGTGGCCACTCGGGGCTGCCTAGGGAATGAGAGAGGAGTACGGTGGAACAAGAGGCTGAAGAAGCCTCAGGATCAGATCACACTGAGTTTGGAAGGCCAGAGCATGGAGGATTCCTGTAAATTCTAAGCAGGGAAATGGTATGACCTGACCTACTCTGATGACTCTGAGCGCCATGTGAGGAATTGTCTATAGGGGGCAGCAGGGAGCCGTTAGTTAGGAGGCATTTGCTATCATAGAAGGAAGGCCGGCTTCACTAGCAAGTGCCCTGTGGAGTCACACTTGTCTTGCATTTGACAATGCAATGCTGCTACCATTCTGCAATTCTTAATAATTTATGAACAAGGGGCCTGTACTTCCATTTTGCAATAGGCCTTGCAAATTAGGTGAAAGTGAAAGTGTTGGTCACTCAGTTGGGTCCAACTCTTTGTGACCCCATGGACTGTAGCCCGCCAGGCTCCTCTGTCCATGGAATTCTCCTTGTAAGAAGACTGGAGTGGGTTGCCATGCCCTCCTCCAGAGGATCTTCCCAGCTGAGGGAGTGAATTCAGGTCTCCTGCATTGCAGGTACATTCTCTGCAGTCTGACAGGGAAGCAATTAGGTAGTCAGTCCTAAATACAGGTGAAGAAGGCAGAACAAGGAAGCAGCAGTGCTCATATGCAGCAGGTCAGGGAACAGTGCTGGTACAGCTGGTAGACCCTGATAATGGACTGCACGTTCCTGTCAAAAGAGAGCTCAAGGACAAGTCCCAGGTGTTTTTCCCAAGTAACTGAGTGGAAATGGTGAAGACGGGGGAAGACTGCGTTAGGGCTGTGAGGGTGGTTAAAAACCAAGAATCCAATTTCTGGCCTGTGAAGCTGAGATGCTGTTAGATATCCAAGTGGCACTATCAAGGGGAATGCTGTACATGTATGTGTGTGAAGGTCAGGAGACAGGTCTGGGATAGAGATACAAATTCTGGAGTTCCTGTGTTATAAATGTTTAAAGGGGATAGGATCAGTCAGTAAGATAATGTAGGAAGGGAAGAGTTAAAGAGAGAAGCAGGAGCTCTAAAGACTCCTAGTTTTTCCAGTAGTCAAGTATGGATGTGAGAGTTGGACCACAAAGAAAGCTGAGTGTCAAAGAATTGATGCTTTTGAACAGTGGTGTTGGAGAAGACACTTGAGAGGTCTTGGACTGCAAGATCATCAAACCAATCCATCTTAAAGGAGATCAGTGCTGAATATTCATTGGAAGGTCTGATGCTGAAGCTGAAGCTCCAATACTTTGGCCACCTGATGTGAAGAACTGACTCATTGGAAAAGATCCTGATGCTGGGAAAGATAGAAGGCAGGAGGAGAAGGGGACGACAGAGGATGAGATGGTTGGATGGCATTACTGACTCAATGGACATGAGTTTGAGCAAGCTCTGGGAGCTGGTAATGGACAGAGAAGCCTGGCGTGGTACAGTCCTTGCAGTCTCAAAGAGTTGGACACGACTGAGCGACTGAACTCAGCTGAAGGCCAAATGAGGAGAGTGTGCCAAGGACAAAGCTATGAAGGAGACCTAGGAATCTCCCTCCGGGTGCAATATGCTTAATTAGTGATTCACTGATCACCTGCTTGTTCATTGTAACACTGAAACACCCTACAGTCAGCCCTCTGTCTAATCTGCCAGGCTGATTTATGTTTCCTAAAACACTCCTATTGACTGATCTCAAATCACACTGTGCCCGTTCCACTTAGAATCTCTCCCTCTCTGTCTTCATCTAGGCAAACTCTCTGACTCTTTTCTCTTAACTTCACCAAATTAATTTTCTGAAACCTGATATTTACTGCCTGTGTCAACCTCTCTTATTATATACAATCATATAATCTACATTATTATTTAGTACCCATCTATGATCCACTTCCCAAAATGAGTAAGTTCTGGTTGCTGTATGTTATACTGCTTAGTATATACCCTGGATGCTCAGTAAGTATCTGTTGAACAAATGAGTAATAAATAATGCTTTGAAGCTATGAAATATGGGGAAGTGACAAGAGTAGATAAATTAACCTGGCATGCAGCAGCATGTCTCACTGTGATCCAAGTCCTCGGCAGCCTCTGAGACAATACTTAAGTCTCATTCCTTCCTTTCTTCATCCCACAAATATTCACTGTGCACCTACTAGGTGCCAGGTGCTCTTCCAGTCATTAGAGACACACCAGTGAATAAAGCAGACAAAAAGCTTTGCCCTCATGGAACTACATTTTAGTGGGAAAACCATTCATTGGCATATTTTGGTTTTGTATCAGCTTACATCGTTCTGTTTTTCCCATCTGTCTACTATTGTTTGGTTGGAAAAGTTTCTGTGTGAACATTATTATTACCAATTTCATCTTTTCAGTTTTCTTCAAATACAGAACATATTATAAGAGAAGAGTTTCAGACATTCCAGTGGTCTTCAAAGTCTCACACCACACACACATATCAGTATACAGTACATGACAACTATAATACCAGGGTATATTAGAGAAAACCAGATTTTAAAAATAGCTCAACTGCTAGTTCATCAAAACTACTCAGAGTACTATAAATTTCACATAAATATCACAAAAGTTAAATAATAAACTCCACAGACACAAAATCACTTAATATTCTACCTCTCTCCTACAGATACATGGAGCTTTAAAATTCAATTAAGTTATGCTAGCAACGTTCAGTGTTAGGTTGTAGGATCTGAAATCAGATAAAAAAATCTAAACTGAAACAATGAAGCCACTTTATATCTTATATATAAATACATAAATGTTACCCTAATGTATACTGAAATAGAACGATGGTACTAACGATACTATTAATAGTTTACTCCGAGGGACATCAATGTGATGATCACCCAGAACAAGAGAAGAAAGGAAGAGAACAAGCTCCGTTTCCTCTTCCTACTGATAAGCCAGGCAATGTTTTGAAACAATAAAGGCCAGAAGTCAGCCTGCCATCTAACACACTGGAATCAATTAGATCTCAGTTCAGACTCTAGAGCTTGGGCAAACCACAACTTCTCTATGACTCAATAGTCTAATTTCTGAAAATGGAAATAAGACTTAAAAAAAAAAGGAACTAAAATAAACATCTAATTAATATACAAAGCCATTTAAGAGTGTGTGATCCCTAAAATCGTTTCCCCTAAGCAGTTTCTTAAAAATTTGTAAACAATATCTTTTCTTCCTCTACATATAAATTGAAGATTCTTAAAAAAAAAAAATCCAAGTTGTTTTTGTTTGTTTGTTTTTTTTAAAATAAAAACAATGTATCTCATGGCAATTGCATTAGACTCTTCAAGCAAGAGAGAGAACATATAGATGTTCATGAGTCTGGTTTTCTTGTACTTTGATTGACAAACTACTAAGAATATTTAATGCCCAATCATCCCAAAGTTTAGACTAGTTCTTCCTAAGTTAAAGGCTTGATTATCATTATTCCTACCAATTCAATGAACTAATGGGAGCCTTGTTTCTAATAAAGGCACACGTGGTATCTTTCCTTCGTTTTCAAAAGGTTCAGGGAATCACAAACCAAGAGTTAGTGCCTTCAAGGATCAGGCAAGCAACTTAAACTTTAGATCAGCTGTAGGAAAATAGGACATGGAGGCCTGCAGCAAAACAGAAAGTAGAGCTCCCTCCCAGCTTCATCTGTTTAGTGTGTACAGCGGTTCTGCACATTCACACCAGAGACAGCGGAGACTCGTCTAATTACTGTGGCAATTTTCTGGCAGATGGTAGTAATGGCTTATTTAACAAAATACACAAATTACCATGATTTCTGACAGACACAAATAAAAACACTTGAGGAAGGATCACCTTTAAAATTTTGTACACGGCACTATATGGACTAGAGGTGGTCCCAATTTTGCCTACGACCATTTGGCTATTTTTGTGGTCAAAATTCAGCAACAAGTGATAAATTCTCAGAACAGATCTCCAACAAATACAGCCAGGTCAGATATACCCACTGGAGCCAGGAAGCAGAGATGGTTATTCTGGAGGTTAAATCCCCCTGACAAATGAAAAGGACTATTCAATGTGTGTACTATGCTAACCTATAAATGGTATAATTCAATGATTTTACTTCCTCAAAAAAAAAGAGAAAAGACTCCCTACTCAAATACCTTCAACAGGTAACCTGATGACTATTATTTCACATTTAGTAGAAAAGGTTTAAAATCAAATGCCCTGTTTGACTTATGCCCATTCATTCTTCAAATGTATTCAGAATTGATGGAATAAAAAATATCAGAACAGGATAAAAAGCAGATGCCTAAAGATAGTATCACTAAGAAGAAAAGAAATGAAGAAAGGAGATGCTGGGATAATAAAGATAAACTTTCCATACTTCACAGTTTTGCCTAAGGTTTAGCCCTGTTGATTTTCAACTGTGAGTGAACAAAGAGAAATTGTGTACTCAGGTATTTTTATCCTGCAAAGCTGTGAAGCTTTGTAGAAACAGCACCACATGCCAATACGTTTCTCAGGACCTATAATTTGAATGTTAATACAGCTAAATGCATTTTTAAAAGAGTACTCATCCTGGAGAGATTCATTAATCAAGGTATACTGCAAATTCTTAACTTGAAAACGCTGACTTTTGGTCAATTACTCTACTAGCTTTTTACTGAACATCAAGTTGCTGGAACAAAGATGAATGAGCTCATAGTCCCTGCCCTCAAGGAGCCCACTATCTGGTAGAGATGTAAACAGAAACAGCAAAAGTAAAATGAAGAGAGAAATGCGATTAGTGGTTTTCTAGCAAATGTACAGCATTACAGGGACTGGGTGGAGATGATGCTTTTATCCTGTGTGGGGAGAGATGGCTGGAGAGCTTTACATCTGAGCTGGATCTGAAAGGATGAGTGGGAGTGTGGCAAGCAGGAAAGCACGAAAGAGCACTGCAGACAGGCGGACAGGTGAGAACTCAGGGAAGAGGGGAAGCGACTGGTTTTGCACTAGTGCACACTTGAGCTGGAACGGCAGCAGAGTAAGAAGGGGTCAGAAGCCTGAGGAACCAAGAGAGCAGGCAGAAGAGGCGGGGCATTCCAAAGACAAGTGATGTCCAGGGACAAAGAACAGTACCCAGATGATGAAAAAATATTCCTCTCCTCCTCCAGCCTTAAGGTAAAAACATCCGAGAACTTGAAAGAAGGAAATTATATAAAATCTTTGTTGCTTAATTATGCCAATGGTTTAATTATGTATATGTGTGTGTGTATCCACACATACACATATATACTCTCAGTAACTTTTTACAATCATTTGGAAATCCTATTTCATCAAAATACTAAGCCTTCAGGAGCAGTCTACAGCTCAAGGGCTGTGGGGACACCTGCTATGGCTTTTCAGAGGGAAAGGGACCATGTTTACCATTAATTTCCCCAAGACGCTTGCTTGCACCAAACCGCATTGCTCATGAGGACCTGTGGCGGCCTTTTGAAAAACTCTGGATAAAACACCATGACTAGCTTTTCATGGTGCTTCTATCCCACTGGTATTTTTGCAAGTTTACTACACCTATCTATTAATACATTTTAAAATTACTGTATTAACACTTCAGTGAAGACATCCAGCTTCTTTCACATAATCCTTCACTCTTAAGTGATAATTAAAAAGGAGCAGTTCAAGGAGAAAGAATGTGAGAACAGGGCATGCTTACAGCCAAGCAAGCTAGCTGCCTTCTTGGGTGAGCTCTTTAGGACTTCCAGTCCCCTGGTCCTTCAAAAAATCTTTGATGAAGAAGACTTACAGCCCCATGTTTTACAAAATCACACACCTGGGTGCCTCAGGAGACCCATCAGCCAAAGCATCACTGCAGGAGGGGAATGATAAGATTTCCAAAGGCAACTTGGGAAATTTTCAAGATTAGTATCCTTTATAGTTTTCATAAAGATTCTGAACATCTAGTAGAAGATTTACACACTACAATTCCAGGGCTTTCAGATCTATACATGATGGTGGGCACATTAAGGAGTTCTTGAGAGGAAGAAAAGGGTAGATGAAGATTGTGCAGAGAAAGTGAACTCAGATCCCTGGGTCTGAATCTGGATAATATCTAGGAACATCTAAACCACTACTTTACAGATTTTGTTTTGAAAAGAGGATTATTACCACGAACTCTCTAAAAAAAAAAAAAAAAAAGGCAAATCTTCACATTCTTTTTCTCAGCTCTAGCTCTCTTTCTGCTCTATTTCCAATTTAAACTAGATTAAACTAATTTATCTACCTCAGGGCAGGAATTCAAAAAGAATCTTTGTGTGCAGGTCTCTTTTTATCATGAGAACTAAAGACAAACCAGGATGGGTTGGGAATATCTCTGGGACAGGAGTACTTACTCAGGTACGTCATAAACATAATAGTTGATATTTACCATGTACACTGTGTCAGACACATCATATAACATATAGTGCTATTTAATCATTATCACAGTCCTGACATAAACGCCACTATCATATTTTACAAAATATGAGGCAACGAAGGCAGAGAATGGCCACGCACTTCGCTGAAGATCAGCCAGCCAGTCACTGGGGAAGCCAGCCTCTCACCACGCAGTGGACCCCAGAGCCGGACCTCTCACCCATCTCACCCTATTAAGGCTTCTTCACAGGTCCAGAGGTGCTTTCTAATAAAAACCTGGACTTCCCCACGAGAGAGAAGATGGTCATCCTCAACAGGAAGCCACAAAGGATGCAAATATCCTGGATGAATGTTTCTGACAGAAGGTGCTTTTTCTGCAAAAACAGTTTTGTTTTTGATCTGATGAGGACCTCCCCAGGCCCTGTCCCGCCCCAGCCCCTCCGTAGGGAGCAGCAGCCACGTGTTCCAGATGTGACTGACCCTCCCTCCTATACATGTCCACAGGTGGGCTCGAAGCCTTAGTCCATGCTTCCCATCTTCACTGACGCATTTACTGGTTCCAAGAAAAACTCAGAATCCATGTTGGCCCGTGGAAGGAAGTGAAGGGCTGGTTGAAGACAAAGTCACTTAGCTCCTGGGGCTTCATAATGAAAAAAGAGGCAGATAATCCTGGGAGCTGCAAGTGGCTGTCTTGCTACCAAAAGAAAGGTCAGTCTGAAAACAGAGGAGCTGGAGAAAAATGGGCCCCAAAATTCAGAAGAGAGCTGAAACACTGGTGACACTGAGAATGCCTAAGTACAGCTGCGGCTAGAGTGCACGGTGCCACCGGATTCACGTCATATGAGTCAACAGATGTCTTTTATTTCAAGCGAGTTGGCGTTGGATTTTCTGACACTTACTTACAAATGCAAGCATCTACCTAGTATACTAACCATTAACCTCAATATTTGTCAAAACCTCTGTTCAATAAAATGTGCTTCAAATAAGATCACCAGAAAGCTAAAATCCAATACTATTATTTCCCTGGTCATAAAATTATCTTTATTGAACTCTGAGTTACTTCTATGACCTCAATTTTTATTAACAATTAACTATTTTACTATAAAACTGATTTTAGTTTATTATTCATTTTACTGTGTAAGAAATTTTATATAAAAATTTACATTAATATTATGTAAACATACATTTAAACATGAAAAGAACACTGTCATATGCCCAACTCTGTGTGGCTACTGGGACTCACATCAAGCTTATGTTCAGCCATTGGTGAACATTCTAGATTTAGTGGTATTTGTTTCTTAATTGCCAGAACTTTCATTATTTGACTCTTCAAGTTCTTGTTTTAAAGTTGCCATTTTAATTTATCCACAGTAAGGGTCATTTTACATCCCAGTTTATCTGGGACAGTTTACACTGCTGTCTCAGTGTGGCTTTCTCTCTAGTTACACCTACTTTCCTTCTTAATAGTATCCTGTTTTACATAAAAAGATGCTCAACATCACTCATTATCAGAGAAATGCAAATCAAAACCACAGTAAGGTACCATCTCACACCAGTCAGAATGGCTGCTATCAAAAAGTCTACAAACAATAAATGCTGGAGAGGGTGTGGAGAAAAAGGAACCCTCTTACACTGTTGGTGGGAGTGCAAACAAGTACAGCCACTGTGGAGAACAGTGTGGAGATTCCTTAAAAAGCTGGAAACAGAACCTCCATACAACCCAGCAATCCCACTGCTGGGCATACACACCGAGGAAACCAGAATTGAAAGAGACACGTGTACCCCAATGTTCATCGCAGCACTATTTACAATAGCTAGGACATGGAAGCAACCTAGATGTCCATCAGCAGACGAATGGACGAGAAAGCTGTGGTACATATACAAATGGAATATTACTCAGCTATTAAAAAGAATGCATTTGAATCAGTTCTAATGAGGTGGATGAAACTGGAGCCTATTATACAGAGTGAAGTAAGTCAGAAAGAAAAACACCAATACAGTATATTGATGCATATATATGGAATTTAGAAAGATGGTAACAATGACCCTATATGTGAGACAGCAAAAGAGACACAGATGTAAAGAACAGATTTTCGACTCTGGGAGAAAGCAAAGGTGGGATGATTTGAGAGAACAGCATTGAAACATGTATATTACCAAATGTGAAACAGATTGCCAGTCCAGGTTCGATGCATGAGACAGCGTGCTTGGGGCTGGTGCACTGGGATGACCCTGAGGGATGGGATGGGGGTGGAGATGGGAGGAGGGTTCAGGATGGGGAACACATGTACACCTGTGGCAGATTCATATCAATGTGTGGCAAAAACCACTACAATATTGTAATCAGTCTCCAATTAAAATAAATTAATTAATTAAAAAAAATTAAAAAGAAAAAAGCATCCTGTTTTAAATTATTAATTATATAATCATCCCATTTACAGGGCTTCCCAGGTGGCGCTAGTGGTAAAGAACCTACCTGCCAATGCAGGAGACTTAAAGAGACACAGGTTCGATCCCTGGGTGGGGAAGATCCCCTGGAAAAGGAAATGGCAACCCACTCCAGTATTCTTGACTGGAGAATCCCATGGACGGAGGAGCCCGGCAGGCTATAGACCATAGGGTCACAAAGAGTTGGACACAACTGAAGCAACTTAGCATATCCTATTTACAACCCATCCTGTACTTCTTTTTTAAATATAAAGGGACCTGGCTATAAGATCATCATCATCTTAATATATAAGAAAAATCACTTAGAAAGTAATTAATCTTTATGAAATGTATATATGGAGAAAAGTAAAAACTCCAAGGACTAGTTTAAATGTGGTGGAAAGAAAATGCTTTGGTGCTGTTACTGCAAAAATTTTATTTGCAGATACTTCTCTGGGCATGAATTACACTGCCTACAATTATATACAGATCTACTGAGTGAGAGGGTCCTTTCTGCTTGCCTCATAACAAGACAAGGCACATACAGCAGGATGCGTTCTCCCTGGGAGAGAACGGGAATCACAGCTTGCTCCCTGCTGTTTAGAGTCTTAGCACAGGAATGAAACCCCTCTGCAACCAGTGCTCTGCTCCCAGAGGGAGAGGCTTTTCTTGTCAGGTTTTTTTAAGAAAACCCACAAACAATGAAAGAATTAAAAACAAAAAATTTTGAGACAAGGATTTTTAGCTGAATTAGTGGCATAAACATGCAGAAGTTAAACAAAGAAGCTGAATGCTGCTGACTTTCATGTCTCTGTACCTAGTTTCGCCTTCCCTTTTTATTTCAATCCATTTCAACCCAACAAATACTTCTAGATATCTATTATTTGTAAAGTACTATGCTAAGTGCTTAACATACAAGAAGGAAAGGAGGAAGGGAAAGCGGACAGGAAAGGAAGAAAAACAAAGCTCTCATTCTCTGTTCTTACAAAGTTTGTAATGTTTTAGAAGATGCAACCATGACCACCTCAGCAGTAGACATTTATACACTACCAGTGGAGAATAGGGGAGCACAGCAAAGGGCAGGGGGCAGATCCTGCTTGGACTGGGTAGCGGAAGACACGAGGTTTCTCGGAGTGACACCTGGGTTGCTTTTAAAGGCTGCTGGCAGAAGGCAGCTGAGGCATTCTAGGTAAAGGATGCAACATGTTACACAGGCATAAAATCTACGAGGGCCTAGTGCACCTGGGAGAACAACTTTAGTGTGCTGTAACTGTCGGACATCTAGGTAAAGGAGACGAGCTGGAAATGAAGCCAGGAAGTGAGACAAGAGCCAGATGATCAGAAATGCCTGAATGTCATTCAAGGGCAGGCAGACAGAAGGCGGCCTGACTTGCCGAGTGGCTCAGTGGTAGAGTCTGCCTGCTGATGCAGAAGACACAGTTTGATCCCTGATCTGGGAAGGTCCCACATGACTCTGAGCAACTAAGCCTGGGAGCCACAGTACTGAGCCCAAGTGCTGCAGCTCCTGAAGCCTGAGGGCCCTAGAGCCCATGCTGTGCAACAGGAGAAGCCACCGCAATGAGAAGCCTGTGCACCGCAAATCGAGTGTAGCCCCCGCGCGCCACATCTAGAGAAAGGCCCACAGGACAACAAAGACGCAGTACAGCCAAAAAAAAAAAGAAAAAAGAAGGCCCTAAAGAACCCTGCGTCGATCTGTGAAATGTCCAGCACAGGACATCTGAAACACTGAGCTGCTGACTCTGCTCTCAGACACTGCCGCGCTGATAGCACCCACATCTGGCCACCCGTCTTCCCACTTGGCACCAACAGAGCCGCCACGTTTCTATTCCTCCCTCACCGCACTGTCGACAAACATCTTTAGATAATTCTCTCTGTGTGTCTTCATGAGGTTCAAAGATGGAAAGCTCTCTAGAGCAAGAAGAGTATCTAGTGATTTTTTTTTTTCTAAAACTGAGTCAACTTAGTGATCACAGTAAGTAAGTAAGTGAAGTCACTCAGCCGTGTCCGACTCTGCGACCCCATGGACTGCAGCCCACCAGGCTCCTCTTGTCCATGGGATTTTCCAAGCAAGAATACTGGAGTGGGGTGCCATTTTCTTCTCCAGTGATCACAGAAAGAATCTGAAAATGTTACTAATGATAAACAAAATACATGAGCTACAACTTAAGGCTCAGATTACTCTGTTTTGGTAATTTACCCACTGGTACTCTTCCTAGTCTTCCCTGGTGCCTCAGACAGTAAAGCGTCTGCCTATAATGCGGGAGACCCGGGTTCGATCCCTGGGTCGGGAAGATCCCCTGGAGAAGGAAATGGCAACCCACTCCAGTACTCTTGCCTGGACGGAGGAGCCTGGTAGGCTACAGTCCATGGGGTCGCAAAGAGTCGGACACGACTGAGACTTCACTATGCTATGCTCACTCTTCCTAAGTTTAATACTTCTTGCTTCTTTAACTTCTCACATTAACTGTCAATCGGATTGAAAGTCTAATTACATTACACAGGTGGCAGAGAGCTAGCCTGAGCCTCAGAGCAGGACGTGCATTTGGCCACAACACAAGAGCCACGACGATCAGTCTGGGCCCAGAGAAAGCCCCTGTCCCACACTCAGGAAGCCTGAGATGAGCTTATCAAGTCCTGCTGACTCTTCCTCCAAACATCCTCAGACTTCATCTCTCACCTCCCTTCGGCCTAGAGTCACCGTGTTTCGCCATTCCGACGCTTTGTGCCTGGACCACGCTGCCAGTCACTGACTTCCCTCCCTGCTCTCAGTCTCTGCACCGCGGCCAGAATGCATGCGTGTGTGCTCACTCACTCAGTCGTGTCTGACTTGTTGCAACCCCATGGACTGTAGCCCTCCAGGTTCCTCTGCCCATGGGACTTTTCCAGGCAAGAAACCTGGAGTGGGCTGCCCTTTCCGCCTCCAGGAACCGAGCCTGAGTCTCCTATATAGGATTTTCCAAGCAAGAATACTGGAGTGGGGTGCCATTTTCTTCTCCAGTGATCACAGAAAGAATCTGAAAATGTTACTAATGATAAACAAAATACATGAGCTACAACTTAAGGCTCAGATTACTCTGTTTTGGTAATTTACCCACTGGTACTCTTCCTAGTCTTCCCTGGTGCCTCAGACAGTAAAGCGTCTGCCTATAATGCGGGAGACCCGGGTTCGATCCCTGGGTCGGGAAGATCCCCTGGAGAAGGAAATGGCAACCCACTCCAGTACTCTTGCCTGGACGGAGGAGCCTGGTAGGCTACAGTCCATGGGGTCGCAAAGAGTCGGACACGACTGAGACTTCACTATGCTATGCTCACTCTTCCTAAGTTTAATACTTCTTGCTTCTTTAACTTCTCACATTAACTGTCAATCGGATTGAAAGTCTAATTACATTACACAGGGTGGCAGAGAGCTAGCCTGAGCCTCAGAGCAGGACGTGCATTTGGCCACAACACAAGAGCCACGACGATCAGTCTGGGCCCAGAGAAAGCCCCTGTCCCACACTCAGGAAGCCTGAGATGAGCTTATCAAGTCCTGCTGACTCTTCCTCCAAACATCCTCAGACTTCATCTCTCACCTCCCTTCGGCCTAGAGTCACCGTGTTTCGCCATTCCGACGCTTTGTGCCTGGACCACGCTGCCAGTCACTGACTTCCCTCCCTGCTCTCAGTCTCTGCACCGCGGCCAGAATGCATGCGTGTGTGCTCACTCACTCAGTCGTGTCTGACTTGTTGCAACCCCATGGACTGTAGCCCTCCAGGTTCCTCTGCCCATGGGACTTTTCCAGGCAAGAAACCTGGAGTGGGCTGCCCTTTCCGCCTCCAGGAACCGAGCCTGAGTCTCCTATATCTCCTGCACTGGCAGGCATTCTTTACCACTGCGCCACCTGGGAACCCATGCTAGAATGACCCTTCTAAACGCACAGTCCCTTCACTTTCCATCCAGATTAAAATTCTTCAGTGCCTCCTTAATAGCAATAGCACACCAAGTCCAAATTTCTTACCACAGCACATACGACTCTTTAACAAGTTGTCTAACAAGCATAAGAGACTCTTTACTCGCCTCTCCTGCCATTTATTCACTCAACACATATTTCCTGTTTACCTACTACGTGTCACGAACTATTCTAGACACTCAGGGTGTATGTTTGTGCACGTATGAATGAATAAAAAGCAAGTATACATAAAACAAAAAACACACCATGGGAGCTGAAACTGCTCTGGGGCAAAGTTGGCAATACATACAGTAAATAAATTACATTAGGTAATACATGCTATACACAAACATAGAGTGGTCAGAGCAGGTCTTATTGAAAAAGCAGAATTTGACAAGAGACTTGCCAGAGGTGAGGAAGTGAGCCACGAAGCTATCTAGAAAAAGCATGCTCCAGCAGGAAAGACCATCCGGTGCAAAGGCCTCAGATGGAAGTGTGCCTGTGCTTGTGGGCTGTTAGGAGATCAGTATGGATGGAGCAGATGAGCAAGGGGAGGGAGAGAGCAGGTTCAGACGGGGAGAAGGGGAAGAGAAGGGTGGGCAGACCATGGAGGTCTCTGCAGACAACTGCAAGGACTTGGGTTTTATTCTGAGTAATATGGGAAGCCTTGCAAGTGACAGGTGAGCAAAGGAATGGCATGACTCAACACGTTTTACAAGAACTGTTCTGGCTACTGTGCTGCCAGCAGACAGCAGTGGGGCAAGGGTAGAAGCAGGAACTCTGCTAGGAGGCTCTGGCCGTGATCCAGGTGAGACAACAGAGGCAGATCATGTGGGTGCTGGGAAATGGTCAGACGGCAGATGTGTAATATTTGGAAGGCACACTCAGGAAGATTTTTCTGACACATTGGATGTGAGGTGGGAGAGAGAAGTCAAAAACGTAACCAGGGCTTCTGGACTAAGAAAACGGGAGGACAGACTTGGCATAGCTCAGGGCAGGTTTGCGGGGGCAAGACTGGGAGTTCAGTTTTTGACATCTTTGAAACATGTTAACTGGACTTCCCAGCAGGCTTTTGGATATTTAAGTTCAGAGTTCAAAAAAGGGCTGGAGCTTCTTTTTTTTTTTTTCAAACATTTAAATTTTTTTTGGCTGTACTGGGTCTCCACTGTGGTGAACAGGCTCTTTCTTGGTTGCTGCGCACGAGTTCTCTCCAGCTGCAGTGTGTGGGGGCTCCTCTCTAGGAGCGGTATGAGGGCTTTGCACTGCAGTCCTCTCTTGATGAGAGCATGGGCTCTAGGGCATGCAGGCTCAGTAATTGTGGAGCATGGGCTCAGGTGACTTGTGGCAAGTGGGATCTTAGTTCCCCGGCCAGGGATCAAACCCACGTACCCCACTCTGGCAGGCAGATCCTCAACCACTGAGCCTCCACGGAAGTCCCTAAGGCTGCAGCTTCTGTTTGCTCTGATTAGAAAAAACCCCACATTCCAGGCTTGTAGAACCACACACAGGTCCCTACATGGGTCCCCGAAGTTTTCCCCAGGTCTCTGTGTCTGTCTAAACTGTTCTTACTCCCATGTTTTCCCACTTGGTCAAGAAAAGTCTCAGCCTTCAAGACTTATGTCATAGAGCATCTATTTATGAAACTCACATGATTATCATCTCCTGAATTACCCTGTTTCCTTAAGTCACTGACGAAACTGAACTATATGATAGCTGGTCTTTCAGCATACTCCAAAAAGCTAAACAATTTTAATGTCTTCTTTGGTAAGGAAAAAGCAGCCGTTTCATAACACAGCAGGTGACTTGCCTGATCTGATCACCAGAAATCTTTAGAAACTTTTAAAGAAAATTAAGATCACAGAAAAATATTTTGGCAAAGAGCTGAGTAATCAGATTTTGCATTTTCCAAGTTCAGTAGTTATTTGAAGAAGATAAATTCTCAAAAAGATTTGTATTACATAATAAACTTTATAGGCTAAAAACAAAGAGGAACATCTGCCTGTGTTCCAAGTTATTTACTGTTATAAAAAATTTTCATTTTGATTGTCATCCTTTCCCTTGCCCTGGGGAGGCATTGAAATTAGAAGAGTTATTGGACAAGAAAACTAGTCTCTGTTTCATTCCCAAGAGACAGACATCCAATCTAACTGGGAGGGGTGGGGCAGGGGAGTTTAAAAGATGTGAAATTGAGAGCTGATCCAGTTCAATATCCAGTTCAATATCCAATGAGGATATTCAGAGGGGCTGTGGCTGCTTCTTGGAAGTGTGAGCCCAATTATCAGTTCAGTGCAGCTACAACCTTCTAAAATGTAGGCATCATGAGGGCAGAGATTTTCTTTTGTTTTGTTCACACTATTTCACATAGTTAAGTACAGAGTAAATTTAAAAATGTGTAATTCAAGACTTTATGGGGGATTGAAATACATTCAATATAAACTATAAAACAAGTACAATACATTTCTTCCAAGTTTAAAAAATTACTGACTCTTTGAAAGTCACAAAATTTGAAGTACCAAGAATCTATAATCATAACCTTTAAGTATGAATTAGAAAAGGGTAATAATAACCATGTCCAAAAGTGTGGAGGAGGGACACCAAAGCAAAATCTCTAACCAGGCAATGGTTTATAAAAGTTCTTTGTAGCTTAAGAAAAAAGGATGGTACTCTAGCAACTAGTTATACTTGCTTTTTAGTGTATAGTATTTTAGATACACATTCATCACGGGAAAATTATAGCCCTTGAAAATAAAATGGTGGAAAGATCTTGTAACATGTCTTTAGAGAATCAAGATTTACAAGGACAACTAGAAAAAGACATTTAAAAATTTTGATTCCAGGTTATAGTAACAAAGTAGCTTAATACAACCCAAATTAACAGCCTAGGTTCTGAAAGTTCCCTTACTGAAGAAACTCTTTTTGAGTTTAGTTTTATTGTAAGTGACATTGTATTAGTTTCAGGTATACAAAGTAATGATTCAGTCGACACACTGGAAAAGGATCACCACAGTAAGTCTAACTTCCGACAGCAAAATAGATGAAAAATAATTTTTTTTCTTGCGATGAGATCTTTTGGGATCTCTTCTCTCAGCAACTTTCAAATGTGCAATAAACTATTATTAACTATAGTCAGCATCCTCCTGACTTACTTATTTTGTAACTAAAAATTTGTTATTTATTTGATTTTAAAAACAAACAAGCTTTGAAGAAAACACTTGCAACAATAACCACTGTTTTCATGTAGTCAATAGGCAATCTAATATGTTATTTCAATTCTAAAAAACAAACAAAAAAAACAAAACACACACCAGGTATCGTTTTAAAGTTAAAAACACCAACCTCTTTAACCTCATGTAGTTTTCATTGGCAGCAGGTCGGCATTCAGCTCTTTGTACCACTATTCCTTCCAGTGAAAGCTTATCTTGAATGAAAAGAAAAAAATTAACAAATGTATTTAGATAACATTTATCATTTTCAAGACTGTATTTTGACATACTAACCACAGTAACAGTGATCATAATCAAATATAGTCAATAATATATATCAAGGAAAGAAAACGAGTATTTTTAAGTTTATAGTGGTATCATTGATCAGAATAGCAAAAAAACTTACAGTAAAAAACTCCTGTCAGGTCTATTTACAGACTGCTGCAGCCCCTTGCCAATAACAGCTTTTAAACACTTAGCTATTTCTAAAGAGAGTGGCTTAACGGGCATAAAATCATTTGAAGGGTGTACAGGCTATATCATCTTTGAAGGGTGTACAGAGAAGTAACTTCTGAAAAAGTCTAAAGCACTAAATCAAAGGTATATACATATACGTATTTGAATGTGTGGGTACACACACATATATGTGCAAAAAACAAAATTCTAGAATACACTATGACTGGAATAGCTAGCCTAAAAAATACTGTGAAACTAGTCAGGTTCTTGCCTAGGTTATATAGAATACCAGTTCTGCCTGCCAGTTGCTCTAACTTCCGTTTTTCAGCAAAATGATTAATATGGGTGTGGCCACACTAGAGCTTTTAAATGCTATGAACATTTGTCCAAACAAAGGAAAAATTTTCCCACTGTTAGTAAGAATTCTTATGGTGACCCTGATACAATATTCAACAGAAACAAAAGTTAGCACCTACTATTGTGTGCCTACTAGGCACCGAGTCACTTTAGATCTCATCTTATTTGATAATGCATATATGACTGACCCACGATGGCACCAGCCTTAGTGCATTCTGGAAATGGATGACTATGGTTAGGAACAGTTACGGTTCAATCATATTTCTAAGAGAATTCACCCGAGTATCCAGGAGAGATTCAGGAACTCTGAATCCTCAGCAATGCATGTATGATCCACCTTTTGAGGGCCAGTGACCTCATACATTCCACAAACACTAACTAAGCGCCTACCATGTGAAGGGAACCATCTAGGCACTGCAGGATCGAAGATGACTGAGATATAGTACTGTCTTCAAGAAGCATACAGTTTACTGGGCGAACAGATTAACTGACCAAAACATAGAATGCCGATGGAACCATGATTCACATGAGGAAAATTTTCTGGACTTTCCTGGTGGTCTTGTGGTTCAGAATCCACCTGCCAATGCAGGGGACATTGGTTCGATCCTCAGTCTGGGAAGATTCCACCTGCCTCGAGGCATCTAAGCCTGTGTGCCACAGCTACTGAGCCACACGCTCTAGAGCCCTAGAGCCGCAACTGCTGAACCTGGGCGCCACAGCTAACGAAGCCGTGCTCCATAACAAGAGACGCTGCCACGATGACAGGCCCAAGCACCATAACTAGAGAGAAGCCTGCACGCAGCAACAGAGATCCAGCATATCCATATCCGTAAATGAGGCCTTCCACACACCAAAAATTTTATGGTGACCTTCTGAGATTTTGTCTCCAAAATCCTGGAACTCCTTATTACAGCCCCTAAGTACTAACTGCACACACACAGTAATTCAATAGTTCGATGCAACATAAGCACAAACCTCAAGGTACAGGCTGACAGATGACTGCAAAGAGTGATGATGAGAAGCAAGTCTACCTTATAGCAAAATATGGCAGGAAGGAACAAGCAGGCTGGGATTATTTTATATTAAATTTAAATTCTAAAAGTAATTTCCTCTTACTAATAAATTTAGTAAGATTAAAATTTGAATTTTCTTAAACCAAAAACAAATCTTATATTCAAGCATGCCTCTCTACTGAAGCTAAAAGTTCAAGCTAGAACAATTCTTGTCATAACAATCACAAGATTTGGGAACGACGCCAATCTACAGGGCCTTAAATGCATGAGAAAAGCTCACTACTGAAACATAAATTAATCCTTTTTAAAAAATGAAATAAATCTAGAATACTGTCTCTAAAGATAATTTAGTTACACACCCATGTATTTACTAATGCTGAATACTAAAAAGCTACCTTTCAATAGCACCTGTGAATGTTCCACACTTATTTAGCAGTACCTACTCTTGGGTGGGGGCTTTCCTGGTAGCTCAGCTGGTAAAGAATCTGCCTGCAAAGCAGGAGACCCTGGCTCGGAAGATCCTCTGGAAAAGGGAAAGGCTACCCACCCCAGTATTCCTGCCTGGAGAATCCCCATGGACAGAGGGGCCTGGCAGGCTACAGTCCATGGGGTAGCAAAGAGTCGAAAGGGACTGAGCGACTAAGCACAGCACAGCACTCTTGGGTGGACAGGGTGAATTTAAATTTTTATTTAAAAGCTTCTGCTGAAGACGTTTCACAATTATAATACCTGAAAGAGTAGCAGGCATCTAAAGCACCTAGCCGCTTTCACCCGGCCCCCACTCATCGTCACTCTCTTCCAACAAGGTCACTCAAAGCAGGAAGATTCCCTTCCCCAAACCATGACTTCCTGTCCATCATATTCTCTTTTCAAATCTAAAATGACTTCTCAAGTGAAAGGAAAGGTCTTCATCAGCAGCAATGAAAATGTCCACCAACTGGCTGCTCTTAAATAAGGCCACATCTCTGTTCACTCTTGGCCCTTTCCCCTCTCTTTCAAATAAAATTTTAAAAAATAATTTACTTATAACACAGTCCCCCTAAGCAAGATATAGAATCAATACACACTTTAAAACCTCACAGGAACATGCTTTCTCCCCCCACCCCCAAACTGTGCTGTTTCTCTAAAACATTGCTTAAGATTTCAGGGGAAAGCTATTCTATATTACATTTTAAGACAGCTGAAAGCACTCACCTGCACACCACTGCTGTTAATTACAGATCATATTCATTAATACAGGAACCCTGACTTAAAACTACTTTGCTGGCTCAGTTTGAAAGACTGTAGATACTTGAAAAATGAGAGTTTTTTTTCACGTATTTGTCAAATATTTACTGAGTGACTTTTATGTAAAAGATAATGCAAACAGATCAGGAATAACACAGAAATAGGAAAGTTGGCTCCTGCCCTCAAGGAGCAGTCTAGTGTAGCCATTCACAAATGTGAGGATCCAAAAGAACTTTTTATGTGGATTTTATCTATTGATATTGACCATACTAGAAATGAAAACTGAAAAATGCTTAGAAAATCAGAGTGAAAAAGCAAAAACACTTGATATCATTAGGAAAATGGTTTTGATTTCCAGGGACCCGTCCTCCACCCAGTGGCTTCCAGATTACTTTCTGGGAGCTTGCTGGAATGAGACAGGTATATAAACTACTCTAACACATTAGGAGCACTTCTGCTAGGCCTCCACTTAACACACTTCCAGATTACCAAGGCTCTCAATCTCCCTCATAAATATGGTGACAGATGTCCAGAGCTTGCTATACACTAGTGGGTAGTAGGTTAATCTCTATTACTCCCACACACTTCTGCTCAAGCTATGCTAGAACTTGTTTATGCTAGTTCTACTGTTAGTAATTAGGCAATTTGATTATATATTATATAATCCTATTAATTATGAGTATGAGGGAGGGAGACTTTTTATGAAAACTAAGTTTAATGGCTTGTAAGATGTGATATGGGCTGCCCTGGTGGCTCAGTGATAAAGAATCTGCCAGCAATGCAGGAGATGTGCATTTGATCCTGGGTCGGGAAGATCTCCTGCAGAAGAAAATGGCAACCCACTTCAGTATTCTTGCCTGGAAAACCCATGGACAAAGAAATCTGGCAGGCTACAGTCTATGGGATCGCAAAGGAGTCGGACACGACTGAGCAACTGAAGAACAGCAAGATGTGATATAAAGATAAGTTGCTAAAAACCTGTCAAATTAGGTACTGGAGTGACAGCTAGAGACCAGAAGAGAAAAACAAAGTCTCGAAGGATTCTACATTTGTTCTGTCTCACTGTGTCTAAAGTCTTGCTCCTTTCTCAAGAAACCAAAATTAAAAATCTAAACTAAACTATGGGTTTACTCTCCACAAGAAAGAGAGATCAGATCAAAGGCCTTGTTCTCCATGCACACTGCTGACTAAATGTGCATTTGTGGGCCTTACAGTGTTTAAGGCAGTAGGAATACATTCTGTTACCATTTCATGATTCCCGACCTTCTAATTTAACTACTGGACGGACTACTGGTCCTTCCATAGAGACTGTGGGATTCTACTGTACTAAGTAGAGTTTATTATGGTTCAGGAGGGTTATCTTTCCTTAGGCCTGGCCGTTTGTCAAACTTTTCTTTAGATTCTGGGAACTATTCCAGGACCTCTTCTAAATTTTCTCACCTCCCCCGCTTCTTGAGCTAGACTGGTTTGCTTACTGGTTTCTGCTCCTTGCAGCCCAAAGAATCTTCATGAGTATGAACACACACCTTTGTGATGGTATTTTATTGATCTATATACTGCCACCTAGTTTCAGAAAAAAGTTGAGAGAAAGTATTAAAGGCTAAGTTACACAAAGTGCATTCTTATAACAAGAATAGAAGCCTCCCAGTTCTAAATCTGTCACTAAACAGTGGAGTTACTTTGGAGAAGTTACTTCACATCTCTGGGTCTCGGCATCCATATGCATAAGGAAGTCACTGGGATCTCTTCCAATTCTCTTTCACTAAAATTAACAAAACAAAACTGACCCTTCCCTCCCACTGGGGATGTTTTATTGTTTCATCAATATCTATTTTGTTTGCCTTAATAATTTCTAAAAGACCCAGATATAATTAAATTTTCTTTAGTAGGAATTAGAGAAAAATGCTTTCCGGGAACGACAAAGAGAAAACGCTGAGAAGCTGTCCAGGACTTGAAAACACACAACCTTCTTTTCTAAGCTGGACCTTCCTACTCTCTATCTCAACTTGACATATACTACTGTATGATGATAGAGAAGGAAATGGCAACCTACTCCAGTATTCCTGCCTGGAGAATCCCACGGACAGAGGAGCCCGGCGGGCTATCGTCCATGGGGTCGCAGAGTCAACATGACTGAGCGACTAACACACACACACAGGACGATGTAGAACCNTTACTTTCTGGGAGCTTGCTGGAATGAGACAGGTATATAAACTACTCTAACACATTAGGAGCACTTCTGCTAGGCCTCCACTTAACACACTTCCAGATTACCAAGGCTCTCAATCTCCCTCATAAATATGGTGACAGATGTCCAGAGCTTGCTATACACTAGTGGGTAGTAGGTTAATCTCTATTACTCCCACACACTTCTGCTCAAGCTATGCTAGAACTTGTTTATGCTAGTTCTACTGTTAGTAATTAGGCAATTTGATTATATATTATATAATCCTATTAATTATGAGTATGAGGGAGGGAGACTTTTTATGAAAACTAAGTTTAATGGCTTGTAAGATGTGATATGGGCTGCCCTGGTGGCTCAGTGATAAAGAATCTGCCAGCAATGCAGGAGATGTGCATTTGATCCTGGGTCGGGAAGATCTCCTGCAGAAGAAAATGGCAACCCACTTCAGTATTCTTGCCTGGAGAAACCCATGGACAGAGAAGTCTGGCAGGCTACAGTCTATGGGATCGCAAAGGAGTCGGACACGACTGAGCAACTGAAGAACAGCAAGATGTGATATAAAGATAAGTTGCTAAAAACCTGTCAAATTAGGTACTGGAGTGACAGCTAGAGACCAGAAGAGAAAAACAAAGTCTCGAAGGATTCTACATTTGTTCTGTCTCACTGTGTCTAAAGTCTTGCTCCTTTCTCAAGAAACCAAAATTAAAAATCTAAACTAAACTATGGGTTTACTCTCCACAAGAAAGAGAGATCAGATCAAAGGCCTTGTTCTCCATGCACACTGCTGACTAAATGTGCATTTGTGGGCCTTACAGTGTTTAAGGCAGTAGGAATACATTCTGTTACCATTTCATGATTCCCGACCTTCTAATTTAACTACTGGACGGACTACTGGTCCTTCCATAGAGACTGTGGGATTCTACTGTACTAAGTAGAGTTTATTATGGTTCAGGAGGGTTATCTTTCCTTAGGCCTGGCCGTTTGTCAAACTTTTCTTTAGATTCTGGGAATATTCCAGGACCTCTTCTAAATTTTCTCACCTCCCCCGCTTCTTGAGCTAGACTGGTTTGCTTACTGGTTTCTGCTCCTTGCAGCCCAAAGAATCTTCATGAGTATGAACACACACCTTTGTGATGGTATTTTATTGATCTATATACTGCCACCTAGTTTCAGAAAAAAGTTGAGAGAAAGTATTAAAGGCTAAGTTACACAAAGTGCATTCTTATAACAAGAATAGAAGCCTCCCAGTTCTAAATCTGTCACTAAACAGTGGAGTTACTTTGGAGAAGTTACTTCACATCTCTGGGTCTCGGCATCCATATGCATAAGGAAGTCACTGGGATCTCTTCCAATTCTCTTTCACTAAAATTAACAAAACAAAACTGGCCCTTCCCTCCCACTGGGGATGTTTTATTGTTTCATCAATATCTATTTTGTTTGCCTTAATAATTTCTAAAAGACCCAGATATAATTAAATTTTCTTTGAGTAGGAATTAGAGAAAAATGCTTTCCGGGAACGACAAAGAGAAAACGCTGAGAAGCTGTCCAGGACTTGAAAACACACAACCTTCTTTTCTAAGCTGGACCTTCCTACTCTCTATCTCAACTTGACATATACTACTGTATGATGATAGAGAAGGAAATGGCAACCTACTCCAGTATTCCTGCCTGGAGAATCCCACGGACAGAGGAGCCCGGCGGGCTATCGTCCATGGGGTCGCAGAGTCAACATGACTGAGCGACTAACACACACACACAGGACTATGTAGAACCCAGCAGAAACAACTGACTGGCACTTTTTACAAGTTAAGGGCCTGGCTGGTCTAAACAAGCTAAAGTGACAGGTAAGCAGGAAGGGTGCCTATTAACATTGGCACGTAAGTAATGAGAGCTGTGTGTTAAGAAGACGCTGGGCATCAGGAAGTTACAGGCATTCATTTCCACGAGACCACTCTGGATCCAGTTCAACACGGAGGCCTTTAAGAGCACAGCCAACTCAAGTTAAAATACAGACAAGGCTAGAGTCAAGATTTGGGCTAATCCTTGAGGCCTTGAAACTACTTCTCTCATTCTTCTTTACCTCACACCCGTGTCCGTCCTCTCTGGAAAAGGACTAAAGAAACAGTATTTCAAGAGATCAAGAGCATTTAAAAGGTAAACCATTGTTTAATATTCCTGCTAGTCTCTACTGTTCTCCTTTAAAATCTTTTTCTCGCAGTTTCTGCCTGGGGTTAGGGTAAGGCCTATTAATACAAGCTATTTGGCATCTTAACAAACCAGTTGGGCAAAGTTGCGATCCCTGTATTATTAAGAAGGTGTTTCTAACCGTATTCCAATTTGTGAATTGATGTTCTGACCTATTTAATATTCAGGAATTTTAGGAATAAAAGATCATACTCAGATTTCAGTAAGCCTACAGAGTCAGAAATGTATTAATTACTTCAAAAGCAACAAAATGAGCAGCCATTTAAGTATTCCCCCAAATTATGTTATATAGTGTTTTCTTGTAATAATATTCAAATTACAAACAAGGCTGAATAGCTGGAAAGTCCCAGTTTTAAATCAAATACTGAAACCATAATCTGAGGATTAGATTTAGGATTAGAAAACATCTCCGTTTCCTCATTCATAGCACTGCTCTTCAAAACTTCTCCCCTCTGGACTGGGAGAAAGAAGGTTTCTGTACATTTCTATACAAGAGACGTTGTAATGCTCACCGAAGAGTATCTGTGAATGACAAGACCGGCTGCCCAGGAGAAGAACGAAAAGTGCGACCTAAGGTGCAAAATCAGAGACCGATGATTTAAATGTACAAAGGAGCCTGGATTGCTCTCTGGGCCTGCAGAAGCCATAATGAACTTTTGATCAAAGAAATAATTTAGTGAACAACAGTTTAAAAGTAAACATTTGTGTTTTAATGTTTATAAAGCAAGTTCACAAGTTATTTTTCCTCCTGCACGTCACAGTCTCTCTTTTTGCTTATTATACATAATATACACAATATGTATAATTATATATATACATAATTAATCAGCATAAATTCTCAAATACAGAATGGGTATGATATATACAAACAGACATGACCTCTAACCTAAAAGCAGCTTTCAAGAATAAGAGGTTAAATAAAACCCAGAAATAAAACTTTCATTTGAAAAAATGAAGTAATGCTGTTTTATAATAATAAATGAAAAAGAAAACCATAGTACTGAAATAGTCTGTTTTAGTAAAACCTTCATCAAAAGGTGCTATCCACTTGCACTAGTAATTAGAGAGAATTCAAGAACAATAGCAACCACGATTATATGAAAAGCAAAACAAATCCTTCCAGGAAAGATTAAGTCTCCAGGAGAAAAGGCTTTGACCACAGGGCTGCCTAGGTAAAGAGTGCCAAACATGCTGCAAGGAATGCGGAGAGGCACCAGAGAAGAAAAATGCAGACCCCCGCACTTAAGAAAGCCTGTCGTCTAGTTGAGATACAATATTAACAAAACACTTAGAGACAATCTGATGACACCTTTTTTAATCACTGAATATGAGCCAAGTTTCATGGATTTCATCCTCAATAACCCCAGTTCTCTTCACCATGTTTAGTAATAGTACTAATACCACACAGTAGTTTAGTTCTTTACAAATTTCAAGATACTTTAATAGGAAGTGATCCTCGTAACTACAGAGTAGAAATTACACCCTCATCATTAAGAACTCCTCTGAGGTAAGTTCGCTTTCCTGAGCTCACCAATTTCCTGAATATAGTAGTTCTTCAATTCTGCTTGGTCCTAAGAATCACCTGGGGGAGCTTTTTAAAAACTACAGGGTCCACTCTCGGAGATTCTATCTTAATTGCATTGTGTGGGCAAGAGGTGTTGTTAAACAGTCACTAGGCAACTCTAATATGCAGCAGGCAGGGCTGGGAACCAGCTCCCTGATACTCTCTCCTCCTCTCCCCCAACACCTTCTCCTCCCCCTGTCTCTCTGGTAACTGAATTTTCTGCTAGTGTGCAGACAACAGCTTACAGAATTGCTCAAATATGTCATCAAATCTAAGATGCCATCAATTGTAATGTTCACCATTACCTATGTGCCACCAAGAAAGACAAAAGACTACCATGAAAATTTTACAAGTCAATGATTTTAAGACATACCCCGATTACAGAAATGTTAGACATAAAAAAGTGTGCCATATGATAGAGTTCTCCATCCCAGATTTACAATCACTCTACTCTCTGTAAGAAACTCCATGTCCTCCTGTGAACCATCATATCCTGTCCTGTTAGTTCAGGCTCCCACCTCCCTACCCCTTCACCCCTCGACCATCTCATCACTAAAGACACAGGAGAATCTAAAGAGAAGATAGTAATGTGAGGGACAGTGGTAAGGGATAGCATTTGGGGGCAGAGACTCTTTTGGTCCCTGATTTCATAGCAAAATTCACTACAATTTTTCAAAGTCATACCCCTCATTTTGAGATTGTAGACAATGATTATTAACTTAAAACATCTCCTTCTGAAAGAGAAGGCAAAATTCTGTTTTGCCAAATAGCACTATAAAAATGAGTTCTCTACAATAATATAATTTCAGTGTTCATTTGATGGCTCATAGAAATGCTTTACTCATCTAGTTACAATAAAATTTTCCAGTGAATAATAATGCATAGTCTGCACTTCCAAAAAAATAAAAAAAAGAGCACACTCATTTTAAAAACTCAAATGACTTTTGCTTACAGGATTATAAAACACAGGTTTCCCTGCAACACTCATCTCCCAAAGTACATTTAAAATATGAATTAGCGTGATTTGTAAAGTGTTTTCAAGATTACCTCTGTAATGAAAAGCAAGGAAACAGTGGAGTGGAATTTTGTCAGAACTTCTCCTTTAGTCATTTTTATGTGTGCTCCTTTTGACACAAAGCGCTTTAATCTTTTCTACACTCCTCAAGTGGGGTTTAAAAATTTGCTGAAGCAGCAGTTTCCTGGGCTTCTTTGAAGACTCAGTTCCACGCTGTAAAAAACACTTACAAGCTTATTCCTTCAAATGGAATTACACATCCACGTCACCATTCTTCCAAAGCTATAGGGAGCGAGGCCTAGGAGCGCTTGACATCTGCACAGCTGGTGAGATACTGCGGCCAGCCCGCTCTACAAGGCGGGCGAGACAGCACTTGCACTGAGGAAGCCCAGTACCAGACAACAGCTAATGCAGAACACTTTCACATTGCAAAACAAAACTAAAGTTTTGGCATTTAAACAGAATTAGGTTAACACAGAAAAATCCGTGATTCTTAAACTATGTTAACACATAACACTGTCTCCTTTATTTTTAAACACCAAAAAGAAACTAAAGTAACATAATTATAGCTGAGTATCAAAATGAGTATTTCTCACATTCAATGCTATTAACAGGAGGCTATGAAAAACAAGAAATGCATACATTAAAAAAAAAAAACTCAGCTTGTGAAAGGTATAGGAAGGTCAAGCCAAAAAGTAATCAGAGGATATGAAAGTCAGATGGCCAAAGGTTAGCCAGATTTTGGGAAATGAACAAATAAAGATATCACTGCAGATCAAGTAGATGGGTATCAAATTCAAGTGAAGAAGAAAGACCCAGATTAGTAAGTCTTAAAAAATACGGAGAAGTTCAGAACAGAGAGACAGTGACAGGTTTAAGTAAAAATTAACAGCTCCTACTCTTTCTGTAGTTGGCTTCATTTTCTTAGTGCAGCAACAAGGAATCTTTTTTTTTTTTTAAAGGAAAAAAGGAATTAATGCATGCAGGTAAAAATAACCAAAAAGATTTGGTAGAGGCAGAGAATGAAGAACCAGAAATCCCATGTTTTTAATAAAGGCAGCTTCATCCCTCTTCCTTGAAAAGGAGTATCTGAATTTCATAAAAGAGTGATCTGTTGAGTCTAGGGGAATTACCAAATCTTTTGTCTTCTAACCAAGAGAGAGATCTTCTTGGTAAGGTTCTACTTCCTTATGGCAAGAAAATATCTCTGGCATATTCTGTGTCCATCACGTTGCTGACAATGACCTCATTTCCCATCATGAGTTGGCAGGTAAGAATTCCCATTGGCCTGGAGTAAGTTCTGCCTAATGCAGGCAGTGGAAGATTAGCATCACCAACAGCAGAACCATTTTGCTAAAAATTGGTTAGGCACTGGGCCTAACCAATGAATATACTCGGAACAAGAACCTTTCAGTGACACTGTTTAAATCCTCCAAGCTGGCTATCACCAACAGGAACACAAATTAGCAACGTTGGTGAGTGAGGATATGGAGAAAGGGAGACCTCATACACCGTTGGGGTAGGTAAACTGGTGCAGCCACTGTGGAAAACAGTATGGGGGTTTCTCAAAAACTACAAACAGAGCTACTGTACGAATCAGCAATTCTGCTTCTGAGTATATATTCAGAGAAAATCCTAATTTGAAAAGATATATATAAGGACCCCAATATTCACAGCAGCATTATTTACAACTGTGAAGGTATGGAAACCTTCACAAGCTCAGGGTCCATCCCCAGATGAATGGTTAGAGAAGATGTGGTGTGTGCATGCATACGTACACACAATGGAATACTACTCAGCCATAAAAAAGAGTGAAACACTGCCGTGTGCAACAACATGGACAGACTCTCGACAGCTCAGCACAGGCTTATGCTAAGTGAAGCAGGTCGGACAGAAACAGACAAATACTGCATGATATCACTCGCATGTGAAATCTAAAAACAAAAGCCAGATAGCACCAAGTGCTGGAGAAAATGCGGGGAAACAGGAACCCACAGGCACCGCTGGTGCAGGAGTGCACTGTTAGAGCCCATCTTGGGAGTCATCCGGGAGTGCCAAGTGAAACTGAACGTGCCCAGCAAGCTCTCCCCTGGGTAGCTACCACACAAGTTTCCACAGACACCTATAAGAGGACATGCTTTAAACTGTTCACCGCAGCAAGGGACTGAGGCAGCCTGGGGGTCCATCACCAAGGAATCAAAAACAGCATTCACTGAGCGTCTAGGTGTGAAATACTCCAGAGGTAGTGAAATATGCATATACTACAGCAACCTGAACTAATGTAAAAAACAGAGCTGAATGAAGGAAAAACAGATATATAGATGTATTTGAGAAAATACATCTTCAAAGTTGACTAAATTTGTCAAACTTTATATGTGTGATTACAGATGTCTATGATAGACACTTAAAAAAAAAAAATCTTTCTGCCTGCAAAGGATATGAAATCTTCAAATCTAGTGGTCAGGTGGATTCAAACAAGCTCATCTTTCCTGTGTAGGCTAAGCCCTTCTGCTTAAACAATTAATTGATTACTTCCAGTCTGGATCTGCAGTGAGGCAGAGAAACACGGTCACACAAACCCATGGATGTCCGCCTCGGAACAGTTACCGAAGCACCATTTTTACAGTTTTCGGGCTGTGTGGACTTGACTGACATGACTCTCCTCACCCTCCAGCCCCCAAAGTAAGTAAATATAAGCTTAGAATAGACTAAGAAAAAGACAACCTGGCTTTCTCCTCAGAAGCACATGCACCGTAACAGCGGCAATGAGCAACAAAAGCCCTGTGATTAATGTAAACTGCAATCATCTTGCTTTGATGCGAATGGAGTGGAGCAACGCAGAGAAGGCAGGGTCTCCTGGGTACCATTTTTCTTTCTTAAGACTGCAAGTTGGGAGCAACAGGACTTAAAAAAAAAAAAAAAGTCCTATAGATTCTTATCAGCTTCCAGCGAGGCACTAAGACAAGCCTTCTGTTACACTATTGTTGCCCGGCCACGGGTGGCAAACACATCTTACATGTCAGGTTTGCAGAAGCCAAGAACGTCAGAGTGAAGTCTAGAGTGAGAAAGGGCAGTCAATAGAGGCACACGATAGAGTGGTTCACGGTCAAAGAAAGCCAGAAGGAAAAAAAGACACACACCAGTAGGTTTAAAAATCAGAAAGCAGAAGTGAGCGGGTCAGCAGGTGTAAGGGGGCCCTGGGGGTGACAGCTGAAGAGGTCAGCGTCGTGCCTCAGGTCCCCACCCCGCGAGGCCCAGCCTCTAGCAGCACTAGCCCCAGGGGTCCCCCCCAGGTATAGGTAAATGGGCCAAAGAGTGTAAAACGCAGCAGACCAAGGCTTACACAGAATTCAACTATCTCACTTTATTTAAACATTCAGGAGAACGTAAGCACAGTCTCCACCACTCTCCTACAGCCGCGTTCTACTGATTCTGGTGTCTCATGTGCACTGTAAACAACTGTTTGGTTGGGACCTACAGAACAAAAGTCAAATTAACCTCAGAATTTTTTTGAATGAGAAAAACTGGTTTAGGAAGCTTCACTGAAGTCTTCTCAATGGGCCTTACAGATGCTAAAAAGAGCAATTAAGAATATCCACAAAAAACTTGGAAAAAAACAAAGAAGGTCTACCAATTACTCCAATGAGGCAAAGTTTTTTTTCTTTCTTTTAAAAAAAAAGGGGTTACCACAAATGAATGTTTGAGGATTCTTTGAACTGGGATAGGTAGAACATTTATGTGACTGAAACAGGATTGTTACACTACCTGGGGTGGGCTTCCCTCACGGCTCAGTCGGGTGAAGAATCTGCCCGCAATGCAGGAGACCAGGGTTTGAATCCTGAGTCAGGAAGATTCCCTGGAGAAGGAAATGGCAACCCACTCCTGTATTCTTGCCTGGAGAATCCAGGCAATGGACAGAGGAGCCTGGCAGGCTACAGCACATGGGGTTGCAAGAGCTGGACATGAGTTAGTGACTAAACCATCACAAACCTCATTAAAAGAGGACTATACCTGTGAGCGAAACTGGTACGCCTTTGCTGGCTGTGCTATTCCGTGCTTGCTACTCAGACACATTTACTACTAAGAAAAGAATTCTGCCCCCTGCCCCAAACCTATTCCATATTTCAGAAAAAGTCATATTCATAGGTAAGACTTGATTCCCAAACCACAAAATCAACACACATGAAATTGTCAGAATATACCAGTAAACTTTTCTTAAATGATGCGGTGCTGAGAGGAAGCTTTAGTCTAAATTCTCTAGGCCAGAATCCTGCAGTGAGTAGCCTTTCCCTTATCTAGGGGATCTTCCCAATCCAGGGATCAAACCCAGGTCTCCCACATTGCAGGCGGATTTTTTTACCAGCTGAGCCACAAGGGAAGCCCACTTCTATCAAAGTTGAAATTTGTAAATACCTTTAATGTAATAAAAATGTAAATAAATTTGACAAAATCTGAAGTCTAATTCTGTAGTTCCTCAGGATAATTTAGCAGGTAGATCAGCCAAATAATAGTGTACTGGGGACCATGTTCACATTTCTTACCAGTGGGTCTTTAAACTCAAGAAATGAAAACTCAGATCTCTAAAATGTTTTGGAAAGCAATTTACGAGGGAAGAAGGAAAAAAAAGAAAGGGGCGGGGGGAAACACCATACTCACACTGTTAGAGCTCAAAAAAAAAAAAAAAAAAGGCAACAGGCTTTGGTCTTTTCTCTCCCTTTTTGTGAACACTGGGGAGTGAGGGGGTGGGGTGGGGAACAGCAGCAGCAGAAGAAACCCAACTAATCTGGCCCATGACATTATTTTATAGCAGGTATTTTGAATCTGTCTGTCTCTTATCTTCTCGAGGGAGCACTCGTTCGTGCGCGCACACACAAACACATAAACACACAGACACACGGTTACAGCATTTTCCACAGCAGTCCAAGTCTTTGTTCAGTATGTTTAGGGTGAAACAAGCTCATGAATTTTCCATAGGAAATCTTAACCAAAAAAAAAAACCTGTAAAGCCTGTATATTTGACTTTTTTTACTTGTAGGGTAAAAAGCCAAAACAACAGAACCTTTTGCTGAAAGACATTAAGAAAATTTCTTCTCACTTACTGATTTCCCAAATCAGAATCACATGCAAATCCAATTAAACTTAAGTACAATGTCACAAATAATGGGTTTAAGTATTCTCATTTGTGTTTCTAAAATGACACCACCACTATGAAATGTGTGACTTTTTACAGGAGAGAAAATGCTATACACCTAGGTCCTTTCTCTTTGGGTTTCCTACTTATAATTTACTTTAAAATATGATAGCAATTCCCCATGTATTATTCTCTGAAAGGTGACAGTATTGTTCAATATTAAGCCTGCCTGTTTAATAACTTAATTTTGACACGGAGAAGTGAATAAAAATTCACACTTAGCTGGAGAATTAATATATATAACTGCTTAACTGCCCATAGGAAATTAAATTCACTGAGTAACTTTTATTTATGTCTAAGAATATCTATGAAAACCTGTTCACAGCAGGTTCCTTCCCTGATACGGTTAAATGCAAATCATCTTTTCTCCCTCTTACTCCAGAAAGCTCCTGCATACATAGCCGATACGCCACCTACTGCAAAACCGGGCTGACAGCGCAGGCGATGCTGCCAGCGTTCCCATTCCATCACCAGGCTGGGGCTGGATAAAGGCGTGTTTGTGTGGCAGTGTTTCTTTTTTAAAAATCTCAACGCCAAGAAGAACAAGCTGAAATAGCGTGTTCAAAAATGGAGCGTAAAATAAACAGAAGAGAGAAAGAAAAGGACTATGAAGGGAAACACAACAGCCTGGAAGACGCTGACCAGGGAAAGAACTGCAAATCCACTCTGATGACCCTCAACGTAGGTGGATACTTATACATCACTCAGAAGCAAACACTGACCAAGTACCCAGACACTTTTCTTGAAGGCATAGTCAATGGAAAAATTCTCTGCCCGTTTGATGCCGATGGTCATTATTTCATAGACAGGGATGGGCTCCTCTTCAGGCATGTTCTAAACTTCCTACGAAATGGAGAACTTCTACTGCCTGAAGGGTTTCGAGAAAATCAACTTCTTGCACAAGAAGCAGAATTCTTTCAGCTCAAGGGACTGGCAGAGGAAGTGAAGTCCAGGTGGGAAAAAGAACAGCTAACACCCAGGGAGACCACTTTCTTGGAAATAACAGATAACCATGATCGCTCACAAGGACTGAGAATCTTCTGTAATGCTCCGGATTTCATATCAAAAATAAAATCTCGCATTGTCCTGGTGTCCAAAAGCAGGCTGGATGGCTTTCCTGAGGAGTTTTCTATATCGTCAAATATCATTCAATTTAAATACTTCATAAAGTCTGAAAATGGCACTCGACTTGTACTGAAGGAAGACAACACCTTTGTCTGCACCTTGGAAACTCTTAAGTTTGAGGCCATAATGAGGCCTTAAAGTGTGGTTTTAGACTGCTGACAAGCCTGGACTGCTCCAAAGGGTCAATTGTTCACAGCGATGCACTTCATTTTATCAAGTAATTACCTGTGTCATGAACAAAGGCAACAAGCATGCAGCCAGCAAGCTTCAGAAAATCTCGGCATCAACGGCATCCCAAATAACATGCCCAACCAGCTCAGTACTCAGAGTCCTGCTGCTAATCAATTACTGTGAGCTAACGGTATGTAAATTCTATCGCTAAAGATGTCCTTCTCTAGGGTGTTCCTGCTGATCAGATGTACACTTAAAGTGAAAACAGTGATCTTCTACATACTGTAAATAAAGACAGAATGCTTTTGCTATTTGTTTATTTTTCCTTACGCTGTCTTTCAATCAGAATGTCTTGGGTACTTGTACAATGAACAAGCATGTACCTTATCATTCTTTTAAGGAAAGGATAATAAAATATTTTAAGGGACTATGAGACTTTAAATCCTTTCTACTCATGGCAAAAATCTACGAAGAAACTGAACGGATAAAATTAACCATTGAGAGCAAGAGAGATGTGCAGATCTACTAAAACAGAGCTGTGGTGAAAGCAAAATGAGACTGTAAGCATTCAAGCTATGGATTTAATTTTTGATGGTAGGCACCAAAAGCTTGTTCATAGTTTCTGTATTTCATACTAGAATTATAGCTGGATTGATATACTGCTGAAAATTCCTAGAAAACTGCTTGATGACAATAAAAAAAAAAATGAAAGCATGACTAACTTCTTTGCTTATAGTTAATAATTATAGTAAAAAGTTTCATGTGTCACTTTTAAAACAAATATGCCTTTTAATGACTTCATACCGTATTATGCATTGATGCAGTCAACTGGCAGGCTGCAGGCTATAGTAAACCTGGCTGGATTTGCAAGTGACAAAAATCAGCCAATTCATTTCTTTGCAGACTGAACTCCAATATAGCATGGGTAACTTAGTCTCAACAGAGTATACGGTATTAGAATAATGGAGAGAGTTCATTTTCGAATCATCCTAAATACCTCATCTTTGAAGCTCAAAAATAACACATGAGTAACACTAAACATTATTCCTATGAAAGAAGTTTATTGATTCTTTTCAGTACCTCTTTTGATGGTAAATCTCAGGCTCAGTGAGTTTTTGGTCATTTCTTTAGTTCATGCTAAACAAGAAATTATTTTTAAAAATTAGGTTTTATGTATGGCTATCTCAATCAAATAATCAAGAAAGTTAGCTTTAAAGGTGAGAATATGTTTTACTGGCAAAGAACAGCTAAATCATTTATTTCTATGCCACTTATTTTCTTTGACTTCTAAGTACAAATAACATCTTAATTCACCCCTTTAAAATTTAACCATTAAAACTGGTCATTAATAAAACTGGACTTTAATAAACTTTAACAAAATATTTCTGAAAATCTTAACTGAGGTTACAGAAGTTAGCATCTATGCAAAAAGTCTGCTTAAACATAAAAACTTAGGAGAGCTAATATGCACTCAGAACTATAACTCACTTCCCATTACAACATCTAAGGTAATACAAAAGTTGGCTGTACATACTAAAGGAAATATTTTAAAACCTACTGTACACAAAAGTCCTTTAAAAATCCATGTTAAAAACAAAAATCTCTACATCAACTGCATAATTTTCTTTCTGTATAACAAGAAAGTTTATAACATCAAATTATCCCTTATGTACTTAAAAACGGCTTAATCAGGATTCAAAAGAACTATGAAAACAGAAAAAAAAAATACTAAATTCTATTTTATCAGTCACTATAATTGACTGTCTCCAGCTTATGAGTTGACTTTTCCTTGGCATTTGGACTTTGTAATGTAAAGAAAAAAAAACCAACAAGGTAATGATTTAATGTCAAAGTAAGATTTTCTCTAACAAGGTTTCATTTCAGATAATAAAAATAGCCCTGACACATCTTTTTACAGGACATATAGTTTGTACAAATCTCCTTAGAAGTATTATAAGTGAGGCTTTTGTATCAGTTCACAAAAGAAAATTTAACTGTTATAAAAAATTTTATTGATGGAAACCATTACTTTAGGAAATCTGCCACTGATTTTTTGAACATCTCTAAAAAATCATTTCTGAAACGTATTTAATTCCTCCTTAAGCTTTATCATAATATCCTAAAACATTCAGTAATCTAGAAGGAAATATGGCTAGATTGATTACTCTTGTAGAAATTTTCATAAATATATTTTCAAAATCACTTGCACTGGTATTTACATATTCAAGTGTCTGCATATTGTAAGTGCACACGAAATACCTAGATTTTTAAATTTTTATTGAAATATTGGTGATTTACAATGTAGGGTTAGTTTCAGGTGTACAGCAATGGAAATAACTACTGTTTAAACTTTACTACTTTAAAAAATACTGAGAAATACTTCCCATTCAAAAGACTCAAGTAATTGTACAAAGTGCCTACTATAAGTCAGAGTGAAGTTGTCAGAACATTTTTGTTTGCGCTCAACAACGAACTTCTTCCTCAAATCTTTTCTCATATTGTTCCAAAGAATAAATCACAAAGTGACTCTATCTTTTTCAGAAGAAAGGTAATAAGAAAGCAGTTACTGCACTTGCCATATGCCTAATATATATATATATGCGTGTATTTGGAATTATACCACATGGTGATTCTAGCATTACCCTTAAAATATAAAAAACAAACACACAGCTTAAGGTATACTGTATTCCTAAAATGTGTATGGCAGTGTGCAGAACAAAGGGAAATGCTTACACAACTCTTCAAATGATACAGAAATGATGACTACTGTCTCAGACTGAAGATCATGATACTAACTAAGCTTGTTTTTTTTTTTTTAAAGGAAAGTACTTATATTTCAAGTGCTATTTTTAAGATGTTAAAAGGTAACACTAGTGTTTTATCCCATGCCAGGTACCATGCTATGAACATATATTATCTCAATTAATCCTTACAAGAACCCTAAGGAAGATGAAGAAAGAGACTTTGAGGGCTCAGGGACCTGCTAGGGTCCTACAAGTTACTGAGAGATCAAGGTGGAACCTGTTTTGAAGCCTAGTTACACCAGCTCGAGAGAGAGCAGGAACTATGCTTGTGCAGGCCACTGATCTCTGTAACACCTAGAACCTGGCACAAAGCAGGCATTCATGAAGTCCATGCTAAACAAAGAATACCAAAATAGAGGCTTGCCTCACTTGATAAAATCTCACGATGCAGGTATTCTTAAAACATTGAGTGATAAAGTGGATTTTGAGAAAGCAAATAATATTTTAAATGTCATGTCGTGTCATTTAAAGAACATGAGATGAATCATCTCACAAGAATAAAGAATATCCCAAATTTGTATATTGGCAAATCGAGATCTTCACATGTCAGGTTTGCTGAAAAGGGGGGTTACTTTTTATGGCTTATAAAGTCCACAGAACTTCCTATGAGGAAAAAATACAGGAAAGTGAAACAAACAGGGCTCTGGAGTCAGACCTGGGTTCAAATTCAATTAACTTCCCCTAATTTGCTTACATGACCATAAGCAAGATTCTTCATTCTTTGAACTTCAACATCCTCACAGTAAAACAGATAGTAATGATCAGTTGATAGGGCATTTATATGGCTTAAATTAAATTCTAAATTACATGTAAAATCCCTGGGGAAAGAAATGGTAACCCACTCCAGTATTCTTGCCCAGAAAATCCCTGTGGACAAAGGAGCCTGGTGAGCCACAGTTCACGGGGTCACAGAGTCAGCCACGACTGAGCAACTGAACAGCAACATGTAAAATGCCTCGCCTATCACAGACTTTCCGTAGCCTGGTTATTAGCTTATCCATTGCAAAGGTATCTTCATGACATAACCATGAATAACAGGCACAAAAATGCGTGTTTACATTAACTATGCTTTCAACTTAGACATGAACAGAACAGAGAACTTTCAACAAATGCAAGCTTAATACTGTGTTGAATTCTATAAGATACAAGGCTCTACTTTAAATTGCTCCAGGCAAATGCAGTTTTCAACTTTATTAGTTTAAAAATACATATGGTAAATTCTTCTTAGGACATTTATCTCCTACTTCATATGCAAAATCTACAAGAGCAAAATAATCACTACAGCTGTTTTCAGCAATTTAAAATCAGTCAGGAATAACGTGACAAACGCGAAGAGTTGACTCGTTGGAAAAGATTTTGATGCTGGGAGGGATTAGGGGCAGGAGGAGAAGGGGACGACAGAGGATGAGATGGCTGGATGGCATCACTGACTTGATGGGCGTGAGTCTGAGTGAACTCCGGGAGTTGGTGATGGACAGGGAGGCCTGGCGTGTTGCAATTCATGGGGTCGCAGAGTCAGACATGACTGAGCGACTGAACTAACCTGAACTGAACACTCTTATTTAAAGATACCCCTATCTAATAAATTATGATCAAATGCCTTAAGCTGCAATGGTGTCAGTCAAGGTTAAAATCAGAGCACTGGAATCATAATAATCTTGCAAATAAAGCAGAGATGTAATATGAACTATCCAAAACAGCATGCAACTTAGAAATTATTTATATTTTGTTTTTTAAACCTTTTTTATTGGAGTTGACTTTTTTGCTGTACAGCAAAATGACTCAGTTAAACACACACACATTCTTTTTCATATTATTTTCCATTATGGTTTATCCCAGGATAACTGAATATGGTTCCCTGTGCTATAAGGCAGGACCTTGTTTATCCATTCTATACATAACAGTTTGGGTCTACTAAACCCAAACAACCAGTCCACCCATCCCCCTTTGCCCCTCCCCCATATTTAGCTCTGAAATATATAATGGTTACTTCCGTAGCAGACTTATCTTCCTAATCATATTTTGCCTAAGTTAATAATAAAATTAATTTGCTTCTGTGAACAAACACCAAGGGGATGGTGATAAAGAAAGATGTGCTGGGAAGAGGGAAATATCTAACATGAAAATTTGAATAAGTGACTGTATTCCTACTTCTCTTTGCAAAGATACACAAGAGTTCAAGAGTTTCAATCAAACAAAAGTCACCGATATTAATGTAAGTCTTACAAGCTATTATAAATAACTTACACTTAGTTAAATCCTTCCAGAATGCACAAACTATGCAATATCAAGCATTTTCTACATAAAATATAGTAACTCTAAACTTATTTAAATTACTACACATTTTTAAAAACATACTGGATATTAAAAAGTCAAACAATTATACTATATTTCCTTGTTACCTGTCTTAAAAAATTGTTCTCCAGCATAAAATAAAAATAAGTAAGATGCAGTTAACCCAAGAGTACAGCAGGTTTTTCCAAACTGAGGACTCCAGAACATTCAGTCACATTTAACAGCAAATTTTACTAATTTTTTAAAAAAAAGATCTAGTTATTTTACAAATTCCTTTTTGAAGACAGGCCCAATCTTTCAAAAGTTATTTTGATTACAGCCTTTTAGAATCTTCAGTACATATTTTTCTACATAATTAAAGTATAAAATTGGGCAAGTCTGATTTTTAACAAATTTCACGCTACTGATTTTACCTTGTTATAGGAGGTTTGTTAACTAATATTAAAGTTTCTTAAAACTGTTGAATGATACAAACTTTAATCTTAATGATTACTTGAGTTTGATAAACTTCTGTGACTTAAGGTGGTTTTACAAAGAACTATAACATTTAGCATTTACTTCAGGTACCCTATCGTTTGATGAATTTTTATTTATATTTATTTTTTAAAAACATTAAATACAAGGGTAGACATCCTAAGAAAACTACTTTGAATTTTGCTATCCATATAAAGGAAAGACTATATCAGTGTGTGTAGAAATATTAATAAAGGTTGATGATTATTAGATAGAAATACCAAGCAAAAGAATCTAAAAGTCACAGGTGACTGATTTATAAAAATACAGAACCAAAAACTGCAACCCACAGGCATTTATGACACATACATGTCTACCTTTCACACACAGCCAGAAAGAAACACACTGGGATTCAATATACAGATATTCAGCTACCGTGAAAACTGAAGACAGGCTTTATCAAAATGTCATTTTGGTTCCCAGTTATATATCACTCCTCTTTTTCCTATCTTATCAGAATTTAATTATTTGGATATAAGTAGACTGTACTTAATAAGAGACAAGAAAGCTCAACTATATCTCTTACAATTATATAACAAAAATTTGTATATTATAAAATTCACTATACAATGAATATATAGAAAAATAGTAAAGCTTGATATAAAAATTTGGTAGGTAACACTGAGGTTGTTTAATGAAGCAAGGTTAAGCATTAAGTAAAATCATTCCCAATTCTCATTCTGTATCACCCTAAGACAATTTAAAGGATGTAACGTTTTTAAGTAAATTAATGCTCTCTATTTAAAAAAACAAACAAGCAAACAAAAAGGAATAAGTACTAATGGTGGCCTTTTTGGTTCAAAGTAGTGGGAAGGAAAAGCAGTTGAAGATTTAAAAATCAAAGTAAAAAAAAGACATATCGGACTTCCCTAGTGGAGCAGTGGATAAGAACCTGCCTGCCAATGCAGGGGACACAGGTTCAATCCCTGGCCAGGGAAGAGTCCACATGCCTTGGAGCAACTAAGCCCATGAGCTACAACTACGGAGTCTGTCTGCTCCACCTACTGAGGGCCATGTGCCTAGAGTCTGTGCTCTGCAACGAGAGAAGTCACCACAATGAGAAGCCTGCACACAGCATCAAAGGGTGGCCCCTGCTTGCTGCAACTAAAGAAAGCCTGAGCACAGCAACAAATACCCAGTGCAATGAAAATTAAACACATTTCTTTTTTTTTTTTTAAAAAGGACATATCAACTCCACCAATGTTCAGACCAGCTAATGAAGCAAAAAAGATGAAACCTATTCTACAGAGACGAATGGTTTTCCAACAGGGGCACAACTACTACCTACCTACCTCTACCCTTGAAAGAAATCATCTGTGGTTGTTTTGGTTTCGGGTATTATGATACTATAAAAGAGCACACTACCCTGAAAAGCACATAAATGGGTAGAAAGGAATAAGAAAACGTGGTACCTGCTGGTAATCTGACCTTTTGGCAAACATCATGAAAATGCCTGCGTTCACAGAGGTGTACTCCATGTCAGCACTCAGTACTATGCATGAATGTCTCCTTTATCTCTGAGGTGCCCAGATTGCTACTTTCCCAGCACCCATTCTTCCCTCTTTGTTAGTAACTGAACCCTAATTCCACTGAGGTGGCAACTGTACCCAGGTAAAAACTGGTATTTCTGATGTTCTGTAAGTGCAAGGTCAAGTTATCAAGTTCTGATCAAAGGAATAGAAGCAAAATTGATAGGGTATGAATCTGGATATGGTCCTCTCACAAAGCTGGGTGAGCCTTTCTGACTTGCCCTACTGCCTCCATTTGCTGCCTGGAATGTAGATGTGATGGCTGGAACCACAGCAGTCATCCTGGATCATCTTGAGAATGGAAGCCACAAACTAATGATGGCAGACAGTTGCTTTTAACCATGGGACTTCCACACCAGACTTGGACTTCTTACCTTGGAACTTCTGTACAAAGAAAAACACGTCTGCATCATTGATATTTTAGGATGTCTAACAGATAGAGGTGGGCAGTATTAAAGATCTTGTTTTATCAATGAGAAACCGACAGAGTTAGGCAACTTGCCACAGGCACACAGCTAGCAAGCAACACCCAAAGCGCCAAGCTCTGAGCTACTGCGGAACACCACTTTCAGACCACATACCAGGAAATGAGTGAGAGATTCCGCAAAGGACATGAGCCCTGACAACAGGCAAGACAATGCTAAAGCAAGGTTAGCTTCTCCACTCGTTAGACAACATCATACATCAAATCCTGGCTTAAAATACTGGAAGACAACAAAGTCAATGAAAAAGGGAATCCAGTCAGTCTGCCACAGAAAAGAAACAAGAACACCAGAACAGAGAATCCATGGATGAGAAGTGTGTAGCCACAACCACAGAAAGGAAAAGGGGTAACTGGCAGGCCCGGGAATAAGTTTAACCTAGAGAGAAACCTCTGTGAGCCAGGCAGATTTTCCTCATTCAGGTCCAGGATCATCATCAGATTAAATCCAGAAAAATAGCTACCTGATTTCTAAAAATGAACTAAAAATTCTTAGTTTTTGCCAATTTCTGCAAAATTCTTGCCAACAAAAGTCCGTATAGTCAAAGCTATGGTTTTTCCAGTAGTCATGTGTGGATATGAGAGTTGGACCATAAAGAAGGCTGAACATTGAAGAATTGATGCCTTCGAACTGTGGTGCTGGAGAACTCTTGAGAGTCCTTGGACTGCAAGGAGATCAAACCAGTCAATCCTAAAGGAAATCAACCCTGAATATTCACTGGAAGGACTGATGCTGAAGCTGAAGCTCCAGTACTAGGGCCACCTGATGTGAAGAGCCAACTCACTGGAAAACACCCTGACGCTGGGAAAGATGGAAGTCAGGAGGAGAAGGGGGTGACAGAGGATGAAATGGTTGGACGGCATCACCAACTCGATGGACATGAGTCTGAGCAAACTCCGGGAGACAATGAAGGACAGGGAAGCCTGGTATGCTGCAGTCCATGGGGTTGAAAGAGTTGGACATGACTAAGGGACTGAATAACTAAATTTCTTTATGCAGATGGATGGAGGGGAAGGGTGCTTATATATTCAGTAAGCAAAGGAACAACTCTACAGATTTCTCTGACACAGTCAGCTTTTGTACTACTACCCCCGCCCCTGCTTTAGGCGTGGGGGTGTGTGTGAGGGTGAATGGAGAAGTGAATAATCCTCCTGTTTCCCTGCAGTATCAAGCAATTACAATACTCAGGATGAAAAAGCAGCTTGTATGCAATGCTTCAGAGTCTTCTGGGAGGGAATGAAGTAAGAAAACTGAGAAAGAGAAACGTAGTCTGAAAACTTGAAGCTGGGAGACAGACATGGCCAGCTTTTTAATAAACATTAAGATGTAAAAGAAGAAAGTTACAGAATGATACCTTCAGACACAGAGAGGGGCCTGAGGCGTTAACCAGCGGGGTGGCCATTTGTTCCCTAAGTAGCTAGTAATATCTTCAATTTTCCAAATTAATAAGCTTGTGGCAGACTACTCAAATAATTAGACATTTTCCCTCCAAGAACATGGTAACAGAAGGATCAAGAAAAGCTACTGCTAGCTTTTCAACAACTAAGTTAAAATACTGGAGCACAGATGCTATAGCTCACATACTTTTTAAAATAACCAGGTAAACAAATGACCTAAAGGATAATGATAAGTGAGTTTTTCTGGTTATATAAGCCAAAGTTGATGATTCCTTAATAGGCAATACACACTCATCCACATATTTACAGATTTATTTAAATTTACTGCTGCTGCTGCTAAGTCGCTTCAGTTGTGTCCGACTCTGTGCGACCCCATAGACGGCAGCCCACCAGGCTCCCCTTGTCCCTGGGATTCTCCAGGTAAGAACACTGGAGTGGGTTGCCATTTCCTTCTCCAATGCACGAAAGTGAAAAGTGAAAGTGAAGTCACTCAGTTGTGCCCGACTCTTCACGACCCCATGGACTGCAGCCCACCAGGTTCCTCTGTCCACGGGATTTTCCAGGCAAGAGTACTGGAGAGGGTTGCCATTGCTTTCTCCTAAATTTACTTCTAAATGCATATTAATTGTTTTTGTACTGCATAGCTTTAAAAGATAAAATTGAGTTACTGTTGCTTAAAATCTTATTTTGCATAGCCACATGGGTGGCAAATTATTTATAAATTATTAGAAGACTTAAACACAAGAACACAGCATAAAAAAGTTCATCAGGGGATTTCCCTGGCGGTCCAGTGGTTAAAAGGTCACCTTCCAATATATGGAGTGTGGGTTCGATCCCTGGTCAGAGAGCTAAGATCCCACATGCCTCAAGGCCAAAAAACTGAAACATAAAGCAGAAGCAATGTTGTAACAAATTCAATAAAGACTTGAAAAAAAAAAAGTCCACATGAAAAACAATCTTTTAAAAAAAAAAAAAGTTCATCAGAAAGAAAAAGTATTTTGAATATCTGTAAACAAATAAATGAAAGATGTCAACTAAGATCAACATAGTTTAAAAAAAAAAACCCAAAGGTTGCCTTGGAACTCAGGCATCTTTTAGCTTCTAGTCACTCAGAGTGTATTAAATAACTAAACAGATGAAGACAGAGAGAGCAATGCTCTACTCTAAAACAATCAAGGAACATGCCTGCAACCCTAGTTCCTACCAGAATTTTATAAAATCAAATAGAGAAGGACAGGACCAATGTCAGTCCTTGGTCCATCTTCTGGATTGAGCACACATCTCACTCAAGTTGCTAGTAACATCTTCTCCTTGGCTTCACATCGATGACAGACTTCTTTTAAATTTTATTGTAAGGTGATACAGGCCAAAGCAATTCATTTTCTTAGACTCATATTTTTAAAACATGTTTACACTGGACATTTATTTAAAACTGTTCTTATAGCCGAAGACCTTTACATCTTTAAGTCTATTGTTCATCACTGCTCAAAATTCTAGCCCGCACAATTACAGGCTCATATTATACATGTAAAATAAAAATAATAAAAATTCAATTAAAGATAAATAAAAGGTTCAGATGAGCATTAAATCATGCCAGGCACTGTGCTAAAAATATTGTTATTGCTACACCTAACTTACAAATGAAGACACTATAAAGTGTGGCAAAGAAGTGTGTCAAAGACCTCAGAGCTTCTAATGAGAAACAGGAGGGTTTTCATTCAGCAATTAGGTTCTAGAACCTTCTCAGTTACCACCACATACACTGCGTCAACACACATTCTGCTCTCAGCTTTGAAGAGTAGAAAACTGATTCATTCCTCCATCTCTGAAGAACAATGTTCATCAAACAACTTAAACATGGTTGAGATGCTCAGCTCGTCAAAAAAGTGTCTTTAAGAACATTAGAAAGTAATGTTTATATGCGTAAGTAACTGAAACATCTTAAATAGTCTCATAACTATTCATTCAAAGATTCTCCCCAAAGTTCTCCGGGCCAGCTTTTTGACTTTGATTTATTATTTTGAAACAATGACAATGACTTTCCTTAAAACTACTATGAATAAATAAATTCCAAGCCGCCATTAGTTGAAATGTGTAACCCTCTCCCTTTTGAGGCAGCCAGCAAGAAGGGAGGAAGACGTGTGAAGAAAATCGATGCCAGGCTATCTGAATATCACTTTTGTTTTCTTATGACTATATATAGCAAATAATACTTAAGAGATTGGTAATTTACCATACAAAAACATACTTCTTTTCGAGAAGTCCTGCCTTTGGCATGTCACACTACCTTCTGAAAACAACATTGAAAAATTAATTGATGGGTTGGCAGAGTGGCAATGTAACATGTGTGATATCATAAGTGAAACGAATCGCCAATCCAGGTTTGATGCAGGATGCAGGATGCTTGGGACTGATGCACGGGAATAATCCAGAGAGAGGGTGTGGGGCGGGAAGGGGGAGGTGGGGGTCGGGATTGGGAGTTCATGTACACTCATGGCTAATTCATGTCAATGTGTAACAAAATGAATACAGTAGTGTAAAGCAAAACAAACTAAAAAATAAAAATTAATTAAAGAAAAAAAAAAGAAAAAAATTAATTGAATAATTTTTATTAAATAAAAATTTATTAAAGCAATACTTTAAGATAATCAACAGGCCTCAATTATATAAGCCTACAGAAATAACAGTTCAATCCATTTCACTACAAACACATAAAACTAGAGAAAAGGACAAATCATTTTCCCATGATATAAGCAATATTGACTAAATTAAATCAGAGTTTATAATTAAGACAAAGCAAACTTATTAAAAATTAGATTTGGACATCAAAGGAAATAAAGACAGGAAATGTGGAGGGGAGCAAAAAGGGAAGTATGGTTCAATAAGTAAATCAATTCTTCCACAAAAGCACTACAGTGCACTGCCGGCTTAAAAATAAACATTTATTAACTGCCTAGAAGTCTTTGAGAAATAAAAGATATATATATCTTATATATATGGTAAATCACTTTCTCTATATATAAAATTATAACTACATATTGAAAACAGACACAAAACAGCAGGTCTAAAATGGAGATTAAAATTCTACAATGGAGCTGAAAAGAAAATAACGGATATTTTGCTAAAGTCATCCATAAACCCTTTCTGGGAAAAAAAGGGGGATTTATTGTTAAAATCTAGACAATGAAGAGATAAATGAAAACAATAATTTAGGAATAAGAGGCATGATCAAAAGATTAGAAGCAAAGTACAAATCTATTTATGCAATTAATACTAAGGTTAAATAACCAGAGAATTAGCTGCAGAACAGAATGTTTATCTTTTAAAAACCTTAATAAAGTGACAATCAGTTCAGTTCAGTCATCTTTGCAACGCCATGGACTGCAGCATGTCAGGTGCCTGATGAACTATGGACGGAGGTTTGTGACATTGTGCAGGAGGCAGGGATCAAGACCATCCCCAAGAAAAAGAAATGCAAAAAAGCAAAATGGCTGTCTGAGAAGGCCTTACAAAGAGCTGTGAAAAGAAGAGAAACAAAAGGCAAAAGAGAAAAGGAAAGACAGATCCATTTGAATGCAGAGTTCTAAGGAATACCAAAGAGAGATAAGAAAGCCTTCCTCAGGGATCAACACAAAGAAATAGAGGAAAACAATAGAATGGAAAAGATCAGAGATCTCATCAAGAAAATTAGAGATACCAAGGGAACATTTCATACAAAGATGGGCTCAATAAAGGACAAAAATGGTATGGACCTAAGAAAGTAGAAGGGGTAACAAAAATACACAGAAGAACTATACAAAGACCACCTTCACAACCCAGATAATCACGATGGTGTGGTCACTCACCTACAGCCGGACATCCTGGAATGTGAGGTCAAGTGGGCCTTAGGAAGCATCACTACGAGCAAAGCTAGTGAAGGTGACGGAATTCCAGTGGAGCTATTTCAAATCCTGAAAGATGATGCTGTGAAAGTGCTGCACTCAATATGCCAGCAAATTTGGAAAACTCAGCAGTGGCCACAGGACTGGAAAAGGTCAGTTTTCATTCCAATCCCAAAGAAAGGCAATGCCAAAGAATGCTCAAACTACCACACAATTGCACTCATCTCACACGCTAGTGAAGTAATGCTCAAAATTCTCCAAGCCAGGCTTCAACAGCATGTGAACCGTGAACTTCCAGATGTTTAAGCTGGTTTGAAATGGCAACCCACTCCAGTATTCTTGCTGGAAAATCTCATGGACTGAGGAGCCTGGTGGGCTGCAGTCCATGGGGTCACAAAGAGTCGGACACGACTGAGTGACTTTACTTACTTACTTACTTACTTACTTAGAAAAGGCAGAGGAACCAGAGATCAAATTGCTAACATCCATTGGAACATGGAAAAAGCAAGAGAGTTCCAGAAAAAACATGTATTTCTGCTTCATTGACTATGCCAAAGCCTTTGACTGTGTGGATCACAATAAACTGTGGAAAATTCTGAAAGAGATGGGAATACCAGACCACCTAACCTGCCTCTTGAGAAATCTGTATGCAGGTCGAGAGGAAGCAACAGCCAGAACTGGACATGAACAACAGGCTGGTTCCAAACAGGAAAAGGAGTACATCAAGGCTGTATATTGTCACCTGCTTATTTAACTTATATGCAGAGTATACTATGAGAAATGTTGGGCTGGATGAAGCACAAGCTGGAATCAAGATTGCCAGGAGAAATACCAATAACCTCAGATATGCAGATGACACCACCCTCATGGCAGAAAGTGACAATACAACCAACGAAATCGTGAGGAAAATAATTTCCTAATTTTTCATAACAGAATCAACAATACTGTCAAAAAGTGAAACCTGGAGTTAAATGAACAACAGGCTGGTTCCAAACAGGAAAAGGAGTACATCAAGGCTGTATATTGTCACCTGCTTATTTAACTTATATGCAGAGTATACTATGAGAAATGTTGGGCTGGATGAAGCACAAGCTGGAATCAAGATTGCCAGGAGAAATACCAATAACCTCAGATATGCAGATGACACCACCCTCATGGCAGAAAGTGACAATACAACCAACGAAATCGTGAGGAAAATAATTTCCTAATTTTTCATAACAGAATCAACAATACTGTCAAAAAGTGAAACCTGGAGTTAAAAACAACTGTAAAAACTGAATAAAAACTTGAAAGTATTAAAAAGACTACCAGAGGGGACTTCCTTGATGTGGTTAGGACCTCGCCTTGCAATGCAGGGGGTGCAGGTTCAGTCCCTAGTTGGGGACCTAAGATTCCACAGAAGCAGCCAAAAAGACAAAACATAAAAACAGAAGCAGTATTGCAACAGACTTGAGAAAAGATTTTTTTAAAAAAAGACTATAAGATAATAAATGATCACCAAGCTCCAAAGATAGGGAAAACAAGAATCTTTGTGGTCATGGGCCAATCAGAAAACTTGACCCTTTGTTTAGGATGCCCAAGGCAAGTGTCAGGGGACAGAAATCAAAATCCAGAGCCTGCCTAAGGTGGAAAGCCTAACAGAAACTTCTTACCATAAAAAATTAAAATCCCAGGAGGCTATACTCACAGAGTGAGTGCAAACCAAAGGAAAAGCCAATCCAATAAGAAATGGACAAGAGTTCTGAACAAGAATGAATTTCACAAAACAGAAAATCCAAATGGACAATAAATATATGACAGGGCTTCAACTTTATTAGAAATCAGTGAAATGTTGAAAAAACCCACAAAGACAGGTTACTACACATCCATAGTACCAGCTAACATTTTTTTTTAAAAAAAGGTCAATACCATTGGAGAGGCTGGAGAGGAACTGAGACAAAAAGAACTCACAGACATTGCTGATGGGGCTGTAACCTGGTGTTAATTTCTTTGGAGACCAGTTTGGCATTATCAACTCGAAGTGAACGTATCTACTCTGTGACCAAAGTCCATATTCCTTTAAAAATTTATGTACCAGAGCACCAGTATAAAAAGTTGACAGCAATACTGTTAACAAGTCACAAATATCCAGTAACAGTAAAAACTGAAAAACTGAGCTAAATACACATTGTGGAATATAGCAAAGAAAATAATAAACCACGACTATATACAACATGGATTATCTTAGAAAACTTGTTCAGTGAAAAAGCCATGCCAAAAAAATACTACATACTCTGTGACCCAATTTAACATTCAGAAACAGGCAATGTAAAATAGACTGCAGAGTAATGAAGGCTTAAATGGTTAAATTACAGGGGAAAGTGATTATCATAAATGTCAGTGATAATGACTACCAGCCATGATAGAGGAAAAATACCCAGCAATTTCTAAAGCTGGACATATCCTATTTCAACTGCTTATGTTAATGAAGTTTTTTTTTTTTATTTGTTAGTTACATTTTAATTTTTTTAAATTATCTATATTTTTAAAAATCGCCACTCTGAAAGTTTGGTAGTTTCTCACAGAATTTAACATACATTACCATATGACCCAGCAAAGGGCATTCTTGGGTATTTATCCCAGAGAAATAAAAACTTATGTTCACACAAAAATCTATACACAATATTCATGGCAGCTTTATTTCTAACAGCAAAAGACTGGAAACAACCAGAAAGAGTGACTAATTAGACAAAACCCTGATATATCAATACTATGAATATTCAGTGATAGAAAAGGAATAAACTATTGACACACGCCCAACTTTTGATGAAGCTCCAGGAAATTTAGGTCAAGTGAAAAAAGCATTTACATAACATTTATGATACTTTTTAAGTGATAAAATTATGGAAATGGAGAATAGATCAGAAGTTGTCAGGGGATAAAGATGTCATGGGGGTGAGCAGGGCTTGGGAGTGGGAAGAGCGTGGTGTGGTTACAGAGGGTGACACAAGGAGTCTGTGGGGACGGTGTTTTCTGGATACTGATTATGGCGGTGGCTACAAAAAACTACACGTGATCAAGTAACACACGTATACACAACTCTCACAATTCAGTAACAAAACACAGCCAAGTTTAATTAAATACGCAAAGGATCTGAACAGACATTTCTCCAAAAAGAAAAAAAGGCCAACAAACACATGAGGATATATCCAACTCATTAGCTATCAGGGGAAGCAAAGCAGACCCACAATGAGACCACTTCACACTCACTAGGATGAGTATATTCAAAAAGACACACTGTAAGAAGACAGTATGGCACTGGCACAAAGACAGAAATATAGATCAATGGAACAAAATAGAAAGCCCAGAGATAAATCCACACACCTATGGACAGCTTATCTTCGACAAAGGAGGCAAGAATATACAGTGGATTAAAGACAATCTTTTTAACAAGTGGTGCTGGGAAAACTGGTCAACCACTTGTAAAAGAATGAAATTAGATCACTTTCTAACACCATACACAAAAATAAACTCAAAATGGATTAAAGATCTAAACGTAAGACAAGAAACTATAAAACTCCTAGAGGAGAACATAGGCAAAACACTCTCTGACATAAATCACAGCAGGATCCTCTATGA
>SJXQ01003462.1:398129-472158 GCA_006408695.1 Aepyceros melampus
CAGGGTCGGGATTGGGAGTTCATGTACACTCGTGGCTGATCCATGTCGATGTGTAGCAAAATGAATACAGTATTGTAAAACAAAACAAACTAAAAAAAAAAAAAAGTGTTGATGAGGAGGTGGAAAATCAGAAGGCTCAAATACTGCTGGGTGGGATGAAAACTAGAACAACTGCTGTGGAAAACGGGTTTTCAAAAGGTTTAATATAAAGTTACCATGTGAGCTACCATTTCACTTCTAGGTAAACATTAAAGAGAAATGAAAAGTTCACAAAAAGACCTGTACACAAATGCTCACAGCAACACTATTCATAATAGCCGAAAAGTGGATAGAATCCAAACGTCCACCAATTGATGAACGGACGGGTAAAATAAGGAAAAGCCATACAACAGAATATTATTCAGCAATAAAAAGGAATGAAGTACTGATTAATGCTAAAACATAAATGAACCTTGGAAGCATTATGTCAAGTGAAAAATGCCTGTTACAAAAGACCAAATATGAATATGATTTCATTTAAATGAACTGCCCAGAATAGACAAATCTACAGAGATAGGGCTTCCCTTGTAGCTCAGTCAGTAAAAAATCTGCCTGCAATGCAGGAGACCCGGGTTCGATCCCTCGGTTGGGAAGATCCCCTGGAGAAGGAAATGGCAACCCACTCCAGTATCCTTGCCTGGAAAATCTCATGGACAGAGGAACCTGGTGGGCTGCAGTCCGTGGGGTCGCAAAGAGTCGGGCACAACTGAGCGACTGACCCACGACTAACACACACTATAGAGATAGAAAGCAGATTAGTGGTTGCCTATGGGATGGGGTTTGGGGTGAAAATAACAAGTGACTGCTAATAGGTATGGGGTTTCTTCCTTATGAAAAAATGTTATTGGAGTATAGCTGACTTACAATGTTGTGTTAGTTTCTACTGTACAGCAAAGCCTATCAGTTATGCATACATTCCCTCTTTTTTAGATTCTTTTCCCATCTAGGTCATTGGGTTTTCTTCTTGAAGTGATAAAAATGTTCTAAAACTGGTTGTGATGGGTGCACATCTCTGCAAATACACTAAAAAAACAACAAATTGTAACTTCCAAATGGATAAATTTATACTAGGTAAATTACAGATCAATAAAGCTCTTCTATTAAAAAAGACAATATTATACAAATACTTTTTAAGACCACTGAATGACATCACATTTACTTATAGACAAAATAGGAAATTGTAAAAATTCAGAAACTCAATACAATGTTTAAGCAGAAAAGACAATTTTTTTCACTTTGGAGCTATTTCTTATTTTATATTATTTTAAATAGAAAGGAATATAGCAACCCTTAAAGAAGGAGCAGGATCTGAGGACCAAACATGTAATGTATGCACAGATAAAGTGATAAACCTGGGATTCGCTTTGCAGTAATCCAGCAGAGGATAAAAGAGGTTAAGGAAGGGAGATAAGAATGTAACAGGACTGGCTGGCTGTGGTCCATTTTCTTATACCCATCTTGTTTTTAAATTTTCATATTTACTTTTGGTGGCACTGGGTCCTTGATGCAGGGAGCGGGCTCCCTCTAGTTGCAGGGAGTGGGACCTCTTCTCTAGCAGCGGTGCTGCTCACTGCAGTGGCACCCCGTGTTGCAGAGCACAGCCTCTAGGGCTTGCAGGCTCAGCAGTTATCACATAAGGACTTAACTGCCTCACAACAAGTTGGGTCTTCCCAGACCAGGAACTGGACCCATGTCCCCTACATTGGCAGGTGGATTCTTAACCACTGGACCGCCAGGGAAGTCCCTGTTGTTAATTTTTGAAGCTGAGTAATAAGTATATAGAGATTCATTTATTATTCTCTTTACTATGTTTGACCCTGGGATTCCCTTGTGGCTCAGAGGGTAAAATGTCTGCCCGCAATGTGGGAGACCTGAGTTCGATCCCTGGGTCGGAACGATCCCCTGGAGAAGAAAATGGCAACCTACTCCAGTATTCTTGCCTGGAAAATCCCATGGACTGAGCGACCTCACTTTCACCATGTTTGAAACTTTCCATTAAAATAACAAACAAACATGGACTTTCTGGTGGTGCAGCAGACAGCATTTTTCTAAAAACAAATCAATAATTATATTCTAATATATGATTCATAGTTTATTTCACCAGTTAACTTGTTTTTGGACATCAGGTTTGTCAGTTCCGTTATTACTAAGAACGCTGGATAAACAGGCCGCCCATCACTTAATGTAGACTTAGGGGACCATACACCTTGGGGAAGAAGGAAAAGGCAAAGGAAGGAGTCGAGAATACAATTAAGGTGCACATTTTCCGCTTATGTCCCACCTTCTCTACCTGGTCCTGACAGATATCCAATTGCCCCATGGTTAGTTCTGGAGGTTTTTAAACAAACTCTTATGATGACAACGTATTAATCATCTCAGAAAAAATAAATAAATAAAAATATAACCTTAAGCACCAAACTTCCAAAGAATGGTTTTAAAATATTACAAAATCAGTTTTACAAAGATATCTATGGTTCTGCAGAAATGGTTCCACTGACTTTCAAATAAATCTAAATTTGTACACAGTTTAGACAGCACTGTAGTATCCTCCACAATAAGGCAGTGTATTAAAATGGAAATTCTTACCAACTTGTATCAAATATGCATCATCTAATTAGATCTAAAACAGATTAAACGTGTTTTTTACTATTCATAAAACATTACTATACTCAGGGAACAATCTGCATAGTCGATTAGACAGTATGTTAACCAAGACAATTAAAAACTGGTTTTAAATAGAGTTAGTGATTAACATAACTAAGAAAGACCTTAAGTATCAAATAGCAAAGCACTAGTAAAGCAAATTCTTTTCACTGGAGGGTAACTGTGTAAAACAAATGATAATAAAATGTGAAATCCTTCACAAAAGTACTCAAAGCAAATTAAACTTTAGAATGATAAATATTCAAGTGCTACAGTATAAGAAGTACCATGTACTGTATTGAATAAAAGTAATGAGAGATAATACCAAAAACAGCCACTATCCGTGAATGAATGAAGCACTTGAAGAAAGTTAACAGCTGTCTTTTGAACAATACTTCAGCATTAGCAATAAAAAGATGAAACAGAAATGTACATAAAATATTTGTGGCTGCATGGCAATTAACTCAAAATGATACAGCGTCTCTCCTGAGAAAACGGTTGCCCTTAAAAGGATTAACCCATTTGGAATTACATTACAGTTCAGTTAAGTCGCTCAGTCGTGTTCGACTCTTTGTGACCCCATGGACTGCAGCACACCAGGCTTCCCTGTCCATCACCAACTCCTGGAGCTTACTCAAACTCATGTCCATCAAGTTGGTGATGCTATCTAACCATCTCATCTTCTGTCATCCCCTTCTCCTCCTGCCTTCTATCTTTCCTAGCATCAGGGTCTTTTCAAATCAGTCAGTTCTTTGCACCAGGTGGCCAAACTATTGGGAGTTTCAGCTTCAGCATCAGTCCTTCCAATGAACATTCAGGACAGATTTCCTTTAGGATGGACTCGTTGGACCTCCTTACAGTCCAAGGGACTCTCCAGTGTCTTCTCCAACATCACAGTTCAAAAGCATCAATTCTTCGGCACTCAGCTTTCTTTATAGTCCATCTCTCACATCCATACATGACTACTGGAAAAATCATAGCCTTAACTAGACAGACCTTTGTTGGCAAAGTAATGTCTCTGCTTTTCAATATGCTGTCTAGGTTGGTCATAGCTTTTCTTCCAAGGAGCAAGTGTCTTTTAATTTCATGGCTGCAGTCACTATCTGCAGTGATTCTGGAGCCCAAAAAATAGTCTCTCACTGTTTCCATTGTTTCCTCATCTGTTTGTCATGACACTGGATGCCATGATCTTGGTTTTCTGAATGTTGAGTTTTAAGCCAACTTTTTCACTCTCCTCTTTCACTTTCATCAAGAGGCTCTTTAGTTTAGTTCTTCTTTGCTTTCTGCCATAAGGGTGGTGTCATCTGCATACCTGAGGTTATTGATATTTCTCCCAGCAATCTTGATTCCAGTTTGTGCATCATCCAGCATGGCATTTCGCATGATGTACTCTGCACAGAAGTTAAATAAGCAGAGTGACAATATACCGCCTTGACATACTCCTTTTCCTATTTGGAACCAGTCTGTTGCTTCATGTCCAGTTCTGTGCTTCCTGACCTGCATACAGATTTCTCAGGAGGTAGGTCAGGTGGTCTGGTATTTCCATCTTGTTAAGAATTTTCCATAGTTTGCTATGATCCACACAGGTAAAGGCTTTGGCATAGTCAATAAAGCAGAAATAGATGTTTTTCTGGAACTCTCATGCTTTTTCGATGATCCAACAGATGTTGACAACTTGATCTCTGGTTCCTCTGCCTTTTCTAAATCCAGCTTAAACATCAGGAAGTTCACAGTTCACATACTGTTGAAGCCTGGCTTGGAGAATTTTGAGCCATTACTTTGCTAGCAGGTGAGACGAGTGCAATTGTGCAGTAGTCTGAAAATGACGATGTCTGACAAATTCCAGGCATTAAATCACTTCTCTTCTCCCCTTCTTTCATTGAAACTTTTATTCTAATAGCACTGCTCAGTCTGAGCTGCTCTGCACCACAGCCCCTACCTCCTGAAATATGAGGATGCTACCAACCTTTAATGATCCCAAAGCATTTTCACTAGGATTCACAAACTTCTAGGAGCTACCATTTCCCTTTAGCAGAGCAGGGAAAAGCGGTCATCAACAGAGCTCAGGTCACTCTCTGATGGGCATGCATACCTAGTCCCAACTCTCCTCACTCTGCGCCTCATCCTTTTACACTTGCAAATTTTCAACCCCCTCTTGCTCTCAACCCTGCACACACGCTGCTTGAGGGCAACAGACACACTCTGCTTGCCCAAGCAGAACCCCAACTAACACCTCAGGTCTTAGCTCAAGCTGGGTTCCTGGCGAAGCTTCTCTCACTCATCCCGGATAATTTGCTGCATCTTCTCTCTTGCTCCCAGTGAACCACCTCCCCTACTACCTCCTTTATAGATGCTAACTCTGTGAGGACAAGAACTGTGTGTCTTTTCTAAACATTCTGTTCTCAGGGCTCAGGTCTAATAACGATCTCACTGTAGGTGGTCCACTTAACCCATCTTGGGTGATTTATTTTACCTATCAGAATTCTTGAGGATCACGTGACAGCAGTGAAAAGTATGCTGTGAAGCAGTGTACAGATGATGGGTTTTACAGGCTATACATGGGCTTCCTGGGTGGCGCTAGTGGTAAAGCATGACCTGCCAACGCAGGAGACCTAAGAGATGCTGGTTCAATCCCTGGGTCGGGAAGGTCCCCGGAGGAGGAAACGGCAACCCACTCCAGTATTCTTGCCTGAAAGATTCCATGAACAGAGGAGCCTGGCGTGCTGCAGTCAGACATGACTGAGCACGTGCAGACACACGCTTATCTTTCAGACAGTGAATCACAGTGCGTTTCACCCTAAGTTACAGTTACATTAACACCCTGTTAGTCTTCACTGTCTGCTTTCTTAATTCCCTAGCCAAATAAACTATACAATTCTACCCCTAAGATGGGTCTGGTAGCCTTCAGGAATATTAACATTCCCTCTCCAGGAATTTTTTCTTTTAATCTCCCCTAACTTCAGAGACAGAGGAAAATTTATAGTGTTTCTTACTCCAGAGGTGCAAAACGAATAGTCTGACAGGATCTCCCAAATCACTTAAATATGTTTCACTTTTATCCAGACTCCTAGAGCAAAAACTACAGAGCTTATTATCATTCTGTCCTATGTCTAAAGATATACAACTTGGCTTTTTACTTATCTCTTTGCTTCTTTCCATGGCAGGAAGGACATGGACACAGAATAACGAAAACTGGTCTCCAGTTCTACTTCTCAAAGGCATTCAGAACAATTTCCTTGCCTCAAAAAAAAGAGACTGAACTAAAATTAGGCAGTCTCCAATCCAAATGTTTTCTGAGATGAGGCAGGTAAAATAATTATGCAAAACAGCTAAGTGTAATAAGGAATAATGGTTACTATCCTGGTCCTCTGAAGAAATAAATGCCTTGTCTAAAATCTCAGTATTCATTTAAAAAAAAAAAAAATCCAGCCAAATAAAATAGGGTGGGTTCATTCTCATACCAGCCGTATTTTAGTAGCCATATGTGTAAGTTAGTCACTCAGTCGTGTCCAACTCTGGGATCCTGTGGATGTAGCCTGCCAGGCTCTTCTATCCTAGTAGCCATAACACACATCAATTTGTGAGTTATATTTGTGAGTTCATTGCTGAACCTGATAATCTTTAAGTGCTTCCTCTTCTACCTTTGAAATTTAACTAAAAAACAAATAAAAAAAGGGTGACAAGAGCCATGTTTTCCAAGTTAAAAGATATTACAGCTGGGAGGTAGCAGTTTCAAAGCTTGCTGGTTTCTATTTTACTTTAATGACGAACCAATATATCCTTGAATGTCTTGTCCTAAAACACCTTTGGCCTAGTACTATAACTCCCCTTCAGTCTATGTCCTTTTATTCTATCCATATGCTCTCTTTTTAACTGTGCAGCAGAGCCACTGTCTCTGGATGTCAAAATTACCTTCATTAGTAAAATAAGGTCTATTCCAACCAATATTCCATTAGCACCACAACCCTGCACATGTGCGTGCATGCATGCACACGTACGTGCACACACATACACACATTCCCGTTCAGAAATGGTCTGGGTCCATAGGCATTTCCCTCTCCACTAATAATGTGAGAAAATTATCACTTAAATGGCATTCCTCCTAATTCTATCAATTCAGCCAATATGATTCCATCGACTCAAGTATACACTACTTTTCAGTGACACGTGGACTATGCGGCAGACATCACCCTGCGTGCAGTCCTTCTCGGGTTCCCGACCAAATGTCGTATCATTACCCACAGGGTGAACTTCTGGAGAAACCAAACCAAGACCAAGACCAAGACAGCACACTGCAATCCCACAGTTACTGCATTCGAGTCAGGGTGGGCCACGTGACTGGTGTCCTTTCAGGAGGAAACTTGGTCACAGAGAGACACACCAGGGGCGCATGTGTGCAGAGGGAAGGCCGTGTGAAGAGGCAGCAGGGGGGCAGCCATCAGCAGGCCAAGGAGAGAGGCCTCAGAAGAAACCAAACCCGCCGGCACCTTCATCTTGGACTTCCAGCCTCCAGAATGGTGAGAAAATAAACTTGTATTTTAAGCTGCTCAGTTGTGGCATTTTGTTATGGCAGCCCTGGCAAATTAACACAATGTGATTTAACACCTGTGATTTAACTTTTTTGAACCAACTAAGAGGGCTGGCTGCTGGATTTTTTTTTGAAAACTGTGTTTTCTTCTTGTGCTTTCTGCCTTCTCTGGTAATAAAATTTTTAATGAAGAAAAGTACACAAATCATAAATTTCCAGCTTTGATGAGTTTTCACAAAGTGAATGTATTCATGTAACCACAACTTAGATCAAACAGAAAACATTGGTAGGTAAATTCACGGATTCAACACTGAATTGTCTAGACTAATCACCTACATATCTTGAGTAATTTTGTTTCCTTCCTAATACAGATTTTTTTTTTAAGTCATTCAAGCATAAGTCTTACTTGACATAATCAGTACCATTTAGAAATACTGCAATATTAGAAATATTAAACTTCTAAATGACTAATAACATGTTAAGAAACCAACCAGAGTCATGGGTCATGGTTCCAGCATTTTATTTATTTATCTTTCTTTTCTTTGTTTTTTTTTTTAACAGAAAGAGACTGCGCTTATCTTTGTGAGACACATAGTCTGGTGAAGTTATCACATAGGCTTCAATTAATTTCTCTTTCTACCACTTAACATCTTTTAATATTCTTTTCTGACAAGACTCTGAAGCAAGCACAGGCTTTGGTGGAAAGTGAATGCCAGCTGGATCAGCGATGCAGTTAATTTATTTGAATTACTTTTCGTGAATTTTTACAGTCTTGAAATAAAATTGTCCCCAACAAATGGTAGTTCTTTTCTGCTAATACTGTATATTGTTTTTCCCTTGCAACTGTCTTCTTGGGTAAATTATATTCTAATGGAAAAGGTCTGTGGCTTTGAAGTAGTTATTTCAAAAAGCTGGAGAATACAGAGAAACTGCATAAATGAAAAACTAGGTGCTGAAATCCAAAACAGAGAGGCAGCAGTACTTGAGCAAAGTTTACCAGCATCACAGCCACAGCTCAGAGGGGGAACTAGAAAAGTCCTGGTGAAAGGAGGGCTGAGCAGCACAGAATCCCCCGGGGCCTGCAGGGATGGGGTAGAGCGTGGCCATCACCCTAGTGGAGCAGAGACAGGTGAGGGAGACGACAGTGGCCAGACTGGTGGCCGCCACTGACGGGGACAGCAGCAGAACACGGTGATTAGAGGCAGTGACACAGCCACGGAAACCTGATGTGGCCCGAAAGCACCCCTCGCCTTCCTGGGTAAAACCTTCCTGAGTCTCAGCCTCGGGACATCTGGGCTGACTGGAGTCTGCTTCATGTGTGGTGTCCCCAGGAAACACAGTAGGGGCTAAAATCTCTCGGATGCATAGACCCTCCAAGAGAGAAGGCTGAGGATCAGAGAACACACCAGAACTCTCACAAAAATACTAGTGTGAGTATACATAGTCAGTTGTGAAGTATGATATTAATTAGATTATAATACCACTTTTGGTCCATGATTTTTTAAAAAGGTGTGTGCACCAGGGAATTCCCTGGTGGTCCAGTGGTTAGCAGTCCAGGCTTTCCCTGTTGAGGGGATGGGTTCCAAACCTTCATCAGAGAACTAAGATCCCATAAACCGAGTGGCACAGCCAAAGCAGGGGGGTGGTGCCAAGTAACCCATATAAAGACATCATCTTCAGTTCTCGAATAAAGAGAGAGCTACACTTTACTATCTCTGTCTTGGTTAGTATCTTGGTTACTATTCCTCCAGAAGCTCCAAAGGTTTCCAGGTAGTTTGCTGGTGAGGTGATCCCAGGAAACACTGGAAGAGGATTGGAGAAAAGAGACAGGAAGAGGAAAGAAGTCATTGAAGAGTTGCGTCTAGAAAACAGGCACCAGTTGCACAGCACTGACAGGAGCGGCCGCTGTGCTGAAGAACTCTGCGAGACAGCGCAGGGCGCGTGCCTGGGCTACCCTACCTGAGCACCAAGCCGGCTGGGTGCTCACCCACCCAGTCCTTTCCAACACTGGCTCCCAGAGGGAGGGTGGACACCCTGTCATTTCTGACCCACCCTCCCGGCCAGCAGAACACCGAGAGATGCTGAGGTTTAGGCGCTGGCCAGTGTGCCCAGGAATGGCCAGGGCTGCCGGCTCGTGGGGGTAGGGGGAGCACCCAGAGCATCTATGACACGTATGCCACAATTCCCAAATCATGCAATCTGCCCCTAACTTGGGAAGGTTAGGAACATCACCCTTCACCTAGAAGACACAGAAAAGAGATTGAGAATCGCTCCAAATCACTGGATATTTTTCCTTTGCTGAACAATATAGGGGCTCTTCTCAAAAAACTGTTTGGTTATGATTCATAACAAGTTACAAAGTAAGAAAAATATCTACCAAATCCTCAGTCATGAAGCTGCGTGTGGTTATAGAAAAGAAACCAGAGCTGTAAATAACCCTGGGTGTTGTGCTTTTTTCTCTGTGAGCAGGAGAAGGCTACAACTTCTAACCATAAAATATTCTCCAGAAAACCTCTTAAAGGAAGAGGAAAAAAATGTGCAAACAGTATGTGTCTGTAGGGTTCCCCCCACCTTCTTCTTTTGGAATAGCTAATGACACAGCACAAGCAAGATATTGACGACTGACACACATACACACGGTCCTTAAAATAAATTTTTTAAAAAGGCTTCAGCTGAATTTCTTTTCAAACGGTCTTTCAAAAAGCACACTGGCTCTCTATCAGTGCTTCACCTCTGGCCAGGCCACAGCTGCCTATTTCTAACAAGCTGGTATAAACATGGAGGAATGAGGTTTTATTCCAGAATTTTAAAATGTTTACTAGGTCACTGTGCATTAAAGACATAAAACTGACCTAACTTTCAAGAGGTTTATTTTAAACTTAAATTTGACCTAGATGAAATTGGTTTCTCTATTCTTCGTGATCAATTTCTTTAATTTTTCAAGAAATTAACATTCCAGGGCTTCCCTGATGGCTCAGTGATAAAGAATCCACCTGCCAGTGCAGAAGACACGGGTTCGATCCCTGATCTGGGAAGATCCCATGTGCCTCGGAGCAACTGTGCACACGCGCTGCAACTAGTGAGCCTGTGTCTAGAGCCTGGGAGCCGCAGCTACAAGCAAGATATTGACGACTGACACACATACACACGGTCCTTAAAATAAATTTTTTAAAAAGGCTTCAGCTGAATTTCTTTTCAAACGGTCTTTCAAAAAGCACACTGGCTCTCTATCAGTGCTTCACCTCTGGCCAGGCCACAGCTGCCTATTTCTAACAAGCTGGTATAAACATGGAGGAATGAGGTTTTATTCCAGAATTTTAAAATGTTTACTAGGTCACTGTGCATTAAAGACATAAAACTGACCTAACTTTCAAGAGGTTTATTTTAAACTTAAATTTGACCTAGATGAAATTGGTTTCTCTATTCTTCGTGATCAATTTCTTTAATTTTTCAAGAAATTAACATTCCAGGGCTTCCCTGATGGCTCAGTGATAAAGAATCCACCTGCCAGTGCAGAAGACACGGGTTCGATCCCTGATCTGGGAAGATCCCATGTGCCTCGGAGCAACTGTGCACACGCACTGCAACTAGTGAGCCTGTGCACTAGAGCCTGGGAGCCGCAGCTACTGAGGCCCGTGCGCCCTAAAACCCGAGGCCCGCACCAAGAGAAGCCACCACAGGGAGAAGCTTGCACACCACAACTAGACAGTAGCCCCCTGCTCACCCGCAGCTAGAGGAAAGCCCGCGCAGCAACAGGGACCCAGGACAACCAGTAAGTGAATCAATAAAATTATGCTTAAAGAAATAAAAAGAAAGTAATATTTTAAATTGAGGTTTATAGACAAACTGTATGTCCCTACTGCTTTACCGAGATACACTAGTACATTCCCCACTCAAAGAAACCATATTGAATTAAGTAACACTTTTAGTCTGGTCATCATACTGCTTCTATTTTATTGTTAACTTTTCTTTTACAAGCTTCTATTTCTTTAGAGTTTGGTCATACTGCATTGACAAGATCTTTTTCTTTCTAAATGTATGTATTTGTTAACTTTAATTTTATGCAATCTGAGAATAATGCATGACATTCAGTAAACATTGCTTAAGTATTTTCCCCTCCAACAATATTACAAATTTCACATTGGTGCCTTGGTACATACAGCTCTAAAAATGATTTTCTATTCTGTCACTTCTTTGTCAGCCAAATTCCTCAAACAGTTCTGCAGAAAGATTGCTCCATGCCTTCGCAGTAATACAAATGACTTGATGAATTGTATTTTCTCCAGTGGTACCTGTTCAAGTGGATAATGTAGGCTATAAAATTGCAAACCACTGTGATTTCACATACAGCTGAACCATAAATCAGAAAACAGAACATAAAGAGGGGGGAAAAAATCAAGAAACACTGCAGTGTGAGCACTAAACAGTCTCCACTGGTGACATCTATGATGGTATTTTGCAATTAATGCCCATTTTTTTAAGGTAGCATAACGCTACTGTGCTTATGTATCTTTAAAAAAGGAATCCTTACGGAGACTTGTACTAAGAATTTAAGGGCGGAATGATATGTTGTGTGAGGCTTTTAAAATGACCCTGTGAGGTCAAAGAACAGTGGCTGGGGAAGAGCTGAAACAAAACTGACCAAATGCTGAAGTCTGAAATTAGATGACAGGCACATGAAGTTTCACTGTACTATTTCTCTACTTTCACATATGCTTAAATTTTTTTCCACAATGAAAAGTTAAGCTGCAGGCCAGAAGAGAGTGGTGGCAGGATATATTTAAAGTGCTGAAAGCGAAAAACCTACAACCAAAAGCAATCAACCCACAAGGCTCTCAATTCAGATTCCATGGAGAAATCAAAAGCTTTACAGACAAGCAGAAGCTGAGAGAATACAGCACCACCACTCCAGTTTTACAACAAAGCTAAAGGAACTTCTCTAGGTGGGAAACACAAGAGATGAGAAAGAAAGGAGGAGGAAAAAAGACCTACAGAAACAAACCCCAAACAATTAAGAAAATGGCAACAGGAATACACACATTGATAGTTCTCTTAAATGTAAACAGAATAAATGCTCCAACTAAAAGTTAAGCTAAAATCTCAAGAGCAGTCCCCTAAAAGCACAGAAATTTCTTCTGATACAACAAAAGGAAGAAAAACAGCAGCAGGAGGAGGGGCCGGGGAAGAACAGAAGAACCAAAAAAACAGCTACTGGAGAGGTGAACAGGTTCTCATCACTCCTGCTGGCTCCGTCAAAAAACCAAACATTTTTATTTTATAACTTTAATCTCACCAGTAGTTATACCAAATAGCTTGTCCACTTAAAATAACATCTTCTTTTCTACAAGAGGAGGGTTTCTCATCCTTGGCACTACTGACATCTGGGGCTGGACAGTTCTGTGCTGCAAGGAGCTGTTCTGCGCACAGCAGGCTGTTTGGTGACATCCCCAATTATTCCATGCCTGGAACATGCACCAGGGTGACAGTCAAAAATGTCTCTGTGTGCGTGCTCAAGTCACTCAGTCATGTTCAACTCTTTGTGACCCCATGGACTGGAGCTAGCCAGGCTCCTCTGTCCATGGGATTCTCCAGGCAAGAATACTGAAGTGGGTTGCCAGTTCCATGCCAGGGGTACATCCTGACCCAGGGATTGAACCCAAGTCTCCCACGGCTCCTGTACTGGCAGGTGGATCCTTTACCACTGAGCCACCAGGGAAGTTAAGTCCTCAAAAATGTCTCCAGATGATGCAAAGCAGCCTCCCAGGTGGAAATCACTGCACTACATAATATATAGACACATCTTTGTATCTGGAAAGTGGCAGGTTAAAAACATACTCATAATTTGCAGACAATGATCAGACAGATTATTTTTGTTTCTGCGGGGCAAACCCAATAGGCAATTTACAAAGGAACTGAGGTTTATAATAAGTGAAGTGACGTATCATTTAGATAAAATCACAGTGATTTATAGACTTTATAAAGGCTTAGAAATAAAACGCAGCAGGACAATGAGGGGTGCAAACATATTTGAAAAAAGGGAAATATCTTTTTACAAAAGTAATTTGTTTTTAATCACTGCTGCTGCTGTTTAGTCCCTAAGTCATGTCTGACTCTTTGCAATCCCATGGACTGTAGCCTGCCAGGCTTCTCTGTCCATGCGATTTCCCAGGCAAGAACGCTGGAGTGCGTTGCCATTCACTTCTCCAGGGGATCACCCTGACCCAGGGATTAAACCCACATCTCTTGCTTGGCAGGTGGATTCCTTACCACCGAGTCACCTGGGAAGCCCCTCTTAATCACCAACAGCATCTTAAAAAAGCTGGGTGAGTTTATATTATTCTACTTCAGCATGTGTTTGAAATGTTCCCAAATAGAAAAGTTCATTTTTTTTTTCCCCCACTCAATTCCTTTCTTTTTTTCAATGCTGCCAGTTACTCACAAAATTAACTTTGCACCTACACTCTGAAAACCACCAGTATGATTAAGGGCACAGGTCTACCAGCTGCATGTTGGTCAAATTATATCCTAAGTAAGCCCTGTTTCTCTCATCAATTAAATGACAATGGTTTCCACCCCATAGGCTTATTGTGTGAAATAGTTGCTAAGGAGTACTCAACACACTGGACAAAATAAGTGTACAATAGGTGTCCATTTCTGTTAACTATCACTGCTTAATGACAATAAAGGTGTAAACATTAACAAAAGTTCCTTCAATTTTTCTAAACCAAATAGTTATGAGAATATAAAATGATATAAAGTACTCTGTATCACAGCAAATGTAACAAGAATATAGTTCAACTATAATTCAAAGAGATGCATGCACCCCTATGTTCATAGCAGCACTACTCACAATAGCCAAGACAGGAAGACAACCTAAACGTCCACCAACAGATGGATGGACAAAGACGACACGGTATTTACATATGCACAATGGACTACCACTCAGCCACAGAAAGAATGGAATAATGCCAGCTGCAGCAACGCAGATGGACTTAAAGTTTATCATCCTAAGTGAAGCAGGCCACAGACAAGTGTCACACGATACCATTTATACGTGAAATCTAAAAATATGATACTTATTTACAAAACAGAAAGAGACTTACAGACACAGAAAACCATTATACATAGAATTGATAAACAAGGTCCAACTGTACAGCACATGGAACTATGATAAACCATAAACCATAAGAATTTTTAAAAGAATGTTTGTGTCTATAACCGAATCATTTGCTGTACGGCAGAAGTTAACACACAACACTGTAAATCAACTATACGTCAAAAAAAAAACCAACTCAGAGTTCCATTGCAATGGCAACTAGCAATATGCAGATGGTAGTAATTCACACAACAGCAAAATTCATGTAAAAGCAGTGATAAGAAAAGAACTCAACAGAAGAAAACAGCTGTAGTCTGAATGCTATAAAGCACACAAAGATACACATAAAGCTTAATTCAAACCTCTGAAAATTATACAACTGATTCTCAGCACACAGGAAATGCACCAAGCAATATGGTAACGTGTCTAGTAGTCAATCAAAAGCCACATCACACGGCACTGAACTAATCTGATTGGCAAAGAAAAAGTAGAAGAATCACTCGTGCCAAAACAGAAATATAATGAGCAAGAAATAACGTAGGGAACAAAGGAATTTAATATTCAATTTTGAACTCAAGAGTCTTAAGAAAAAGACTTAACTTTGAAATAAGAAAATCTATCCTTTGTCACTAACAAGCCACCTCACTTAAAATCAGTCTAAAGAGTCCCTTTAGAATACCAGTAATCCTTCAGAGAAAATCAACTATTTCAATACATATTTGCTTTAGCAAGCCCACGTGCTGTGTTCAGTCCTATGTGAGACACTCTGGCAATAAGCACGAGACATGGTCCCCTGCCCATAAGCTTTAATTCAGGGACAAAATGAGTAATACAAACCTTGCTGCCATAAAAGTCTAGATGAAGGAAGAATCAACAAAGCTGGAGTCATAAAGGGAAAGCTAGTTACGACCGTAAAAAGCAAACAAATCCCTGGCAGAGGAAAACAAGGGAAGACAGAGAGGCAGCAGTGTCGGGAGGCTCTGGGGAGGGAGAAGGGATGCTAGCAGCTTGGAGGGTAGAGAGGACGGCTGAAGTGTTCAGAGGACAGTGGGTTAAGTGGTATCAAGAAATGTGTATGCGGTTCATCCCTGGTGATTCAGTGGCTAAGACTCCACACTCTCAACGGAGGGGGATCAAGTTCAGTCCCTCATCAGGGAACCAGATCCCACAGGCCACAACTAAAACGCACTGCACGAGCCGCAGTTAAGATCCAGCAGAACCAAATGAATAAAAACAAATATTAAAAAAAGAAAACAAGAAGGAAATGTGTATTTCTACTACAGAAATGACCTACCAAGCAACTGACTGCATGTGAGAGTCAGAGGCGGCCCAGAACAGAACAATGTATCACTGACAGAAATATGGACATATGGAGAATAAAGGAATGAAGAGGTCAACCTGACTTTGTATCTCCTCCATTTCAGGTGATGAGAAATCCAAGTCTGTTAAGACAACAAAGGATGGGACGGGACATCAGATGAGAGACTAGTCCTTTGTCACTGTTGCCACGCTGATCCAAATCTCTGTCATCCCTTCCCTGGATTACTGCAATAGCCTCCAGCTTCCACCCTTGTCCTCAAGGAAATTAAACCACGAAAGATGCAGAGAGGGACTTCCCTGGTGGTCCAGTGGCTAAGACACCTGCTCCCAATAGAGGGGGCCCAGGTTAGACTCCTGGTCAGGGAACTAGACCCCACATGCTGTAACTAAGACCCAATGCAGCCAAATAAAATAAAATACATATAGAGAAAAAAAGAAAGTGCAAAGAGAGTTAGGGAACAATGACATGAGACAGAAGAACTGACATTAGGCACCAAAGACTTCCCTTGCAGTGTGCACCATCTAACAGCAACTTAGATCTCACTTGCATTATCACAGTTCTACAAAGAACATACTGTACAAACAGTATGCTTGTACAGAAGAAGGACAATCTTGATCCTTTTCCATATTCCTGGCAAGATAATCCTCATAAAGCCATATTCACTTTGGAGCACACTGTAACCCCAAATGTGAATACAAAATGTTCAGAAAGAGCACAATACTAACGAAAGGATTTACAAGACTAAATACGAAAGATTAATTTTGACGATAACAAACCTCAGCTTTCTAAATTACTGTCTTTTGTGTAAGTATCAGCAATGAGTCATACTTCAGAAAAACTACCAACCTGATAAGAGGTAAAAAATCTGAAACAGGGTACCTTTTTCTACCAAGGAAGTACAAGTTTCCCCACCTCAGGCTTTTTTTTCAGACTGCTTCCTTTTTATCATTTTGGTGCCACGCCTCTTCCACTCCAGGAACAAGCACGGAAGTAGAGAAAACCTCACAGGTTCAACAGGTCTTATAAATCCAAGCAGTTGCTAGACTAATTGTGCCTATGCTGTGCCCTGCACAATGTAGCACACGGCCTTTGGTGAATGGTCGAATCTTCTCCAGGAGGAAATGCACATGTTTAACACTCTCTACTTCCCGCAGTATTACACTACAAATTATGGCAACAGAATAATGGAATAAAACAAGCCCTGGTGGCTGATGGTACAGAATCTGCCAGCAGCGCAGGACACCCAGGTTTGATCCCTGAGGGAGGGAATGGCAACCCACTCCAGTATTCTTGCCGGAGAATTCCATGGACAGAGGAGCCTGGTGGGCTACAGCCCATGAGCTTGCAAAGATTTGGACACAACTGAGTAACTAACAATTTCACCTTCCTTAACTTTAAACCACATGACAAAATTTACAATTTACCACTTTTTAAATTCTACATCCAAGGGGAAAAAAACCCCAATGATTTTCTGACATCAGTTTATGCACATATTGGCAATCTAAGACACCACAAAAATTTGCTGGAGTACAGCTGACCCCTGAAGATGGATTTGAATTTCAAGGGTCTACTTAAATGCAGATTTTTCTCAATGGTAAAAACCACAGTACTATTCAATCTATAGTTGGTGACTTCGAGCACACACAACCACAAACATGGAGGAACCCTGGACACGAACAGTCCACTGTAAACTATACCTGTATTTTCAACTGTGAGTGTTCATGCCCTTAACCTTCCCATTTTTCAAGGATCAACTGTATATTCTGTTAAAACAATAACGTTCTTAACATATAACTTCTTACACCTTTCTTTGTAATGTTTAATGAAAATACAACAAAACCATGTCTTTCTTTCTTTTATACAACCAGATAAACTTTCTGAATTAGGTATGAGAAATTAGTTCTGTTAAAATGAGGTGGCCTGTTGCTTTACTAGTAGTATTGCAAATTCAGTGAAGCCTAAAAACCAAGAAACAATGAAAATGAACATATACTCTTACATATGCCACCAAAAAAGTCCCCTCTATATTTAATTCACAAACTGAAACACCTGCTCCCCTTTTACTGAGCTATTAAAACATTTAAGAGCAAACACACAAAATTAAAAACCATGCAGAGCTTCTTAGAAGTCGATACCAATTAAAAGAAGTCAATCCCTATGCATTAAGAAATAAAGTGCACAAGAGCCAAAGTATTTCCTATATTTTGACTAAATATTCCCTAGTATTATGCAGTATTTTTTTAAAACACAATTTACAGTTGCTGAATATCAATTTACCAAAACAGGCAAGGATGACCTTATCTTGGCAAAATTCATATACTGTTTCCTCAACATCCTAGAAGACAGCTTGATGCACCACACTCCTCCATCTGCTTTGTTCTATTTCTTCATGCCCCAAATGGAAATTAAACCCTTCCAGTAACAGTCAAAAATTCATCAATCACAGGAAAGGACTTCAAGCACCGAGCAGAGAAGTCACATGATGTGAAGTAGAGGTAGAAAGAATCAAACAGCCCTGGTAATGACCTCTGAGAGTGTGTTGAGAGAGATTATCTACACAACACGTCCAGGAATTGCATTTAAATGATTCTACGCTCACTTACCTGAGGAGCTCTCAGTGAACACGGTTAATGTCTGTCCTCCGACACTTTGTAAGACAAATGGATGTTCTCTAGGAGCACTGACTGAAGCCGGTTTTCCACCAATATCATGAATATTTGCAAGATCCTCATTCAAAGTAAATGAAACCTAGTAGACACATTAACGAGAACTTATTACAATATACTTTTGTATATTGAAACAATATATATTGTACAATATACTTTTGTATATTGAAACTGTGACTATAAATCAAATATTTTAATGTGAATCTTTTCCAATCATTTTATGAAGCACTTTTAAAATTTTTATCAAGTAAGCTTTAATAATTAGTCATAAAAAGAGAATCTATTCCTATTGGTCTGAACAATGGGGTTAACTACCATTATAAAGATAGCTTTCAAATGTTTCCTCTGGCCTATGGCTGAAAAAATTCTATTTGTAAAATAGAAGTAACTTGTTTCCCTAAGTTATCTGCAGTCAAGGAACTGTGTCTTGTTATATTTATACCCGTAAATAAATAAATATTAGGTGAATGGATGGATAGACAAACAGAACTATCCATCCATCCATTCGTTCAGCCACACATCTCCGAGCAAAATGCCTGGCACACAGAAGAAAAACAGTATTTACTGAATGAGTGAACGTTAAGTATTAAGAAAGCAACTATCTGAAGCAGGGGGAAGAGATCTATTTACTCAGAAAGCTTAAACACTCCCATAAGCAGAGGATGGCTTTCGTTTTAGATCCAATGACTACCATGAGTACATGGTGCTGTTTTACTTTCAAATATTTCAACAAATACAACTAAATATTTATAAGGATAACTCAATATTGAGGTTTAGAATGAAAAGACCCAATCTTTCAAAATGCTTTTTACCATATCTCTCCAAATTTTTCATCAAAGGGATTTATAAACTTAACATGCTGATCTCTCAATCACATAGAAAGATTATGAAATATTATTTAAGTATCTCTCTAGTATGTGACTGGAGAAGGCAATGGCAACCCACTCCAGTACTCTTGCCTGGAAAATCCCATGGACGGAGGAGCCTGGTAGGCTACAGTCCATGGGGTCACGAAGAGTCAGATATAACTGAGCGACTTCACTTTCACTTTTCACTTTCATGCACTGGAGAAGGAAATGGCAGCCCACTCCAGAGTTATTGCCTGGAGAATCCCGGGGTGGCGGAGCCTGGTGAGCTGCCATCTATGGGGTCGCACAGTCGGACACAACTGAAGCGACTTAGCAGCAGCAGCAGCTAGTATGTGACAGGTACTGCAAATTATGTCCTAGACTCAATGGGTCAAAATCTAAGGCCTTCAAAAATCTGTGTCAAATACATTTGCCACTCTGAAATAATGTTAAAATATTACTGAAGCAATACTAGTTTTCATAGAACTAAGGGAGGGGATATTTAAGTCAAAGTAGAAAAATGCTCAGTATGAGCAACTAGAAAGGAGCCTATTCACTCACACAAGAGCGGCATTTATACTATGTATTCCTGACCAGCCACCAGTTTCATGTGGAGTTTTCCAGAGCAGACACTACCCTCTTTTTACTAATTCTAACGCATAGTAAAATAATCTCGTGTTTTAAATAAAATTTCCATAGAAATAATCTTACCTCAGTCCTTCCTTGATTTCTGAAAGAGAAGAAAGAAAACAATTATTTAATTTCATGTTTTTTCCAAATGTGAGCTAAGAACTATTAATAAAAGAAACACAACTTCATATGTACATTAAAATATTACATTTACAGAATTAATATTACTTTTGGTTCTCCTAACTATTCTATTTATAATCCTATACGAGAAAAAAATTCACATTAATCCCACACGAATATTTCATTTTATTTTTTGACCGCACTGCACTGCACACGGGTTCTTAGTTCCCTGACCAGGGATCAGACTTGAGTCCCCTGCAGTGGAAGCATGGAGTCTTAAGCACTGAACTACCAGGGAAGTCCCACCAGTGAATATTTTAGATGTTATAAGTTTGTGTCTCTTAACACTATAACAACCTGCCCTAAAAATATTCTAGCCAAATAATGACCTTATTACAATTCTTATTTTAATTTTTGAGTATTTTTAGCATTCAGCAGCATGTGAATGGCATGTTTAATCCCAGATATAGAGAACTTCAACAAATTTTACTATTTATTTTGTCCAGCTAAAGAAGTTTCATTTACTTAACAAAATTTTAAAGATCAAAAATTATTATTTTAAAATTATAAGCAATCTTCTTTGCTATTAAATAATATGCTTATACAGAAATAATTTTATTACAGACACGCCAAAAAAAATTTTTAATTAGCCAAGATTCTACTGCTAACATCTTCTATTAGCTACAGTAAATATCCTTTTATACTATCTTTTTTATAATTTGCTTGTAATTTCTGGGTGCACTGAGTCTTCCTTGCTGTGTGCAGGCTTTCTCTAGTTGCAGAGGGCAGGGGCTACTCTCTAGTTGTGGTGTGAGGAGCTTCTCAGTGCAGTGGCTTCTCGTTGCAGAGCACAGGCTCGAGCATATGGGCTTCAGTAGTTGCAGCACGTGGCCTCAGTAGGGGCGGCTCACAGGCTCAGTTGCACCTCAGCATGTAGAATCTGCCTGGACCAGGGATTGAACCTGTGTCCTCTGCATTGGCAGGCACACTCATATCTACTATATCACCAGAGAAGTCCTATACTATTTTTTATTTATTTTAATTACATGTTTTTAAATTTTTTTTACCAATATGGAATCAATGTACTTCCTAATAATAGCCTAATTAAAAAAAGAAATGGTTAAATACCTGTCATATGCAAAGTACTGAGTGCAGGGCCCCTTTGCCAGCCAGCAGAAGATATAAAAGCTAAATACATAACCATAAAATGAGATAAACTTTAACTAAGAGAGCCACAGTATGCCAGGATCAGACAGGAGAACACCATCTCTTCTATTCTAAGAGCTAAGTATTGGCTCAGCAAGAGGCCACTTTTGAACTAGTATCAAAAGTAAATAGCTAAGCAAAGTCATGGAAGAGTCTGATCAGAAAAATGTGATCAGATTTGGCTGGGAGGGAAAGTACAAAATAAGGAATAGTAGGAGATGAACTACAAAGGAAAAATGGAACCAGACCATAAATGATCTCTAATATCAGAGCACAGACTATTCTTTAGGCAATGGAACGCTACAAAAGAATAACAAGTACGAAGTTTATAACAAGTACCATATTCAAAGTTACTCCAAATCTAACATTTATATTCAAACTTTAAGTGTTACGAGGTATTTATTAGCTGATGATCAATCACTGAGTTTGCTGAGTGATTAAGAACAAACATATAACAAGTAGAAAGACATGATCCAAGAAACTTCAGTTGGGAAAGCACTATTTCTCTGCAACACTAGGTTGAGTTCCACCTGTGCCTTCTTTCAGTGGTTCATCATTCACCGCCACTCAGTGTTTGCTGCACAGCCAGGGCCTCGCGACAAACGCACGGCATGAGTGTAGCTCTTTATCCTCAAGGTCTCAGTTTAATGGTAAAACAAAACCAGTTCCAATCCATGAACAATTACAAACAGGACTTTGTAACTATAACAGGATTCCTAGATTAAGGAAAACTAGAGAGACCTGGCAACAGAAGGTCATGCAAGACCGTGGACTGGATCCTTTTGCTGTAAAACATCATTGAGACAATTGGCAAATCTTAAGTCTGATGATTAGGTAGTAGTACTATTTGGTTGTTAATTCATAGATTTGAAAGCGTGAACTGTGACTGCAAAAGAGAATCCCCCTGTCAGAAAGTAGCTCGCTATTTCCCCCAGGAGGTACATACTTTAACACATTCTGAATTTAGGAGATATATCCCTAAGGGAAACCTTACTGCTTTCTTTCAGAGATTTAAATATTTACTAAAATAATAACAAAAATGAAACAGTGAATGTGACTTTTGATATTTCTAACTTTATAAAGATCTCTTGTTAATATCAATGCATGATACATTAGAAGACAGGAATGTATTCAAATTACATTCCTGAAAAGTCACAGGAGAATGCTGTATTACATGGACCTATCTGGTGGAAAAGTTCTTTATATTGTTCTTCCAACTTTTCTGCTGTTTGAGACTGTTTCAAATTAAAAATATTAAACAATTTAAAAATGTCCCCAGTTTACTTAATTAATCCCTTACTAAGAAATTTGAGAATGCTACTCATTTTTCTCCATAAACAATGCTGAAACAATTATCTTTGTGTGTCAATCTTTGCATCACTAACTTTTATTTCCACAGGGTAGGTTTTAGAAATTGATGGAATTCCTGGGTCAAAGGCACGAGGATTTTATTATTAATATCCCAGCTTTCTCACTGTCTGAGTCCCCCTCTGCAAGATGAGTCTCTCAATGTCTTTCTGTAAGGGCAGCACCAAGAACTGAACACAATGCTTGCGCTGAGCTGACTGGCAGAGAAAACAGTGCACTGTTATTCTGCTTTGTTTTGAGCAGCAGTGTGTATCTGTGCTTGTGTGTATGAGATAGGTACACATACGTACATGTGTGTGTACGTATATATATGTGCATTAATATACATGTGTGTTGCCAGACTGCCCTTCAGAAAGTTTGTACTGATTTAAACTCCTATCAACAGTGTAACACTGTTCTAAACTTACTCAATTTTTATAACAGAAAATTACCTCACTGATTTTTATTGGCATATTTTCCATTAGTGGGCCCCCACATGACCTTGAATGTTAAATGTGTTTAGAAATAAAACTAGAAATTACATATCTCTGAAAGAAGCTGTATTATCACAGACTATGACTGTCAGTAAAACATGACATTTATCAAAGATTTGAAAACTGAAGTTTTCTGAGGCAGGATGGTTATGTAGAAAGGCTGGTTTTAAAATTAAACTAAAGCAAAACAGTAAATCAATTAAAATGTAATACCCATCAGATGTTCAAAAATATTACAAAAAAATGCAAGTACAATGATTTAGGGACGTGGTGGGGAATGCTTGATGAAAACAGCCCAAACGTTACCAACTGTTAAAGTAGGCTTATTCATAACTGGACTCTCCCCTTTCTCAGGTGTTAGCAGACCACACTGAGGAACAGCCGCATTCGCAGCTGCGCGTCTCCCCCTCCCCTCTCTGCCGCTCTCGATTCCTCTACTCCATAGCCCTGTCTCTGCTAGAATCAACGTCCACACCATTTCTTCCAGCTCTTGGCACAGGAAGCTGCTGCTGCTGTTTAACTCTGGGAGATCAGAGCGGGAGAGAAGACATCAGACACAACGCAGAGTCTATGCACGTACTGGGTAGTGTGTGGGATATCACAGTACGTGAACACTTACTAAGTATTTTACACACACTGAATCCATGAGGTATTAATACCATCTCCTTTTAACAGATGAGGAAACAAGAAAGGGTAATAAGCAACTTCCTCAGAGTCACATGGCTGGTAAATGACAAGGTCTGGATTAAGGCCAGAGCTGACTGACTCCTGAGTCCATACTCCTTATCAGTATGGCACATTGCTTTTTTAAAACCTTAGCTATTTTTCATTTTTTTACCCAAATATATGTTTTTTGAACCACACAGATAACCCATAAAGGGTTACTCTGCCTCTAAACATCAATACTTAATTATACATCTTCTAGTTTTTAAAAACAAGATAGTTTCACCTGGTTTGCCCTAGATCTTCTCTTGAACGGCCACAGTCCGTTCAAATGCTCCTCACAGGAAATTGATTTTCGTTTTCTCACTGTCCTAGTCTCACTCCAATGAATGAACTTATTTGTCCATGTCTCTAAGTGCAGCACTGAAAATGGAACACAATTCTGCCCTGTAAGCTAACTGACAGAGAAGAATGGGTTATCAGCCCACTTCACAAGAAACAACAATCGTCCAATAAATGAAGCCTTTTGCTTACAGCCACAAAACTTTGATGACTCATATTTAGCTGAAATTAAGTCTTGATAACCTAGTCACATGCACTGCTAAACCATTCCTCACTTATCCTACACTTATTTAATAGTGACTCTAGTAATCAGTAAGAAGAATGAAAAATGAGTAAATTAGAAACATAAATGAGATAGTCAGGAAACACACTCCAGAACAAGCTCTTTTCAAGCATTTCTATAGCAATCTTGGGGAACCAGTCACTTTATATCTGTTCTCATCATTAATAGCATCTAGCTCTTCTACATGGCAAGATTATATTTCACGTTAGGTAGAAAATCTGCTAGGCTTTTAATTTACATATAAATTACACATCCTAAAGGAGATCAGTCCTCGGTGTTCACTGCAAGGACTGATGCTGAAGGTGAAGCTCCAGTCCTTTGGCCACCTCAAGTGAAGAGCTGACTCACTGGAAAAGACCCTGATGCTGGGAGGGACTGGGGGCAGGAGGAGAAGGGGACGACAGAGGATGAGATGGCTGGATGGCATCACGGACTCGATGGATATGAGTTTGGGTGAACTCCAGGAGTTGGTGATGGACAGGGAGGCCTGGCGTGCTGCGATTCATGGGGTCGCAAAGAGTCGAACACGACTGGGCAACTGAACTGAACTGAAGATACACATACATCTGTTATTATTAAGGGCAAGTGTGTGTTAATTGCTCAGTTGTGTCCAATTCTTTGCGACCCCATGGACTATAGCCTGCCAGGCTCCTCTGTCCATGGGATTTTCCAGGCAAGAATACTGGAGTGGGTTGCCATTCCTTCTCCAGGAGATCTTCCCGATCCAGGGATCAAACTCGGGTCTCCGGCATTGTAGACAGATGCCTTACCATCTGAGCCACCAGGGAAGTCAAGAATACTGGAGTGGATTGCTATTTTTTCCTCCAGGGGATCTTCCTAACCCAGGGATCAAATCCAGGTCTCCTGCATTGAGGCAGATTCTCTACCACATGAGCCAGCAGGGAAGTTACATACAGTTTATTACCAAAACCAGGACACTCTGGGAGTGAAAGAAGGGACACTATTAATAACTGCACAGAAAACTATGTAAACTGTAAAACATGTAAACCGGCCATAACACAGGGACATGGCTACTCTAGGCATACTGGATGTGACTATATAAAATACCTGCTTTTAACTAAGGACACGTTTGAAATTTTCTTCCAAACAAAGAGTGATCAAGAAAAACCGCAGCATAACCATTATTGACTATTTAGCATGCTATCTTTAATAGATGCTTTAAGCATCAAAGCAGTACTTAGGGCTTGCACAAGCTTCCCGTGTGGCTCAGCTGGTAAAGAAACCACTTGCAATGCGAGAGACCTGGGTTCGATCCCTGGGCTGGGAAGATCCCCTGGAGAAGGGAAAGGCTATCCACTCCAGTATTCTGGCCTGGAGACGTACATGGGGTCACAAAGAGTCAGACACAACTGAGTGACTTACAGTTTCACTTTCAGGGCTTGCATAGGTCTCCCTACAGCTCAGCTCCTTTGACTCTATTTCCCATACTAGCTCCCTCTTCCTCATACCAAAAGAAAGATTGTACATTCCTAAACTAGGTATTTTCTGTACACAGAGATTTTCAGGAGTACAATATTCATGGTAGGGAAAGGAAGGGAATCTAAGCTCAGAAGATTAAGTGTCTGTCCACAGTCTCATGGACAGTAAGTGACAGGGCCGGAACTGGAAGCTGCTTGAGTTTTCTTATCACTCAAAGGACTGAATTCAAGGCTGGTTCTGCTATTAAATGTATAGTAGCTTCTTAAGATACTACCGGGCTCTACCTAATTTCAGAACTCTGGATATAAAAGCAGGCCTGTTTCCAATATGGCTTGTGAAAACAAAAGGAAGAACTAAAAGATCTGTCTGAAACAAAGGTAAGTAAGATAAAGAACAAAAAGTACTTAGGGGCATAAACACAAGAAAGTGTCAAAGTTTCTTACTTTAAAGACATACGTCATCCAAGAACACAGTGTTGCTCCTCCAAAGAACACCTCCAGAGGGGGTTCAAATAACATTCAGAGACTGAGAAGATGAGAAGGAGCCACCAGGAGAGTGATGTCTCAGAAGCGAGATGAAAACAGTACGGTGTGAGGGTAGAAGTGATCAGCTCTGTCAGGTTATGCTGAAGGGCGACCGAGGAGGGCTGCTAGTTGACTCTTGGATTTTAGAATACGGAGGTGGTGCTTGTGCTCAGTCGCGTCCGACTCTAGCACCCCATAGACTGTGGCCCGCCAGGCTCCTCTGGGATTCTCCAGGCACGAATACTGCAGTGGGTTGCCATTTCCTCCTCCAGGGGATCTTCCTAACCCAGGGATCAAACTCTTGTCTCTTACATCTCCTCCACTGCAGGCACCAGGGAAGCCCATGAATGTGGTAGTTTGTTTTTTTTTTTAAAGGCAACAAATTTTTTACCGCAAATCCCACCTGGAGGCGGAGTCTACTGCAAGTTACATCTGGCAAACATGATGCAAGCACAGGTTTGCAAAGCTTTTGTGCAGTGGGGCTTCCCTCTTTCACTACTAGGAACTCTTTCACCATCATGGGAATGAACACCATGGAGATGAAACGCAGGTGGCCAGGGCCCTGGCTGACAGTAAACCAACCCCAGACATACAGGTGAGACCACTCTAGCCAGGAAGACCAGCCAGGTCAGCCACAACAAGAACGGTCTAGAATTGCCCCCACAGAATTAAAAACAAATAAAATGGTTTTGTTCTAAGCCACTAAACTTTGGGGTGGTCTGTTAACAAGCAAAAACTCAGTGATAAAGAGGAGGATACTGGTGGCAGAAAAGAGCTGTTTCAGTGGAGGAGTGGGAGTGGATATCTGATTAGAGCTAGACTATGAATGAATGGACAGAAAGAAAGGAACATGAGGCCTGTGGCGGACAACAGCTGAGCTACAAGGGCTTCCCTTTCAAACAAGGCCAGTTCCTCAACCAGGAAACACCAAACACACTTGCGCTGTTTGCAAGTATTCTCTATCCTCTTCTAAAGTCTCTATAAACAGGTACAGTGGCACAATGGCAAAATCCTTCTACTGAAGCACTTACTTGGTGCATCCAGCTATGGCCAACTCAAGTATACCTCCTCAAAGATGCAGAGGACGGATGGATGAGGGAACTACATACTCTGCTACGTTACTGCCAAGAGGTTTTAGCAGCAAACTGTGCTTGATATTTACACCTGTCATTAGAAGAGTACGTGTGCGCGCGCGTGCACACACACACAAATCCTTACAGGGCACCTAACCAGCTCTTAACAAGCCTTGGCAAGCTCATCATGTCTTAGTTTCCAGAAAAATTCTCTGTTTGAAAAAGAACTCTAATTACATTTAAAAGCACTTGTAAAATAAATTCAAACAAGTTTCATAAAATGTCAAAAATTCATAAATAACTTACTTGGCAATCCTCAGCTTCCCAACTTCACCTCTTCCAGGGGCTTTAGCCCATTGCTGTGACAAATATTTAGGAACCTAAAACAAAACAAAACACTATTAAACTAGGTTTTGGATGCAAACAAGCTAACAAATCCTCTTAAGCATAAAGTGATATACAGCTTCTATTTTACTTTCTGTCTGTCATAACTGACCCATAGCAAGCTCTGATTATGTTTTGCACTAAAGAGATACTAAGATATGTTAAGAAACGATTTTAGCTCTCAAAGTGTTTAACACCAATTGAGTCGGTGACACAAAACTAAAACTGGTCATATATAGCTTAACAATAATGAAGCGCTTATTTATGTTCCCAAGTAAGTCTAATAAAAGTTCAGAGATGAGAAAGGCTGCCAGAAAAGGCTTCTTGGAGAATAACACTGACATGTTATGTAGAGACACTACTGAGTTTAAGATGATTTGAAAAGTCATGTTTTATTATGTATAAGATAACTAATATGATGAAGGATCTGTTGAAATAAAAGAAATTATTCAATGTAACAACTAGCATTTATATAACACTACTTTCCTGTCACTGTGATATGCACTTTTCAGACATTATACCTCACATCTGTATGAGGCAGGTGCTGTTCACTATCCCCACTGCTCAGACTATGAATTTGGAGCACCAGGGATTATAAAATTCAGCCAAAGGTATATAATTGGCAAATGAGGACCCAGGATTCCAATCCAGGCACTCTAGTTCCAATGCCTATGCGTTTAACCAAGACACTATATTGTGTGTGCAATCAGATATTTGCCATCAAAATCTCAAAAGGTTAAGAGCATATAACCTACTATGGGCCACCTGCTATTTCCTCTAAGACATAATTGGAACTAGGGAATCAGTACATACGTTTAAGATGACCCTATTCTGGAGGAGTAAGATGCTACACGTGAAGTATGAAGTGCAATGCCTCATACAAACCAAGTGTTCAGTGAGTATCAGGGGTCATTTTTATTTTCCACAGCAAGTCTGGAATGATAACATGAATGTATAACAGAGTCAAAGAGAGCTTCCAAAGCTGGAAAGGAAAAAATTCTAACAAAGTTTCTTCTACAAGAAGAACCACATGACTATTAGTTGAACTGCAGCGCTTTGAATCGAGTAAAAATTTAAGAAAAGACAACCTTAATGGTATTTGTTCATTCCCTACACTAAAATAAACTGAACAACTACCGTGTCAAAACTATGACAGAAGCCTGGAAAAGACGCAGGGGAAGGGAGACCACGGCGTCAGGCGCCATGCTATGCATTTTGCATCCACAACCCATTCAATCCTCCCAATCAGCCCGCAAAACTGCACCGCTCTCCTCATTCTGTAGATGACAAAACCGAGGCTCAGAGGATTGAAATAACACGGTTAGCTAGTATTAGTCCAAGACTCCAGACTGGCCAAATGCTACACCGTCCTTTACATACTGTAGATCCTCTAAAGGGAAAGGAGTTTTGAAGATTCCATATCTTAAAAGTTGCAACTATACTGCGCTCCACTATTCATGCAAGCTTACAGGATTTGGCAAATTTCTTAGGATAACTGTACCTACCTATTAGGTCTGCTTTGAATACAGATGAGAAGAAACCCACTCAGGCATACAGAAGATTTACTGGCAAAAGTAACTAAATATTCCAGAAGGAGTGTTAAGGTGGCCTGATTAAGGGCTCAAATACCGTCACCAGGACTCTCTCCATCTCTCCACACTGACCACTCCTTTGACAGCCTTCCCCGCTACGTAGCACGACGGCTGAAGCCACTCCTGAAGAACACGAGTTCTTCCCCAAATCCCCAGCAAAATCGTTTTTCTCTTGTGGCTCTGACCAGGTCACAGGTCCTTCGTCTGGCCTGTTACTGAACCAGAGATGAGATTCCTGCACTGCCAGCCTGAGCCAGTGACACCTTTGGGGAGGGACAGTCAACACCTTAGAATCACCAGACTGAAAAGGCGGAGCAGTGGTGCCCACAAAGGAAACTCAAGGTGCTGTCACAGTGAGTCAGAGAAGCAAATGTCAACGTTGCCTGTCAGAACTAAATACAAGATGTGAAATTGATCTGGGCAAATACTGTTACATCAAATAAAACCCTGAATCCTCAGACTGTGTAAATTATTACCTCACGGCCTAAATCTTGAAATCCTGCCTAACACGTTAGCCTTTGCTTCTGGCTTTGTCTGATTTTTAGCCCAAGGGAATCTTCTTGTCAATTACTCTAACACAAAGAAGAAATGGAGTTCTACAGATAGCAGCCTGCTCTAACAATCAATGGTGAGCTAAACTCCCTAATAAAGTCCTTAGGGGAAAGATGGTGGTTTTTCTTCATCATATTCCAAGTTTCTGATTCAAATACTGTTAAGACTTTCTCATTATCGAGAACAGTACCCTTTCCATAAACTGTATTTCAAGGAACTCTTCTGACCACTGTCTCCTAACTCCCTGGCCCTCTCCTTGGTACTTCGGCTCCAACAATTCTTCCATCCTTCACATCACTGACTTGGTCCCTGCCTGCTTACGTCCTCTCTTCTCTCTGAGATGGAACTACATTTCACAGCCCATCATTATAATCATTCTCTTGTCCCTAACTCCCTCCATCATACTGGCTTGGCAGATCTAACCCTGATTAAAGCCAAGTGATACTAGTAATATTACTTATTAATCTATGTATTGTTTTATTTGATTGTGCTATTCCTCCTTCACACTTGCACCTGAGCATCTGAAGAAAGACAACCATGCCAAATGGTCTCCCCGGAAATCCTTGGTGACTAACATCAAGTAAGCCCTTCAAGATGCTGGGCAATTTAACTCCTTCTCCCTGATCAACTGTCACCTGCAGCGGGAAAGCCACTGCAGACAGGCCGCACGTTCGCGTCACTCCTCAACCCTGTAACGCCTCTTGCTTCCTCTTCCCTCCAAGATGATAACCCGACTTCCTCTTCCACTGAACCATCAAAAGCATCTAAGTCCACCACTGAGCCACAGGGGAGCCTTCTACTCTGCTCCTCCCTCTTAACAGATCAACTGTGGCCACTCCCTCCACATGCGCACTGAATTCTTGCCTGTAGTCTAACCTAGGACGTCTTTCCTTCAATGCTACCCTTTCTCCCCTCCACTCCCTTCTTTATTCTCCCAACAGAATCACAATGATGGTGTGTGTGTGTTAGTGGCTCAGTCATGCCCAACTCTTTGCGACCCCAAGCCCACCAGACTACTATGTCCGTGAGATTCTCCAGGCAAGAATATTGGAGTGGGCTGCCATTCTCTTCTCCAGGGGATCTTCCTGACCCAGGGGATTGAACCCAGGTCTCCTGCATTGCAGGCAAACTCTTTACCATCTGAGCCACCAGGGAAGCCCAAAGTGAAAGTGTTAGTTGCTTAGTAGTGTCCGACTCTTTGCAATCCCAGGGACTATATGTAGCTTTCCAAGCTTCTCTGACCATGGAATTCTCCAAGAAAGAACACTGGGGTGGGTAGCCATTCCCTTCTCCTGGAAAATCTTCCTGACCCAGGGATCGAACCTAAACCTCCTGCATTGCAGGCAGATTCTTTACTGTCTGAACCACCAGGGAACAGAGAGCTTACCAAATGTGGCAGAAGACTCTAAGATGGCCCTCAATGATCCCCACCCGCTGATCTTGCACCCTTGTATAACACCCTGACTGCATCCACCCAACTAAGCCACACCAGGAAACTCCTGAGCCACAGAAACTATAATATCAAAAGTGTGTGCTATTTTATGCTACTAAGCCTGTGGTGATATGTTATATAGCAATAGATAACAAACATGTTAAGTGACATTTAATATATTTAAATGTTTTAAATAAATTAACCATGTAATTCTCACACAATCTGTTAATTTTTTCCATTTTACAAGTGAGGAAACTGAGGCACGGAAAGTAAGCAAATAGACTCACGGTCACACCCCTGGAAAGGGCAGGCTCCTTCATCCTTCCCACCCACTGTCCCGTGTCTCTGCCTCTCTCCACCTCAAGGCTCTGAGTGAGCTGTCTCTACTGGCTGACCACAGCTCCTCCTCTGCCGCTGTGTTCTGCTCTAGACAGGCTCTCCCCTCCACCACTCCACAGACATGGCTGCCTGTGGTTAAAAAGCTCTTTGTAATGTCAAGCCAACATTCAGTCCTCATCTTATAGACCTATCAGAAATATCTGAGACTCTATTGTCTTCCCCTTCAAACGCTTTCTTCACTTGGCGTCAGGTCAGCACAGTCTCTTGTGATTTTCCTCCCACTTCTCCAGACTCTCCTTTTTCAGTCTCCATACATCTAGATTCTCATCTTCCTGACCTTTTAACCTGAGAGGTCCCTGATTTTGGTCCTCAAGGTTCTCCTCTTTGTCCACACTCATTATTACGTAACCTCATCTGATCCCAAGGCTTTAAATTTCATCTGTGTAACTACAACTCTCAAATTTACAGCTCTTCCCTCAAGTCCCAAATTATACAACCAGGTGCTTACTCAAACTCTCCATCTAAATATTCAGGAGACATTTCAAACTCACAATCTCCACTCAAGAACTGATTCTTAATCATGAACCTATTCCTCCAGCAACCTTCCATAACATAGTAAAAGTCAACTCCATCCTTCCAGGTACTCAGTCTGAAACCATGGACTTACACTGAATAGCTCCTTTTTTCTCAATTCTACATCCAATCAACTGACACAGCCTGTCAGCAATACCTTCAAATTATATCTGGACTCACATCCTTCTCACCAATTCCAGGGCTACCATCCTAATCCAGGCCACCATCATCTCTTGTATGATTGCTGCCCATGTCCACTTTAGTCTCAATACAGCAACCAGTTCAGATCAGTCGCTAAGTCGTGTCCAACTCTTTGCGACCCCATGAATCACAGCACGCCAGGCCTCCCTGTCCATCACCAACTCCCAGAGTTCACTCAAACTCATGTCCATTGAGTCGGTGATGCCATCCAGCCATCTCATCCTCGGTCGTCCCCTTCTCCTCCTGCCCCCAATCCCTCCCAGCATCACAGTCTTTTCCACTGAGTCAACTCTTCACATGAGGTGGCCAAAGTACTGGAGTTTCAGCTTTAGCGTCATTCCTTCCAAAGGAATCCCAGGGCTGATCTCCTTCAGAATGGACTGGTTGGATCTCCTTGCAGTCCAAGGGACTCTCAAGTGTCTTCTCCAACACCACAGTTCAAAAGCATCAATTCTTCGGTGCTCAGCCTTCTTCACAGTCCAATTCTCAGATCCATACATGACTACTGGAAAAATAACAGCCTTAACTAGATGGACCTTTAATGGCAAAGTAATGTCTCTGCTTTTGAATATGCTATCTAGGTTGGTCATAACTTTCCTTTCAAGGAATAAGCGTCTTTTAATTTCATGGTTGCAGTCAGAGTGACCATATTAAAACAGAAGTCAGATGACACTGTTCTGTTCAAAGCCTTTTAGTTTATTTAACAGACATCTACATAGTGCTTACTACATGCCAGATACTTTTCTAAGCACTTTAAAAATTTACCTCACTTGTGCCAGGAGCCAGCACGGGAGATCCCATCCATGACAAGGTCATGCGAAGGAGACCTGACAAGCAAGGCTTCAGGACTCAAGGGACTCCCTGGATCTGCTCGAGCATCTACCCCAAAACCAGAATCTGTCTTACTATTTTATGCCTTTCACCAACTCTTCTGATATAACAGGGGGCTATCCCCGACCACCTTTTTCTGGAAAAAATTAACTTAGGGCTCTAGTTGATAAAGCCCCTGGGCATGAAATGAGTATTTCAATTCAAACCCCCTGTTAGCATTCTAGCTTACTTGGCAGGTTTATCCAGACTCTTGCAACACTGTTGAGCCAATGTTTGCTGCCAAGTTTCCATATCCCTTATCCATTGTGTTCCTGGGAGTGCATATAGTTAGGATGTAGAAAAAACAAGCAGTAGCCTTAGCACTAGCAACATTAGGCTTTGAGTTAATAAGTTCTTTCTTTGCTGTAACCCACTGAATCTTTGCTCCATAAAAATGTAACTCTGTACTTTAAGGGTGAGGCAGGCTAGGAATTTAAGAAGAAACACTTCAGGGGAAAATTATTGTTCTGGCTGACCAACCTTTATCAAAAAGGGGTCATAAAATATCAACAGGCCTCCAGGCCAGAAGATAATGTACAAAACATAAGACTCTTGCAGGAAGAAACCTGGTATCAATAAAAGTTAATACTGATGGAATGTTGAGCTGACTCAAGATACTTTTCTAAGCACTTTAAAAATTTACCTCACTTGTGCCAGGAGCCAGCACGGGAGATCCCATCCATGACAAGGTCATGCGAAGGAGACCTGACAAGCAAGGCTTCAGGACTCAAGGGACTCCCTGGATCTGCTCGAGCATCTACCCCAAAACCAGAATCTGTCTTACTATTTTATGCCTTTCACCAACTCTTCTGATATTAACAGGGGGCTATCCCCGACCACCTTTTTCTGGAAAAAATTAACTTAGGGCTCTAGTTGATAAAGCCCCTGGGCATGAAATGAGTATTTCAATTCAAACCCCCTGTTAGCATTCTAGCTTACTTGGCAGGTTTATCCAGACTCTTGCAACACTGTTGAGCCAATGTTTGCTGCCAAGTTTCCATATCCCTTATCCATTGTGTTCCTGGGAGTGCATATAGTTAGGATGTAGAAAAAACAAGCAGTAGCCTTAGCACTAGCAACATTAGGCTTTGAGTTAATAAGTTCTTTCTTTGCTGTAACCCACTGAATCTTTGCTCCATAAAAATGTAACTCTGTACTTTAAGGGTGAGGCAGGCTAGGAATTTAAGAAGAAACACTTCAGGGGAAAATTATTGTTCTGGCTGACCAACCTTTATCAAAAAGGGGTCATAAAATATCAACAGGCCTCCAGGCCAGAAGATAATGTACAAAACATAAGACTCTTGCAGGAAGAAACCTGGTATCAATAAAAGTTAATACTGATGGAATGTTGAGCTGACTCTGCATTTTTCACTTTGCTCAATATACAACTCAGGGTATAAAAGCCCTCTCTGGAAATAAAGTAACGGGCCTCGCTCACTAAAGCTTGGTCTCTCTGTGTCATTCTTTCGTTCTCTTTCAGGTTGATTCCCTGGAGCGCAGAGGCCCTGTGAGTTCACTTTCCTGCCCAGCTTTTAAGACTCTCTTGAGAAGGTGCTCTGCGCCTTCGCTCCATCAAGAGGGCGCCTGTGGCCTCCGTGAACAGAGCAAGTCCCATGCAGGGGCTTTATTGGCTTTCTGTGTAAACCAAGGAATATCAACCTCTTTCTCTCCTCTATTTCCTTAACTGTAAAATTCTTTGCTTATCTCTTTCTCTGTCTTTCTCAGTCGCTGATGCCATTCACACTTCGGATATCTCTGGATCCTACCGGGGCTGGACCCCGGTACACTTGATCCTCATAACAACTTTATTATTGTCCCATTTCACAGAGAAGCAAGTAAGGCACCAAAAAGTTATCATTTGTCCAAAGTCTCACAATCACTAGTGGTGAAGCCAGGATTCTAACCGAGGCAGCCTAGCTCCCCCATCACCATCCATGCCTCCTCTTTATGGCTACTAGCCTCCCATGGCATTCATGGTAAAAATCCTGTAATGTCTCAGATGATACAGTCCACTGAGATCCACGGCCTCACCAACTACCACTTTCACTCACTTGACTCTAACCACACAGATCTATCAACATTCCCAGCACCATTCTACCTGAGGGCCTTTGATTTGGTGTTATTTCTGTCTGGAACATTCCTCCCCCAAACATGTGAAGGGCATTCCCGTAACTCCCTTCAGGTCTCTGCTCAAGGCCCACCTTATCAGTGAGGCCCTTTCCCACCTGATTAAAACAGCATCCTCAGCTACTTTCTGCACTCTTTACCCTGATTTATTTTTCTTCAGAGCACTCAGCATTTGCTATACACTTCCTGTTTATTGTCATTCTCCCTCTCCATTAGAATGCAACCTGCACAAGGCAGGTGTTTCATCTGCTTTGCTTACTCTGCCATATCCCTAACAGAAGAACAGACTAGCACGTGGTAGCAACAGAGTTATTATTTTAATGACTGGATACTATTAAAGAAACATTAGCTACTGTTAGTGTAATGACAATGATGGTGTTATCAGAATAAATCCAGGCTATGGAGTTAAACTTTAATAAATCTCATTGCATTCTCAAAGCGAAACCTTACTCCAGAGATCTACCTTAAAATAAGGGGGAGAAGGGGAAAACACCCATAGAGTGAAACATTTTCCAGCCTGCCACTGTCCCCTTATTGCTGGTTCCCTGACATGCTGCTAAGCTAAAGGGAAGACAAGAATGTTTCAGAGCTCCTGCTGAGACCACAGTTCTTCAATACATAACCAGGTCAGAAGACACTGTGGTCAAACTGCCTGAGACCACAATTTAGGCCATCAAACAAGACAACAGTTCTAAGTGAAGTAACTATGTATTATAAAATAAAATTAAGAATCATATTCAGTACAATAATTGAATCTAATACAAGCAACCGGCCAACTTAATAAAAAGATTATGTGCCTGAAGTTAACTGAAAAAACAAGTCTGGAATGCATACTGCATTGTCATCATTACTAAAATAAAATTGAAACTCCCTAAGGTAAGCCTACTAGCTTATTTAATTCAAAAGGTTGCCAAAATACTATACCCTTGTAATGATAACTAGTAGAATACAATGATGATAGTATGTCAATCATATATAACTTTTTATACCAAGAGATTATGGAAATGGGCTTCCCAAAAGCTCCAACACATTAAGTTGGGAAGAGGCCTTCGCTGGTGGTCCAGTGGTTAGGAGTTCACCTTGCAATGCAGGGGACACTAGTTCAATCCCTGGTCCAGGAAGATCCCACATGCCCCAGGGCAACGAAGCCAGCGACTGCAGCTACCAAAGGCCATCCACCCTAGAGCCCAGGCTCTGCAACCAAAGAACCACTGCAATGAGAAGCCCGGGCACCACCACTAGAGAAATCCTGTACACAGCAGCGAAGACCCAGCACAGCCAAAAATAAATAAATACATATTCAAAGGAAAAAAAAGGAAGAAGGAGAAGGAACAAATAATGGTATATATGGTTCCAAGGCTCCAAAATTTTTTTGGACAGCTGATATTTTTAATGAAAACATTACATTTTATCTTTAAATAAAGTTGTATATTTAAGGTGTACAACATATGCACATGAAACAATTAAGCCAGTCAAGCTAATTAACGTATTATCTCTTCACATAATTACCTTTGTTTCTAGATAAGAACACCTGAATTCTATTCTGAGTAAATTTCCCCCAAACACTCTCGTCAACTTGTCACTTGTGAGATGGCTGTGTTGTTTCCACTGTCTCCACATTCATTAAAGAAACGCAGATGGAGACAAGAGAACAGGTACAACAGGGGATGTTTCCTCAGATTCCCCAAGACCAGGGACAGTGACAGCAAATGACTCTCTTCAGCATTACTTTCTCAGAGAAATTCCCTTGACCTCTAGACCACGTTCCTTTGTTATTCACACTCACAAAACAGTATTTCTTTCTTCAGTGACCTTACCTATCTGTGTGTAACTGTTTTCATTAGGACCAGTATTGCCTGACGTCTGTCTCAGGGAGCACACTACAGACCCGGACCCTGTCCTTTCTTGCTCACAGTAACGCACTCAGAGCCTAGAACAAACAACTGGTGATCACTGAAAGCTTGTGGAAGAAACCCATCTGCCAGCACACTCACTCAAGCTGCAGAGTGGTCAGGGCAACTGCGCCTTTGAAGGCAAGGGGCCACGGTGGTGTATACAGAGCTTACTCCCTAAGCTTCTTTGCCAGCTTTGCTTCATCTAGTATCTAGTTCCCCAACAACTAGCCTCCAAAGCCATGCTTTCCCCAGGGTATACAAGCAAATTAAGAGCGCCGTGTGGACACTGGCATGGCACCCATTTCTTCATTTAGGAATGGAGGCCTATCCCCCAACTGCTGGGAGTGTGGCCACAGACAGCCTGCAGCTTAGCTCTCTTTGGAAGTGCTTCCACTGAAGAGTTGACAATCACACACTCCTCCTGGGCCAAACCACCTTGTGCCCAATCCTGCGTAAATCCTTTTCCTTCCACAGGGGATGATCCCAACAGCACTGCGTAATAGACCCTTGCATGCTCATCACCTCAGAACCAGCTTCCTTGGGAATCCAACATACATCAGGCAGCTTTTACTCACACGTTGTCTTGAAGGTCAATGTATTGAGCTGACAAGAGCCAAGGCCATGAAAACAAATTCCCCACCCCCTCACTTCTGTTCTCCAGGAAGAAGTCTCATTAAAGAGACCCAAGGGGTGAGGCGAGGGGGCAGTGAGGGGAAAGCACATTTCCTATTCCTGGCATAAGCTTTGTAGCCAGTTCAGTTCAGTCGCTCAGTCGTGTCCGACTCTTTGCGACCCCATGAATCGCAGCACGCCAGACCTCCCTGTCCATCACCAACTCCCAGAGTTAACCCAGACTCACGTCCATTGAGTCCATGATGCCATCCAGCCATCTCATCCTCGGTCGTCCCCTTCTCCTCCTACCCCCAATCCCTCCCAGCATCAGGGTCTTTTCCAATGAGTCAACTCTTTGCATGAGGTGGCCAAAGTACTGGAGCTTCAGTTTTAGCATCATTCCTTCCAAAGAAATCCCAGGGTTATTCTCCTTCAGAATGGACTGGTTGGATCTCCTTGCAGTCCAAGGGACTCTCAAGAGTCTTCTCCAACACCACAGTTCAAAAGCATCTATTCTTCTGCGCTCAGCCTTCTTCACAGTCCAACTCTCACATCCATACATGACCACAGGAAAAACCATAGCCTTGACTAGATGGACCTTAGTCAGCAAAGTAATGTCTCTGCTTTTCAATATACTATCTAGGTTGGTCATAACTTTTCTTCCAAGGAGTAAGCGCCTTTTAATTTCATGGCTGCAGTCACCATCTGCAGTGATTTTGGAGCCCAGAAAAACAAAGTCTGACACTGTTCCTACTGTTTCCCCATCTATTTCCCATGAAGTGATGGGACCAGGTGCCATGATCTTCGTTTTCTGAATGTTGAGCTTTAAGCCAAGTTTTTCACTCTCCTCTTTCACTTTCAACAAGAGGCTTTTTAGCTCCTCTTCACTTTCTGCCATAAGGGTGGTGTCACCTCCATATCTGAGGTGATTGATATTTCTCCCAGCAATCTTGATTCCAGCTTGTTTCTTCCAGTCCAGCATTTCTCATGATNGCCGTGAAATTAAAAGACGCTTACTCCTTGGAAGAAAAGTTATGACCAACCTAGATAGCAATTGAAAAGCAGAGACATTACTTTGCCAGCAAAGGTCCATCTAGCTAAGGCTATGGTTTTTCCAGTAGTCATGTGTGGATGTGAGAGTTGGACTGTGAAGAAAGCTGAGTGCTGGAGAATCGATGCTTTTGAACTGTGGTGTTGGAGAAGACTCTTGAGAGTCCCTTGGACTGCAAGTAGATCCAACCAGTCCATTCTAAAGGAGATCCATCCTGGGTGTTCTTTGGGAGGACTGATGGTAAAGCTGAAACTCCAGTTCTTTGGCCACCTCATGCAAAGAGTTGACTCATTGGAAAAGGCTCTGATGCTGGGAGGGATTGGGAGCAACAGGAAAAGAGGACAACAGAGAATGAGACGGCATCACTGACTTGATGGACATGAGTCTGAGTGAACTCCGGGAGTCGGTGATGGACAGGGAGGCCTGGCGTGCTGCAATTCATGGGGTCGCAAAGAGTCGCACACAACTGAGTGACTGAACTGAACTGAATATATGTGTGTTGGGAGAAGAGAATATGCACACGTATCTCTACTAGATGGGTGTGGAGAGAGTCACTCAGGCTATTTGCCAATGTTTCTGGGGACGTGGAGATTTTACTTCTCTGTCCACTTGAAGTTAAGGTTAGCTATCTGAGTGGCCAATGAAACACAAAAATTGGTACATAGAAATGGGCTGCTACTATAGCAAAGATCTAAAACCAATGACGTAAGGGCCAGGAGGTGGGTGGCAAGGACACTGGACCTGCAGTAAACTGGAATGTAGATTTTACTCCTGCTTTTTTAAAAAATATAATTTTAAAGGTTACTCTCCATGTACAGTTATTATGAAATGTTGACTGTATTCTCCATGCCATACACTGTATCCCAGAGCCCATCATATGCCCAACAATCCCCTCCTTACAGGATACCACAGATGCTTCATGCTCTCAGTCTGGTAACATCCTTTTCTTACCTTCTTGACACTTGTACTATATCAATATTCAACAATATATTCAGTTTTGTTTAAAACTCACCTATCCTAAGATGTATACACTTTTTAACATATGAGAGCAGATTTTTCTTTTTTTCAGTAGGAAAAGGAGAGCTGTGCTGAAGTGTTTGGTGTGAATTAAGTTCCTGCTATTGAACACCACATCACCTCCTGGCACGGGCTATGCAGCTACTGTTGCTTGATAACAACCAGTCACACACTTACCTAGGGAAGGAGCCTTTTTCAGACTCTTTCGGGGTGGTTACCATGGTCCACAGTATCTGCAGTATGTGTGATTTTACAGAAGATAAGAAAACATTCTTCAAATCAATGCTGGACTCCTCTTCTGCGAAGTCCAAGGACATAACATTAATTTTAATTATATGAGAGTTAGTGAGAAGTGAAGATAATCGAGTCAAAAGCAAAGTTGTTGCTTTCTGATGGTCTAATTTGCTTTGGGAATAGGACTTACACATTGTAGAGAAACGGAGAATGAACAGATTCCCTTCTGATCCCAGATGTGCAAAGCAAACTTGGCAAGCATTGAACTGTAACTGAGTAGTGACAGGATTCCTCAACAAAGGCCTGAAACGGTGCATCCTCGCCGTCTTCTCTTTTGTTAATATTGTCTCTTCAACTTGGAACGTTCTCATTTTCTCCAACCTCCAAAAAATAGCTCTTGTTTCTCCAGGTCCAGTTAAAATGCTAATCCTTCCTGAAACATTTGATAGAGGCAATAATGATAACATAATAGATTACTTTTTTAGTTAGAAGTACTAGTTACAAAATATTTAGGTTCCTTTTTGCCAGACACTGGGTTAATTAATGCTTCAGGTGATTATCTCACTTACTTCTTATTGTATGCTTATGTTTTGAAACTGTTATCTGAATTAGTCATTCATTGGCTTAGAATTCTATAATTACAGAAATGCTCCATCTTGTCTTTGTAGCATTTATACCTGGGAGGAGCCACCCATGCCCGGGGCCAGGGCCGGTGGCGGGAGGAGCAACCTGAGGAGTGGTGGCTGGGCAGGCACAGGAGGGCCTAGAGGAGCTATCCTATGTTGAAGGTCAGGAACGGTGTCGGTAAGGAGATACCCCTCGTCCAAGGTAAGGTGCAGTGGCTCTGCTGGAGCAGTCGTGAGGAGATACCCTACGCCCAAGGTAAGAGAAACCCAAGTAAGATGGTAGATGTTGCAAGTGGGAATCAGAGGGCAGACACACTGAAACCATACTCACAGAAAACTAGTCAATCTAATCACACTAGGACCACACCCTTGTCTAACTCAATGAAACCAAGCCATGCCTGCAGGGCAACCCAAGATGGGTGGGTCATGGTGGAGAGGTNTTCACCCTTGCCATCTCTTGTTTGACCACTTCCAATTTGCCTTGATTCATGGACCTGACATTCCAGGTTCCTATGCAATACTGCTCTTTACAGCATCGGATCTTGCTTCTATCACCAGTCACATCCATAACTGGGTATTGTTTTTGCTTTGGCTCTATCCCTTCATACTGTGGTCCACTGAAGAAGGGAATGGCAAGCCACTTCAGTATTCTTGCCTTGAGAACCCCATGAACAGTATGAAAAGGCAAAATGATAGGATACCAAAAGAGAAACTCCCCAGGTTGGTAGGTACCCAATATGCTACTGGAGATCAGTGGCGAAATAACTCCAGACACAATGAAGGGATAGAGCCAAAGCTTTGTAGCCACATAGACCTAAATCTGAATCACTGTTCCAGGCTTGGGCAGGATAATTAACCCCCCTAAGCCTCAGTTTTAGCATCTGAAAAATATAGATAATTCATACCTCTTCACAGGTTTGCTTTGTGAAATACTTGGCACATTATAAGTTTCTTTTTCTCCTGCAAGGCTTTGGGGTATCATCCATTACAGTTTCATCTCTCCCTGACAGACAGCTTTCACTCTGGCTGCCAATGTCCAACTGCTTATTTATCTGTGAAAAAAGAAAAGCTAAGCTTGACGGCTTTTGAGGTGTTGAATGAAAGTGAAAGTCACTCAGTCGTGTTCGACTTTGTGACCCCATGGACTATACAGTCCATGTATACATGGTATACATGAACTATAGTCTCTGGAGAGACTATACAGTCTCTCCAGGCCAGAATACTGGAGTGGGTAGCCTCTCCCTTCTCCAGTGGGTCTTTCCAATCAGAGATCGAACCCAGGTCTCCAGCATTGCAGGCAGATTCTTTACCAGTTGAGCCACAGGGAAGTCCAAGAATACTGGAGTGGGTAGCCTATCCCATCGGCAGCAGATATTCCCAACCCAGGAATTGAACCGGGGTCTCCTGCATTGCAGATGGATTCTTTACCAACTGAGCTATTGAATAGAGGACCCAACATTCACAGAGGGTGATGTCCGTCCCTTCGGTCCTGATTCTCTCCTCCAACAAACGTCAATCAAAACACTCACAGGAGGAAGGCTGGTGGGACCTGAAACACACCTTTTTGCTGGCCAGGAAGTTGTTGGGTGAACCTACCGCAATGCTTGTCAATACCTCCACTTGTCCACTTCCTTCAAGAAAGACAGTTTCATCATCCAAGCTCTGATAGGATATTCATTACTTACAAAAACCCCACCACTCCTAAAAACGCTGGGAGTTTATCTCTTCTTCCCCATCACGTACCCTTACCCTCCAGCCAACCACAACTAGAGAAGATGACTTTTCCAGAAGTCTAAATGTTGGAAGTGAAACAACAGAACTATGCTAAAGTGTTCTTAAATATCACGTTTAGACCATGATTTGGTGTACAGTGTGCAACAGCAGGCCTGTGACCAGCTGGCAACCTGACAGTGGCGAGGACTGAGTGAGCAACAGGAACCGAGTAATGCCCACTACAAGGGATGAGCTCCCCGACCCAGGGAAACTAGTTGTTCATGTTTTTTTGAGCAGGCGATATCGTAAAGTTAAATTCAGTCACGTCTATTATCCATCAAAACTTATTTAGATCATCATTCTCTTGTAGATTTAAGGTATTCAGAACTCCAGAAATGGCCTTTGTCTTGCTGTATTTCACTGTTTGCTGACCCCAGGTTAGGCAAGGCACAAGCGGGAAAGCTGGAGGAAGATGTGAGGTACTGCAGGGACCACAGACGGTCTTTATTTGCAGCAGCAATGCGGACATGCTTTATTTTCTAATGACTGACACAGCAGCGGCAACGACTGCATGACTTAACTAGACTCACCTCGACTACAGGAGCTTTTCACGTGGTGCTTATATAGACCACACCCCGACGCACATGCGCAGCACCACAAATGATCCCAGCTGTAGGATGTGAGTGGAGTGGGGCAAGAGAGCCCGACCACCACCACCCAGCCAACTGCTCTCTCCCTACAGCATTTCACTGGTCAGAACAGATACCGGTAGTGGACATTCTGGTACACAATCTTCCACTCTATTTGCCTTTTCCTGAACACACTCATCAGCCCCGCTTGGAACTATTTCCCCCCGCCAACTAATCAACTCCATAGGCTCTTCTTAAATGTCAGCTTCCCCATGAAATCTTTTCTGATTCCACCAGATGACTTTTTCACTGCTTAAAACTCTGAGAGATCTTGTATGTATAACTCTTACTGTAATTATCCTTTCCCTTGTCTAGTGATGAAATTAATAATGAACAATTATGAACAAAAATGGCCCTAAACTTGCGATACTCTAGGAACTCACATATTTTGCAACAAATGATCCTCAAAGATCAGAACTCAAGGCATGATTTATAATAAGAAATATGAACGTATACCGAAAAGATTTAAAATTGCATGCAGTTCTATTTAAACTCTAATTTGAACAGAAAAATTCTAATTTGAACTATCATTAGTAAGACTTCTTTTTAAAGGGATAAAATGTATTCATATGGCCATATAAGAGAGAACACTAAAATTTCTTAACTTTAGATTTGTAACTTTCTCTTACATCCTCATTTAGTCAGTCACCACATCCTGACAACTTTTGCTGAAAAAGTTTCCCTAATTCCTGAGACTTTACTATCAAATGTCTAGGATCCTGTGATAATTTCCTAATTTTGACTCTGGTTATCGTCTCTTCAAGCTTCCTCCCCCCCAAAAAGAATCATTTGTACCCCTGCCTTACTCAAAACCCTCCAAGAGTCTCCTCATTTCCTGTAGACTAGAGTTAAAACATTCCCATTTCACAACGTGACAATATCAGTATATGGTCCCAATCCACTGCTCCAGGCATGATGTCCTCTTTGTTTTCCAGCCCACATCACATTACTGTGCATTCTCAGTCCTGCATTTCAGAACCACTCTCCATGGTATGCTACGGAGATACTATGGGCCCCCCATCCAAACCTCTGTAAGGCAAACAACATTTATTGAGTATCTACTGTGCTCCAAGCAGAAACACATCACCTCAAGCTCTCGCTATCTTTTCAAGCTCTTTCCATCTGCAAAGGAGATCTCCTCCCTAATGATATCTCTCCATTTAGCATGCAGGAGGAGAGAGATACTTGGTTACTCCATCATTTTAAATCACACTGATATCACTGTGATAAGTCAAATCAGCGCCAGAGATTAAGGCTAGGGTTAAAGAATAAGAGTTCGTTCATTCATTCATTCATGCATACATCACATTATCTGAGCTATTTACCTTAGGCCAAACACAGTTCTGGGTGTGACAGGCAGACACCTACTCTCGCGAAATATGACTGTGCATGTGCTTTGAAGAATGTTAATACAGGTTCAACATGCTAGTGAATAATCATAAGGGCAGGAGCAGGGGACTACAGAAGATGAGATGGTTGGATAGCATCACCAACTCAATGGACATGAGTTTGAGTAAGCTCCGGGAATCGGTGATGGACAAGGAAGCCTGGTGTGCTGCAGTCCATGGGGTCCCAGAGTCAGACACAACTGAGCGACTGAACTGAACTGAATCATAAGGGAGCTACATCAGAGAGACTGGAAGGGCCTCTCAGATTTAACTGATAAAAACTCAGACATGTGATAAAAGCTTTCCAAAAATCTAACAAATAAAGGTCTCTGTTTTACTTGAGTTTTCAAGACTATCATAATCACATTTTGAATATACACGTCTTATGAAAACTTCCTAAGAAACAACAGTGCCCAGTATGAAAAGGTAAGGCATAAATAGTGTACTCACTAAGTGAAGAAGTGAAAGTTGCCCAGTGTCTGACTCTTTGCGACCCCATGGACTATACAGTCCATGGAATTCTCTAGGCCAGAATACTGGAGTGGGTAGCCTTTCCCTTCTCCAGGGGATCTTCCCAACCCAGGGATCGAACCTAGGTCTCCCACATTGCAAGTGGATTCCTTACCAGCTGAGCCACAAGAGAAGCTCAGTAAATACTTACTAAGGATTAACCAAAATGCTGCCTTTACAAAAAAAAAAAATTACTGACAGTTTCACCCGAGATGCAGTCGAGCTCTAAAAGAACACTCCAGTCCACGGTCTCTCCTTCCCTGAGTTCAGAGCACTCTCAGCTCTCCTGGGAACTCCATAAAAGCCATCACCCTAAAAGAACACTTTACGAGTGAAAGTGAAGTCACTTAGTCCTGTCCAACTCTCTGGACCCCATGGATTGTAACCTATCAGGCTCCTCCGAAAGGGATTTTCCAGGCAAGGATACTGGAGTGGGGGTTGCCATTCCCTTCTCCAGGGGATCTTCCCCACCCAGGGATCGAACTGGGTCTCCTGAATTGCAGGCAGATGCTTTACTATCTGAGCCACCACGGTACTCAGAGACCAGTTCTACTTTCTGGTTCAGAAAACTACCCAGAAAGCAAACGCTCAACTTTCTTATAGAGACTGATGACTGAAATCAGTTTCAGCAAGTGGAGATGAAGAAATTCTTCAGTCTGGGATAAAATGCTCAAACTGGGGGGCCATCAAGACAGGAGCCCAAAAAAACCAGGTCGTGGGATAAGGAGATCCATTCCAGGCACGTTCAGACTCTTAGCTGGCTAAAACACACTGGGTGTCCCTGAACTAATGTCCTCGTCTGCAAACAACCCTACCAACCAACCCTGCCTCTCAAGGTAAGCGAAATTCTAATGAGAGAGCCCTAATGAGCTTTAAAAGGCGCACAAAGTGGGACGGCCTCAAGTCACGTGTGTGTGTGTGTGTCTGTATGTGTGTTAGTTGCTCAGTCGTGTCCGACTCTTTATAACCCCATAGACTGCAGCCCACGAGGCCCCTCTGTCCATGAGGTTCTCCAGGCAAGAACACCGGAGTGGGATGCCATTTCCTTCTCCTAAAGGAACTATAGAAAGTCGTGTCCGACCCTTTGAGACGCCATGGACTGTAGCCCACCAGGCTCCTCCGTCCATGGAATTTCCCAGGCAAGAATCCTGGAGTGGGTTGCCAGTTCCTTCTCCCCTCAAGTCACTTAAACTACTTTAAAAGGAGCGCAAGCGGGAGCCACGCAAACCTTACCTTGACCAGCCACACTCCGGTGTTCTGTTTGGCGCCAGTCAGGTCGAGTTCTCCGCGCTCGGCCATGGGTCTGTCGCCGGCGGAGACTAGCGGACTTAGAGCAGCGGGCCCGGGAGCTGGTGACCGCGGGACGAAGGAGCGAAGCACACGGCGAACCCTGGCCGGAGGTTGACTGTGAAGAGCCCGCGGTCCAACTTCCGGGATGCCGGGAGCCCTGGGAAAGACGAACACACACCGCCTGCAGCGGGGAACCGCGCCTGCGCGCTGCGGCCTCAGTACGGGGCGCTACTGAGGACAAACTTCATCGGCGGGCAACTTCTTGAGTGGGCGTGGCTACTTCCAGGGACTGTGTCTGAGTAATTAAAAACGAGGTTGAGATGGGCGCAAACATCAGCAGTACATATAAAGACCAGGTCAGAGTAATATAACAAAGTGTCAAAACAGAAAAACGGGGTTTAAAGAGACAAAGGCTGTTAGTGTATGTCCAATCCTGGCCAAGGAGAGAGCATTTGGAGGACAGGTAGGAGAAATGAATAAAATGAATTAGCAGAGTGGTCTTTATTGAAAGCCTACCCTGAGCACCTTCAATTAAACGTGTGGGGTGCACGCCTTTAAGACTCCAAAACCCAGAGCCCTTTGTGTTTTGTTTGTTTGCTATTGTTTTTAATTTATTTTTAATTGGAGTATCAGCACCTTACAATGTTGTGTTAGTTTCTGCTCTAAGACAACCCCACCTCTATCCCACCTCTCTAGGTTGTCGGAGAACCCCGACCTGAGCTCCCTGGGCTCTACAACAACTACCCACGAGATATTAATAGCTTTTTATTACTTTGCTGACTAAGGTCCATCTAGTCAAGGCTATGGTTTTTCCTGTGGTCATGTATGGATGTGAGAGTTGGACTGTGAAGAAGGCTGAGCGCTGAAGAACTGATGCTTTTGAACTGTGGTGTTGGAGAAGACTCTTGAGAGTCCCTTGGACTGCAAGGATATCCAACCAGTCCATTCTGAAGATCAACCCTGGGATTTCTTTGGAAGGAATGATGCTAAAACTGAAGCTCCAGTACTTTGGCCACCTCATGCGAAGAGTTGACTCATTGGAAAAGACCCTGATGCTGGGAGGGATTGGGGGCAGGAGGAGAAGGGGACAACAGAGGATGAGATGGCTGGATGGCATCACGGACTCGATGGACATGAGTCTGAGTGAACTCCAGGAGTTGGTGATGGACACGGAGGCCTGGTGTGCTGCAATTCATGGCATCACAAAGAGTCGGACATGACTGAGCGACTGAACTGACTGAACACATGGTAGTGTATACATGTCAGTGCTACCCTGGCAATCTGTCCTGCCCTCTCCTTTCCCAGCTGTGTCCACAAGTTTGGAGCCGTTTCATGAGGTCAATGACAACAGACATGTAATAGAAAACTCTGATTGTTCAACTCCCCTGCTTAAAGAGTCTCCCCTCTCCCTTCTTGCCTCTAGAATAAAATTCAATCCTCTCCACATAGGCCCTCACAGTTTGACCTCATCAAACTGTGGTGTACTCAATGCACCACACATCTAAGCCCATCTAACCCATCAGAGCTCCCGGAACATATCAGAATGTTCCTCAGTTATTTCAGAGCCTCTGCACACTGGATTCCCTTTACTCAGATGCCCTATTCTTCCCCTACTGCCTTCTGACTGGCAGACTCCTAGTTAGGTTTCAAGATTAATGGAAATGTCTCTTCCTATGAGACCTTCTATCAACTCCCCCAGAGGAAGATCGTTTTTTCTTCCTATCACAGTGTGGTTACTTACGATGAGCTATAATGTACTCGTTTACATATTGCCTTTGCTTTCTAGACTATGTGCTCTTCCTAGGCAGAAATGGTGGGTTTTCTTGTTGTCTAATCAAAGCATCTGGCACAAAGCTGACACCACATCAGATTTCAGTAGGCTTCGGCTGAATGAACATTTGCATGAAAAGAAACAAACAGTAAGATATTGTAAGAATGGCAAGTGACGTATTGAATCCTGCATCAGAACCATACACCGAATTGAAGAAATTCCATGTCTATTCAGCCTAGAGCTAGGAAAAGCTGTCAGGGCTCTGAGATCAGCTGGGAAAACCTAACAGGAAAAACAGGAGATCAGGCACATGTTAAAGAGGAAGATCACAGTCTCGTGTGATCTTTAAGCCTGAAGAAATGCCCTTAAAAATATAAAAAGGACAAGTGGATAAAGAGAGCTGCTTTAAGCTTTGATCAAATAGAAGGAATAAATTGGACTTCCTTGGTGGTGCAGTGGATATGAAACGAATCTGCCTGACCATGCAAGGGCCATAGGTTCATTCCCTAGTCTGGGAAGATTTCACATGCTGCGGGACAGCTAAGCTTGTATGCCATAACTATGGAGCCTGTGCTCTAGAGCCCATGAGCCACAACTACTGAGCCTGCAAACTGCAATTACTGAAGCCCTTGTGCGTAGAGCCTGTGTTCCGCAGCAAGAGACGCCACTGCAGTAAGAAGTCCATGAACCTCAGCTAAGAGTAGCCCTGGCTCACTGCACCTAGAGAAAGCCCACATGCAGCAGTGACTCAGCCCAGCCAAAAATAAATATATAAATAATCAATTTTTAAAAGAGTTTGACTCCTTTAAAAAAAAAAGAAGGAATAAATTGAAACATAAGACCATGCAAGAAGAGAATTAACATAGCCTAGATCACCCTAGTAATGAACTTCAGAGTAAAGGATTAGGACACTGGCTTTGATCTATGGCTTATGGGAAGTCTTAAAATATGTGTGTGTGTGTGTTTACAGGGATTGGGAAGAACAATCATCCTCAGACATTGTTGAATAAGAACGGACTTCTCCTATTTGTCCTTTTCAAATTTGCTTCCAGCTTTAAGAGGTCTATGGGGTTGTACAGAGTCGGACACGACTGAAGCGACTTAGCAGCAGCAGCAGCAGCAATGGCCCATAAGAGGAAAAGAGGATATGGGCTCCGTGAAACGGGTTCACAGATTTACTCTGGAGACCAACATGGGAACAGACCCTGCAGCCAGATCTGATCCAGCTTTATATTCCTCCTCCATGACCCTATACCCTTAACACGAGATTCTTGCACAGGTTCCTGGGATTGCCACGCTCATGCTCGGCCGCTCAGTCGTATCTGACTCTTAGCAACCCTTTGGGCTGTAGCTGCAAGGCTCCTCTGTCCATGGGGTTTTTCAGGCAAGAATACTGGGTTGCCATTTCCTCCTCCAGGGGATCTTCCTGACCCAGGGATTGAACCTGTGTGTCCTGCCTCTTCTGCACTGCAGACAGATTCTTTACCGCTGAGCCACCAGGGAAGTCCCTCCTGGATTTCTGCTGGCAGTCAGTTAGGTATAATCCAGTGCAGATACGTTAGGTATCTCTATCGGCATTCATGAGAGACACGGGTTCTATCCCTGGATCAGAAAGATCCTCTGAGGAAGGCATGACAACCCACTCCAGTATTCGTGCCTGGAGAACCCCATGGAGAGGAGCCTGGTGGGAGTCACAAACAGTCAGTGTGACTGAAGTGACTTAGCACAGAGCACACATTGCCAATCATGCCAGGGATCATTAGTATTCTCTTCACTACTGGAAATAGAGTCATTAGCATCTTTAAATCTAATGAGATTAGACAGCCAATTCCAGAAACCCAGAACCAATTCAGAAAACCCATCCTTAATATTCTGGTTCTCTAGGATCACTCTCAGCACCAATCTCTATATTAGTCAGGGTTCTCCAGAGAAGTACACAAGTAGCTAGCTAGCTAGCTAACTAGCTAGATGATAGGCATTTCAGTTCAGTTCAGTTCAGTCGCTCAGCCGTGTCCCACTCTTTGCGACCCCATGAATTGCAGCACGCCAGGCCTCCCTGTCCATCACCAACTCCCGGAGTTCAATCAGACTCACGTCCATCGAGTCTGTGATGCCATCCAGCCATCTCATCCTTGGTCATCCCCTTCTCCTCCTGCCCCCAATCCCTCCCAGCATCAGGGTCTTTTCCAATGAGTCAACTCTTCACATGAGGTGGCCAAAGTACTGGAGCTTCAGCTTTAGCATCATTCCTTCCAAAGAAATCCCAGGGTTGATCTCCTTCAGAATGGACTGGTTGAAAGTTAAATAAGCAGGGTGACAATATACAGCCTTGATGTACTCCTTTTCCTATTTGGACCCAGTCTGTTGTTCCATGTCCAGTTCTAACTGTTGCTTCCTGACCTGCATACAGATTTCTCAAGAGGCAGGTCAGGTTGTCTGGTATTCCCATCTCTTTCAGAATTTTCCACAGTTTATTGTGATCCACATAGTCAAAGGCTTTAGCATAGTCAATAAAGCAGAAATAGATGTTTTTCTGGAACTCTCTTGCTTTTTCCATGATCCAGTGGATGTTGGCAATTTGATCTCTGGTTCCTCTGCCTTTTCTAAAACCAGCTTGAACATCAGGGAGTTCACGGTTCACGTATTGCTGATGTCTGGCTTGGAGAATTTTGAGCATTACTTTACTAGCATGTGAGATGAGTGCAATTGTGCGGTAGTTTGAGCATTCTTTGGCATTGCTTTTCTTTGGGATTGGAATGAAAACTGACCTTTTCCAGTCCTGTGGCCACTGCTGAGTTTTCCAGATTTGCTGGCATATTGAGTGTAGCACTTTCACAGCATCATCTTTCAGGATTTGAAACAGCTCAACTGGAATTCCATCACCTCCACTAGCTTTGATCATTAGTGTTCTGCAAAAAGGGGAGGCACATGTGGAAACTCTGCAGGGACTTGTGTGTTGGCATCTGTGGAACAGAGGGGATGCCAGCAGGCAGGGCACAGTGAGTGAATGGGGAAGTGGTGACTGTGCCACCAGTTGGAGAGAGAATAGATCAGCCCAAATACACACCTGAAGAAGAGTGGATTTGTTTTTTTTTTTTTTTGGTCACATCATGTGGCTTGCAGGATCTTAGTTCCCCAACCAGGGATCGAACCCAGGCCCCTGGTATTGGAAACTTGGAGTCCTAACCACTGGACTACCTGGGAAGTCCCTGAAGAAGAGTTTTAAGCTTGAGTATAAAATAATCAGATTTACATTTTTAAAAAAGACCTCTCTAGCTATTGTTGGGGATAGGAGGAAGGTGGATAGGAAGAGGCCAGATGGAAACCAAGAGACTAGACATTACTACACTAATCCATGTAGGCAGGGATAGTGGTTTGCATTAGGAAGCTGGCAGTGGAGATGAGAAGCAGATGAACCGGAAAATATAGATAGATTTAGGAGATCGGATTGACAAGGTTTTGTGATTCCTTGCTGTGTAGCAAAATAACACCATTTACTGGGCAGAAGACCTGAATATACATTTTTCTAAAGAAGACATACATAAAGTGAATTGGCACATGAAAAGATGCTCAACTTTGCTAATCATTAGAGAAACGCAAATCAAAACCACCAGGAGATAGCACTTCACATCTGTCAGAATGGCTATCATCAAAAAGTCTACAAATACGAATGTTGGTGAGCATGTGGAGAAAGGGGACTATACATTGTTGGTGAGAATGTAAACTGGAGCTGTCACTCAAAGTCCCTGAAGAAGAGTTTTAAGCTTGAGTATAAAATAATCAGATTTACATTTTTAAAAAAGACCTCTCTAGCTATTGTTGGGGATAGGAGGAAGGTGGATAGGAAGAGGCCAGAATGGAAACCAAGAGACTAGACATTACTACACTAATCCATGTAGGCAGGGATAGTGGTTTGCATTAGGAAGCTGGCAGTGGAGATGAGAAGCAGATGAACCGGAAAATATAGATAGATTTAGGAGATCGGATTGACAAGGTTTTGTGATTCCTTGCTGTGTAGCAAAATAACACCATTTACTGGGCAGAAGACCTGAATATACATTTTTCTAAAGAAGACATACATAAAGTGAATTGGCACATGAAAAGATGCTCAACTTTGCTAATCATTAGAGAAACGCAAATCAAAACCACCAGGAGATAGCACTTCACATCTGTCAGAATGGCTATCATCAAAAAGTCTACAAATACGAATGTTGGTGAGCATGTGGAGAAAGGGGACTATACATTGTTGGTGAGAATGTAAACTGGAGCTGTCACTCTGGAAACAATATAGAAGTTCTTCAAAAAACTAAAAACAGAACTATCGTATGATACAGCAATTCCCCTCCTGGGCATATAGCTGAAGAAAACAAAAATACTAATCTAAAAGGATACATGCTGGGGAGGGAGGTGGGGGGAGTTTCAAGGGGGAGGGGATATATGTGTACCTATGGCTGATTCATATTGAGGTTTGACAGAAAACAGCAAAATTCTGTAAAACAATTATCCTTCAATAAAAAATAAATTAATTTTTTAAAAAAGGATACATGCACCCTAATGTTCTTAGCATATTATTTACAACAGCCAAAATATAGAAGCAACCTGTGTCCATCAGCAGATGAATGGATAAAGAAGATGTGTGTATATGTTGTAGCTAAATCATGTGTGACGCTTTAGTGACCCCATGGACTGTAGCCCGCCAGGCTCCTCTGTCCATGGGATTTTCCAGGCAAGAATACTGGAGTGGGTTGCCATTTCCTTCTCCAGGGATCTTCCTGACCCAGGGATCGAACCCGAGTATCCTGCATTAGCAGGCAGATTCTTTACCACTGAGCCACCAGGGAAGTCTGTGTCTGTCTCTGTGTGTGTGTGTGTGTGTGTGTGTGTGTGTGTGTGTACATGTATAATGGAATACTGCTGCTGCTGCTGCTAAATCACTTCAGTTGTGTCCAACTCTGTGTGACCTCATAGATGGCAGCCCACCAGGCTTCCCCATCCCTGGGATTCTCCAGGCAAGAGCACTGGAGTGGAATACTACTGAGTTAAATAAAAGAATGAAATTCTGCCATTTTGCAACAGTGTAGATCGATCAAGAAGGTTATTATGTTAGTGAAAAAAGTCAGACAGAGAAAGAGAAATACTATATGTTGTCACTTATACCTGGAATCTAAAAAATAAAACTAATGTAACAGAACAAAAACAGACTCACAGATACAAAGAATAAATTAAGGATTAACAGGGAGAGAGAAGAGAGGTAGGGGAGATGGGGGAGGGGATTAAGGACACAAAGTACTATGTATAAAATAAACAACAAGGATATACCACAGGGAGATATAGTCATTATTTTGTAATAACTTTAAATGGAGATAATCTATAAAAATATATAACCATGTTATATATCTGAAACTAATGAAATTTTGTTAATCAACTACAATTTTAAAAAAATAGGGTCATTTACCAAGTGATAAGTCAGTACCAGAAAACAGAACAAAACAGAAACACATAAACACACATTGTTTTGCTCCTTCTGGGAGATGAGGCATGACTCTGCATGTATTTTGCCTGACGGATGACATAATTCAGTGGAATTGCTTTTGTTAAGCATCTTACGTCTGATGTAACATATGGTTACTGTGGCCTACTAGAAGCCCTCAGTCTCAGTAAGTCAGTTTAATTGCCCATTAGGGATTACTCTGGGAATAAAGTGTTAAATAAAGCATGAGAAAATTTAATTTGTCATTGCAATAATGAAATTCAATTTGTTTTCATATATGATTTACCAAAACATCATATCATACTTTATATATTAAATAAAATTATAGTTAGGAAACAGCACTGAAATACTTGATCAAAGTGCCTGGATAAAAATCACAAATGACAGTTAAGTCCTAAAATATCATATTAAACAGATGGATCCTCACTAGTATGCTGATTTCAAAGCCAGGGAAGCCATGTGGGCTGAATATCAATGAGGAATTATGTCCATATCCCTGCTACGAGCAAAAGCTAGAGGCTTCCTTATTGATGGATCTGACTTCCCACCCAGATCTACAAACATCAGGGGCAAGATCACGTCCACATGCAGGGCAAGGTGAAAATATTAGCTAAAGCAAAGCTGTGCCTCCTCTATCAATAGGTAGAGTCAAGAAAAGTTCAATGTAGGGACTTCCTTGGTGGTCCAGTGGCTAAGACTTCAAGCTCCCCATGCAGGGGAGGGAGCTAGATCCCACAGTATGCAATTAAAACATCCCACAAGCACATCAAAGACCTGGTGTGGTCAAATAAATAAATATGTATATATCTTTTAAAAACAAAAAAAAAGTTCAGTTTAAGGCTCCTTTCTACAGGTAGAGCTCTTGCAATAGCTTTGTCAGTGTTATCTTCACTCAGCTCTTCTGTAATGACTGATTTGATGATGGCTCTGAAAAAAGTCCATTTAGTCAAAGCTACAGAGAAGGCAATGGCACCCCACTCCAGTACTCTTGCCTGGAAAATCCCATGGACAGAACCTGGTGGGCTGCAGTCCATGGGTTCACACAGAGTCGGACATGACTGAATCGACTTAGCAGCAGCAGCAGTCAAAGCTATGGTTTTTCCAGTAATCCTGTATGGATGTGAGAGTTGGACCATAAAGAAGGCTGAGTGCTGAAGAATTAATGCTTTCGAACTGTGGTGCTAGAGAAGACTCTTGAGAGTCTCCTGGAGAGGAAGGAGACAAACCAATCAGTCCTAAAGGAAATCAATCCTGAATATTCATTGGCAGGACTGACGCTGAAGCTGAAGCTCCAATAGTCTGGCCACCTGATGTGAGAGCCAACTCATTGGAGAAGACCCTGATGCTGGGAAAGATTGAGGGCAGAAGAGGGCAACAGAGGATGAGATATTTGGATGACATCACCGACTCAATGGACATGAGTTTGAGCAAGCTCCGGGAGATAGTGAAGGACAGGGGAGCCTGGCGTGCCACAGTCCATGGGTCTGAAAGAGTCTGAAATGACTTAGTGACTGAACCACAACTGCTCTGTATGCTTGCTGGAGACCTAGGGTTCTTCCATCTTATTATTTCACCATCTCTGGGATGTTGCCCTTATCTACGTCATGGACCACAAAGTCTGCATCTTCCAACCAGCAAGAAAAAGGGAAAGGGGCAAAGAATTATACATCACTTTGGTCAGAGATTCAAAATTTTTTTTCACAGCAGCATTATTTACAAGAGCCAAGAGGTGGAAGCAACCCACATGTCCAAGAAGAGATGAATGAATAGACAAAATGTGGTCTATATATACAACGGGGTATTATTCAGCCTTAAAAAAGGAATGAAATTCTGTCACATGCTGCAGTATGGATGAACTTTGATGACATTATGCCAAATGAAATAAGACAGTCAGAAAAAGAGAAATATGTGTGATTCCACTGACATGAGGTATCCAGAGTAGTCAAATTCACAAAAACATAGTAGAAAAAGTGGTAGAACAGTGGGTTAGGAGGCGGGTGCCAGGGGTGAGAGTTGTTTAATGAGTGTGGAGTTTCGGTTTGAAAGATGAGAGAATACTGGAGCAGAATGATGGCGATGGTTGCACAAAAACGTGAATGGACTTACTGCCCCTGAGTGGTACACTTTAAAATGGTTAAGAGTAAAGATTCTAGGACTTGCCTGGTGCTCCAGTGGTTAAGAATCTGCAGGGGGTGCATGTTTGATCCCTGGTCAGGGAACTAAGAGCTCACGTGCTGCAACTAAGATCTGATGCGGCCAAAATATTAATAAAATTAAATACAGTTTTTTGAAAGAGTAAATATTCTGTATATTTTGCCACAGTTTTAAAAAACACTTAAGATGAAAATGTTTATCATCTGAACTGGGATCCAAATGAGAGCCATACATGGTGATTGGTTGAAATATCTCTTCCTTCTCATTCTCTACCTCTGTCTCATTGTTAAAGAAATTAGATTCATTTCTTAGATATAGTTCTTTATACACTTTTCTTTAAAAAAAAATTATTTGGCTGCATTGGGACTTAGTTGTAGCACACAAGGAATTCTTTGAGTCAGGCAAGGTCTTTTATGATCAAGGGTTTAGTTGCCTCGCAGCAAGTGGGATCTGATTTCTACAACCAGGGATCAAACCCGCATCTTCTGCGCTGCAAAAGTGAAGTCGCTCAGTCGTGTCTGACTTTTTTTAAGTCCATGAACTGCAGCCTACCAGGCTTATCCCGCCATGAGATTCTCCAGGCAAGAGTACTGGAGTGGGTTGCTATTTCCTTCTCCAGGGGATCTTCCCAACCCAGGGATCGAATCCAGGTCTCCCGCATTCCAGGAAGACGCTTTAACCTCTGAGCCACCAGGGAGTGGTAAGGCGGGTTCTTAACCACTGGACCACCAGGGAAGTCTCCAAGTATACACTTTGCTACATGCTGGATTTTACTCATTGTGTCTTCAGGGTATCATTTATGATGTTTCTCCTTCCCTTTTATTTTCTACAGTGCTAGTTAGATCTTGAGATGTGGTCAGACTCGGGCTTAATTTTGGTGGAGGTGAAGATAACTTCCTTACTATGTGCTCTTATGCACTACCAGTAAGATATAGATCACGTCTAGCTTTCTTTCTTTTTGTGATATTGGCAGCCATTGACGAGTATTGCTTACAGCCAGTAATTCATTGTGCTGTGCTTAGTTGCTCAGTCGAGTACAATTCTTTGTGACCCTATGGACTGTAGCCCACCAGGCTCCTCTGTCCATGGGATTCTCCAGGCAAGAATACTAGAGTGGGTTGCCATGCCCTCCTCCAGGGGATCTTCCCAACTCAGGAATTGAACCAGGGTCTTCTGCATTGCAGGTGAAACTTTACCATCTGGGCACCAGGGAAGCCCTGTAATTCATTAAGGATTGCAACATGGTTATAATCAAATTCTATCATTCCTTCTTTGTAAAAACTTTCCCAACATCATTCCCATGAGACAGAAGATAAAAACTGGACTCGGGCACAGACCTCAGTGAAGGAGGTGTAAGGTTTTTATCATGTGAAGGTGGGGCAGTTGACCAATGAGTACCTGGATTCCAAAATACATCCCGAGCGCTGGAGAAGTGCTCCAGGCACTTGGGCTCTCAATGCACCTGCAGTACCCTGACACCCAGGCTTGCATCCTCTTTCTCTTTTAACCCCAAAGTTATAGCCTTTTCTGTTTTATTTTTCCCACAGCGTCTTTTGATCACCTATCAAGAAGAGCCTGTTAAAACTGGAGCTCCCAAACTTGCTACTGGTTGATTGCCAAACTGTTTTTGATTCCCCCACATAATGGATTTCTACAGCATTTGCCTCTCAAACATCCAGAAAGAAAGGCACTGTCTTTGCTAAACGAAGAGAATCAAGTGTCAAGTAATGCTATTCAATTTACACTGAAGTTTGGCTCTGCGTCGGGGTAAACTAGGCTGGGTAGCAAGTTGGTTGTGGAAGTAGCTGCCCCATGTGGGCACATCACTGCAATGCCTCGGAACCAATAAACAAGTTATTTGTTTACTGTCCTCTGGGAAGACAACACTGATCAAGATGGAATGACTCCTGAGAGGAGTCAGTAGTTAGTGATTTTTCTGCTCCATTGCTATTTTATTTTTCTGGCTTCAAGATGCAGATTCAACTCTAGCAGGACAGAAAGCCCTTAGCAATTATTTATTATTCTATATCCTTTTGTTCCTATGTAGCCCTCATTAATAAAAATAATCAGAATTTGCCTATTTCCTGAATCCAGAGAGCATTACGTAAATCACACTTTTAAATTGACTTTATTGCATTGATTCTTTTACTTCCAGCTTGCAGAAACCTTAAGCCTTGAATGCTTTGCTGTGAAAAAGATGTTAATTGCTTTCCCTGGGGTCAAACACCTCTTTGTAAATCATGACTCAGACAGTCACTAAGAACCCAGAAGAAGAATTGACCATCAGTCTTACAAGAGTTATAATTGAGCGTTTTTCACTTAACTCTAATGCAGATTGTTTTTCAATGGACTTTTTCTCTTCTATCACCTTCTAAATGAAATAATCTCTGTGACTCTTTAGACTCAGATTATTCATTTACTCTGAGGATTCTTTCCAAGAATTTCTTCCCTCAGTGACTAAAAAATCTCTTTCTTTCTCTGAGTCCCTCTCTCCTTTGTCTCTCTTTTCTCAGGTCACTGATGATTTACAAAGTGCAGTTAACAGTTCTGGTTTTCTGTGTTGCCTCTAGAGATGATGTTGACAGGTGGTAGAGAGACAAATGCTGATGTAAAAATTCCTCTCCATATTCAGGCGGATTTAACTAATATCTTCTTGTGTGAAGAGGCAGATTAGGGCAAATATGTTGCAGCTGCTATGTTGAATTTAGATGAACTTTCTATATGCTATTTAAATTCCACTAGGGAAGAAAAAGGAAAACTATAATACTTCTATTGAGAGAATGCCAGAACAAACTTTTGGATGTAAGTTACTGCCTATCTTCTTGAGCAACTCCTGTTGCTGCCATTGGCTATGACTCTACAGTGGTTTTAGAATATATCCCAACCTAATCAAACTTACAAGCTTTTGCACTGCAAAGGAAACCATAAACAAAACTAAAAGACAACCTACAGAATGGGAGAAAATATTTGCAAATGATGCAACTGACAAGTGCTTGATTTCCAAAATATACAAACAGCTCATAGAACTCAACAACAAAAAGCAAACAACCCGATCGAAAAATGGGCAGAAGACCTAAATAGACATTTCTACAAAGAAGAAATGCACTTGGCCAAAAAGCACATTAAAAGATGTTCAACATCACTAATTATTATGCAAATCAAAACAACAGTGAGGTACCACCTTAGAGCTGTCAGAATGGCCATCATTATAAAGTCTACAGATAACAAGTGCTGGAGAGGTGTGGAAAAGGAAACCTTCCTACACTGTTGGTTGGGATGTAAATTGGTGCAGCCACCATGGAAAAGAGTATCGAGATTCCTCAGAAACTAAAAGTAGAATTAGCATATGATCCAGTAATCCCAGTCTGAGGCGTATACCTGGACAAAACTCTAATTCAACAAGAAACATGCACCCTTATGTTCATAGCAGCATTACTCACCACAGTCAAAACACGGAAGTAACCTAAATGTCCACTGACAGATGAATGGATAAAGATGTGGTACGTATGTACAATGGAATACTACTCAGGCATAAAAAAGAACAAAATCATGCCATTTGCTGTAACATGGATGCAACTAGAGATTATCATACCAAATGAAGTAAGTCAGAAAGAGAAAGACAAATACCAAGTGATATCACATAGGTGGAATCTAAAATACGGCACAACGAACATATTTACAAAACAGAAATAGACTCACAGACACAGAGAAAAGACTGGTGGTTGCCAAGAGGGAAGGTGTTGGGGAAGGGATGGTGTGGGAGGTTGGGGTTAGCAGATGTAAACTTTTATGCAGAGAATAGATAAACAACAAGGTCCTACCATATAGCACAGAGAACTATATTCAATATCCTATGATAAACCATAATGGAAAAGAATGTTAAAATGTTATGAGTATTTTGTTTAATATTATAATCTTAACATAATATTTTAAGATATTATAAGTATTTGAGGTATTAAAATATTTTAAAAGAATATATAGGACTCTGTGGGAGAGGGAGAGGGTGGGATGGGTTGGCAGAGTGGCAATGTAACATGTGTGATATCATAAGCGAAATGAATTGCCAGTCCAGGTTTGATGCAGGATGCAGGATGCTAGGGACTGATGCACGGGGATAATCCAGAGAGAGGGTGTGGGGCGGGAGGGTGGAGGAGGGGGTCGGGATTGGGAGTTCATGTACACTCATGGCTAATTCATGTCAATGTGTAACAAAACGAATACAGTATTGTAAAGCAAAACAAACTAAAAAATAAAAATTAATTAAAAAAAAAAGAATATATATAATAGTTAATCACTTTTCTGTACAACAGAAATTAACATTGTAAATCAACTAAATTTCAATCAAATGGTATTAAAACTGAACAATAAGGTAAAATATATCCCAATTCTTTGATACTCCTTCCTTCAAAATGTGAATGACTCACTTCAAAGAGAATGTGATGAGAGTGAAATTATATGATTTCCATTCCTAGGATACCAAGGCTAGTTTTCCACCTGTTCCTCTCTCTCTCTCAGCAACTAGCTGAATCAGTTTATTTAGCATACGTACAGTCTGCAAGGGGTTCCCAGGTGGCGCTAGTGGTAAAGAACTCGCTTGCCAATGCAGGAGACATAAGTGATGCAAGTTCAATCCTTGGGTTGGGAAGATTCCCTGGAGGAAGGGCATCGCAACTCACTCCAGTATTCTTGCCTAGAGAATCCTAGGGACAGAGGAGCCTGGTGGGCTACAGTCCATGGGGTCACAAAGAGTCGGACGTGACTGAGTGACTGAGCATGCAGGCAGTCCCCAAATAATCATTTGTAAATACAATAATTATAACACAATCTAATTAAAAAATCTCTAACGAATAAAACAAAATAGCCACTCCCATAGGAAAGGTCAGTTGTGTATATTTTAAGATGAAAACACTAATGGGAAGTTTGAGATTTATGGTTTGTGTGTGTTAGTCCCTCAGTCATGTCCAACTCTGCAACTCCACGGACTATAGGACCAGGCTCCTCTGTCCATGGAATTCTCCAGGCAGGATTCCTGGAGTGGGAAGCCATTCTCTTCTTCAGGGGATCTTCTCAACCCAGGGCTCGAACCTGGGTCTCCCACATTGCAGGCAGATTGTTTATCCTCTGAACCACCAGGAAAGCCCGAGACTTATGGTTTAGAACCTCGAAATTCAAAGTGTGTTCCCCAGACTGACAATATCACATCATTTTAGAGCTCTGTAAGGAATGCAGAATTAAAAGCCCTACCCTAGATCTGCTGAATCCGAATCTGCATTTTAAACATCCCCGGGGTGATCATATGCACTTGAAACTTTGAGAATGGAGGTGGGATGGGGGTGGTTAATTCATACATTCATTTATTCGACAAATATTTCTTGAATATTCATTGCATCAGGGATAGAGCAGTGAACAAGGCAAGTCAGAAACTTTCAATTCTCTTCTAGCTCTCAAATTTTGCATTTTAAAAATCTAATTCTTTGACAGGTGGAATTATTTTTCTCTGGCTTTTCTCCCACCATTATGTGATGACAGCACCGTGAAACTCCAAAGAGAAAAAGCAGGTGCCAGAGAAAGTGGGGCAGGGGATGTGTAGAGATTCCTTTAAGATCAGAGCTCTATTTCCCTAAAATCAGAGTAAAATAAAACACCCACCACTGCCACTGACAGCTTGCCACAAATTGCCTCCTTAAGGATTCCGTGGTCCTCTGACTCCACTTTCCAAACTGCTTCACAAATCACTGGGCAAGTTCACAGTGCTTCAGAAACAATGAGATTCTGATAGCATGCCAGGCATCCATTGTCGTGTCTTACAAAGTTGTATCTCTAACAGTAAGCCACAGGGCTAGAGAAAGTGGCAGAGACTCATCTATGGCAACCAAGCCAAAACTTGCTCCTTAAAAATTAACCACAGGACTAGAAATATTTTTATCTTTAAAATTTCATGAATAGGCCTTTAGGCAGTAAAAAACAAAATAGGGAGGAGAATAAAAGAACAGAAAAAAGTGAAAGAAAGTATGAAAAAAAGAAGTACAGCACAAGGACTAACCTCTGTTTCTATTTACTGGTCCCAGGTGCCCCAGGCTGCCTGCCTTTGGTCTAATTCCTTCATTTTAGCAGCCAGTAAAGCAAAAGCTAAAGCTATTATTTTAAAATGTCATTTCCTTTCTCTCAGAGGTCAGATTTCCAAAACGACTCTTTTCAAAGGTTGAAAGAAAAATTGATTTTTAAGACGAAATCCTTTGTCAATTTTATAAAGTTGCTCCCTTTTTAATCCTTGCAAATAAGATTCCTCTTTTTATGCCTAAGAGAAGCAGGCTGTTTTCGCCTGTAACATCTCCAGTCCTGTAAATCTACACACATGTGATTAAAGAATATGGGTCATATTATTTGTTACGGGAAATGTTTTGTTAAACTAATTAAACCACTGAGTATCAATCCTTTTAAATCTTAATGAGTGCCTGACATATACCTTACCAAGAACATACCAGTAAATGAAAACATGAAATAGAGTTCAGAAAGACAACAGAAAATGTAATTTAAATCCCCATCTATCAAGGACTCGGCAGTTGGTTACAAGCTCAGTCACCACCTGCTACCTCAGCAAGCCTATTTTAATGAAAAGGAATAGCATTGATTTATAAGACATCCCTTGGCTCCAAGATTGCTCGATATTATGGCTTTTGAGGAAGCAGGACTGTTAAAAGCAATGCTGGATGAAGCAAGCCATATGACTATGTAACTGAAAAATCTTCCCAAAGCAAACATTCACCTAATAAGCTTGGATTGTGGGTTTAGAATTATAATGAAGAGGAGGCAATGTCTGAAGCCCTAAGACTGTGTGTGTGTGTGTGTGTGTGTGTGTGTGTAAGCAGTGGCTTCTGAAGCGCGCTTTGCAAAAGCACATGCTTCAAAGAAGCTAGTGCAAGGTTTTATGCTCACCGCATGCTTGTTAGTGGCTCCCCTCATTTCTCTGGTTTATTTATTTTCTTACAGATCTGAAGGATGCAATTAAAATCTCAGCGACTTGTGGTTTCTGCTCGAGAGATAAACAGTACCTGACCCCATGTGATCTGCTGCACAAATAGAGATCACGATTTTATCTTCTAGCAACTCAATTTTGGGTGGTTGCTAAGGAGACTATTGGCATCTCTGTGTCCTAGGTGCCATATTGCTTGGGAAAGAATTACAGCAGCTTTGCTTGTTACTTTCCCAGAGAAAAAAAAAAACCCTGAAAACTCATTAGGGCAGACAACACTTTAAAATTCTGCAGGTCTCTTGGATGTTTTGAGTGCCTCTGGCCTTGGAATCTAACTTGTGAACATGTTGGCATATAAACGAGACACTCTCAGAAATGACAGTGCAGCCTTGCTATAGAAAATAGAAGCATGAGTGGTCTGGCTGTGGGTGCCAAATTCTCTGATGCTGCCTATGGTATGTGTCCTTGGTTGCTTAGCCGTTTCCGACTCTTTGACATCCCATTGTAGCCCGCCAGGCTCCTCTGTCCAAGGGATTTTCCAGGCAAGAATACTGGAGTGGGTTGCTATTTCCTTCCTGGCTTGTTTTTCATTTTCATTTCTTTCGTTTTCATTTCATTTTCCTTTGTGTTTTTATTTCTTTGTTTTCAGAACTACTCACCCTTCTTATATGTCACTTCCAACCTAGTTTTTTTGTTTTTGTTTTTAATTTGGCTGCAGCAGGTCTTAGTTTCGGCGTGCGAGATTTTCAGTTGTAGTATGCAGACTCTTAGTTGTGGCCTGTGAGATCTAGTTTCCTGACCAGAGATCAAACCCGGGGCTACCTGCATTGAGAGCATGGAGTCTTAGCCACTGGACCACCAGGGAAATCCCCCCCACCATCTTGTTTTTAATAAGCCATATGGCCCTGGGAAAGTATCCTCTCTGACTTTCAGTTACCTTATCCTCAAAGTAGAAAAAATAGTGATCCTTTACAATGTTGTTTATGGGGATTAGAGAGGGTAATGAGAACATGTGGTCAAAAGCTACTTGTAAAGAAAAAAAAAAAAACCAAACAAACCTACTTGTAAATTGCAAAGCAGGTGAAAGTTACTATTCCAGGGGACAGTAGCTTTTGCTGCTGCTGCTGCTGCTAAGTCACTTCAGTCGTGTTCGACTCTGTGCGACCCCATAGACAGCAGCCCACCAGGCTCCCCCGTCCCTGGGATTCTCCAGGCAAGAACACTGGAGTGGGTTGCCATTTCCTTCTCCAATGCATGACAGTGAAAAGTCAAAGTGAAGTCGCTCAGTCGTGTCCAACTCCTAGCGACCCCATGGACTGCAGCCCACCAGGCTCCTCCGTCCATGGGATTTTCCAGGCAAGAGTACTGGAGTGGGGTGCCATTGCCTCTCCATAAACCCCTATTAGCTTTGAAGCTAGAATGACCCTTCAGGATCATCCCAAATAGGGCTAATATGGCCAGGCCTTCTTTCCCCTCTATTGTGAACTGAATGTTTGTGTCCTTCCCAAATTCATTCAAATACCTAACCCCTGTGTGATGGAATTTGGAGGTGAAGCCTTTGGAAGGTGATTAGCCTGAGATGTGGTTATAAGGGTACCCTGTGATGGGATTAGTGGGCCTTATAAGAGAAAGAAAAACCAGAGCTTTTTCTCTCCCTGCTGTGTGAGGATACACTAAGAAGGCAGCCATCTGCAAATCTGGAAAAGAGCATTCACCAAGAACCTGACCGTGCTAGCAGCCTGATCTTGGACTTCTGTTCCCAAACAGCAAGAAGATAAAAGTCTGTTGTTGAAGCTACCCTGTCTATGGCATTTGTTGCAATGGCCCAGGCTGACTCAGATACCCTCAGTTACTGGATATGGGCTGCCTCAGGAAGCTTTGACTAGTCAAAACTATAGTTTTTCCAGTAGTCATGTATGGATGTGAGAGTTGGACTATAAAAAAGCTGAGCACTGAAGAATTGATGCTTTTGAACTGTGGTGTTGGAGAAGACTCTTGAGAGTCCTTTGGACTGCAAGGAGATCCAACCAGTCCATTCTGAAGATCAGCCCTGGGATTTCTTTGGAGGGAATGATGCTAAAGCTGAAACTCCAGTACTTTGGCCACCTCATGCGGAGAGTTGACTCATTGGAAAAGACTGTGATGCTGGGAGGGATTGGGGGCAGGAGGAGAAGGGGACAACAGAGGATGAGATGGCTGGATGGCATCATGGACTCGATGGACGTGAGTCTGAGTGAACTCCGGGAGTTGGTAATGGACAGGGAGGCCTGGCGTGCTGCGATTCATGGGGTCGCAAAGAGTCGGACACGACTGAGCGACTGAACTGAACTGAACTGATACTTTCATATATGTGGAATCACATGGCATGTATCTTTTGACTCTCTTTTATCCACCATAATAATTTGGAGTTTGGCCATGTTGCTGCATATATTAATAATTCACTATTGTATAGCTGAGTAGTGTTCTGTTTTATGGATATACTACAGTTTGTCCAGCCATTCACTGATTGATGGACATTTGGAATATTAAATATAAAGTGCTGTGAATATTTGTGTTCAAGCCTTTGTGTGAATATATACATTTATTTCTTTTGAATAAATATCAGGACTGAAATGGCTGGGTCATAACATAGATGCATATTTAACTTTTTAAGAGACTGTCAACTGTTTTTCAAAATGATTATTTCATTTTACATTCTTTCCAACATTGTTTGAGAATTCCAATTGCTGTACATCCTTGCAACATTTGGTATGATGGTTTTTATACTTTAAGCCATTCTAGTGGGTATGTAATGGTATTTCATTGTGTTGTTAATTTGTGTTTTCATAATGGAGAAGGAAATGGCAATCCACTCCAGTATTCTTGCCTGGAGAATCCCATGGATGGAATAGCCTAGTAGGTTATAGTCCACGGGGTCGCAAAGAGTCGGACACGACTGAGTTACTTCACCTCACCTCAATGATGAATAGTGTTGAGCATCTTTTTTTTAATTTTATTTATTGTTATTATTTTTTAAAAATAAATTTATTTATTTTAATTGGAGGTTAATTACTTTACAATATTGTATTGGTTTTGCCATACATCAACATCTGTATACCTTATTTTGTTAAGAGTCTGTTCAAATATTTTGCTCATTTTTTAATTTGATTGTTTGTCTTGTGTTGTTGAATTGTGAGAATTCTTAATATATTCTAGATACAAATCCTTTGTCAGATATGTGTCTTCTGAATATCATCTTTTACTCTATAGCGTGTTTTTCACTGTTTTCACTGTTAAGAAACAGCATCTTTTAAAGAGCGAAAGTCATTAATTTAGATGAAATCCCATTTAACAGATTTTTCTCTTATAATTCATACTTTTTGTCCCTTATGAAATCTTTGTCTACAAGATATTAAGTTTCTCTTATGCTTTCTTATAGAAACTTTATAATTTAACTCTACATTAGGTTAATTTTTAGTAGATTTTTATTAAAGGTATTAGGTAAGAGTAAAAGTTTTTTTTTGACAGGATAATTAATTGGGCTAATCGATTCTTCACTGAATTGCTTTGACACTGTTGTCAAAAATCAATTGACCATATATGTCATATATGACCATATCTCTACTGTTCCATTGACTTATATGACTATCTTTACCTTAATAGCTCACTGTCTTGATAACTGTAGTTTATTATAAGGCTTGAGATCAGGTCCTTAGTTCTCCAACTTTGTTCTTCTTTTACAGAATTGCTTTGGCTATCCTAGTCTCTGCATTTCCACCTGAACTTTAGAAATAACTTGCCAATTTCCGCAAAAATACCTGCTGGGATTTTGATTGAGATTTCATTGACTCTATAATTCAGTTTGAAAGGAATTGCCTTCTTGATAGTACTGAGTCTTCTGATTAGCACACATAGTATATTTCTCCATTTATTTAAGTCTTTAATTTCTCTCACCAGTGTTTTGAGTTTTCAATATGCAGGTCTTTCACATCCATTAACAATATTTTCCCCCTAAATATTTCATATTTGTGAAATGACTGTAAATTGCATTATTTTAAAATCTCATCTTCTGTGCATAGCTAGTATGTACAAATACAATTCTTTTTTTTTGTATTGAACTTAAATTCTGCAACCTTGTTAAACCCAGTAAGCTGGGACATTTGTAGGGCTTATGTATTTTTTCCTGTTCTCCAAAACCATTGTGCTGTGCTACCTGTCAAAAAAAAGCACTGTTATATATATCTTTCTGTTTTTTTGCTTAATTTTGTTTCAAGTAGAAGAATAAATCTGGTCACTGTTACTCCACTCTGGCCAGAAGCAAAGGAAGCCAATCAGATATTTCAATGCCTCATTTTTTATTATTAATGGGCAGCTTATGATCACCAAGTATTTTACTAAGATCTCCAACATGAATGACCAAGACCTAAATAAAGAATTTTTAAAAGAGGAATTTAAGAGAAAACTTTAAGTATTTTATTAATACTCTCAGATTACCCAGCAAAATAAATATAGAAAGGTGTATATATACACACACACCAAGAGTAAACTCCTTTACAAAAAATTCTAAAGGATTTGGAGATAGGGCAAGAGGTAAGGAACAGGAAACAATAAAACATAAAAAATAAATTATGTTCTCTGGTTTCTCAACAACTATATTAGAAAGGAGTGTTGCCTTAAACATTATGTAAGAATGTAAGTTTGAATGCATAGTTCTAGTCCCAGCCAAATTTTCAGTGAGATTTGAATACTGAAATTAAAAAATGTTTCCGCCATGCAAAGTTTCAAAAAGTAACCTCCATGTACCTTTTTGTTCAGCAAGCTAGTGGAGGATACTCTCCAAAATAGTCTAGTAATACACCAGTAAGAGGAAGCACAGAAGACCTGGTGAGAGGATACCCAGCACAGGAGAGAAGGTGTTGAAAGACACAATGGCAACTCTACATCTGGCTAGAGAGATTGGTCCATATTGGATCAGGAAGACTAAGACTGCTAGAGAGAAGAATACAAGAGGGGGAAAAGGAGCTATTGGGAAAACTGGCTCAGTATCCTTTCCTGTTCCCTGAATCTCTATCCTTTACTCCATTCCTTTTCTCAGTAATACACTTGCAGCCTCTGTCGCAGGCTGATTGCCCCATTGCACAAGATCCATAGAAGACCACTGTCTCTCAACCTTCGTGTTTGCTGTACACATATTAAGGGAAACTCAGAAGTGCCGATCTAGAGTCAGGTAAGCAAGATACTCAGCGCTCACAATTTGCGGATGCGTTATTCTCAAGCGCTAGCTCAGCACCTCATGCTTCCTGAAACCTAGCTCCCCAGGGATGAATGTCTGATCATCTGCCACTCCCCTGTCTGCCTCACGGTCTTCTGTTCTGTCTTCTGGCTGTCTTTACTTTTTCTCATCTTCCCCTTCTACAGGGGGCTGAAGCATGATTGTAGGCAAATGTGTTTCCTTTACGAATCTATATTATAATCGAGCAAGGCCCTCTGGAGACTCCCTGGACAGACCTGCCCCACCCTAACCGCTGTGCCGTCATATTCTCTGCATGCCTCTTATTTGTAGAAAAGCTTTAGTCTGTCAGGCCTTTCATGAGTCACAGAAGGCTTGCTCAAGAGTTAAGGACTGGACTTCCCTAGTGGTCCAGTGGTTAAGAATCCACTTGCCAATGCAGGGGACACAGGTTCAATTCCTTGTCCAGGAAGATCCCACCTGCTGCCAGGCAGCAAAGCCTGGGGGCCACAAGTACTGAAGCCCATGCACTGCAACTAGAGAGCAGCCCCCACTTGTCGCGGCCAGCGAAAGCACACTCGGAGCAACAAAGACCCAGCACAGCCCAAAATCAATCAATCAATTAATTTTTAAAAAAGAGTTTAAGATTGGAAGAATGTGAACACGCAGTAACAAAAGATAACAGTTGGGGCAGGAGGACTGACAACAACTTAAACAAGAGATCAGCTGTATAGCTGACACAGGATCTTTGCTTCCCCCTGAAGGACACAGAGTGTCTGATGAACATTCCTGAGCTGTCTTGCAGACGCTAGAACAGCCACCAGAGGAAAAAAGCTAACTGCATGATGGCCAGACTGGAGCCGTGACTAAAGCACCTCCGTCTTAAGCAGTGCTGCACTTGTGGTTTGCACAATTCCAGGCACTGGCCTCAGTGAAATGGGAGTGAGCTCACTTTGGAGTAGAAGATTAATTGCACATAAAACCATCTACGTGACACTAACCAGCCCACTGCACATCTAGCTTTAAGATGGTTATCAGAACTAATTTTGCTGTTCTGCAGGTGGCCACCCTGCCGGTACACCACCGAAACTTCCTTTTAAAAACACTTGTCCTCTAACAAAGGGGATGGTTTGGGGGACATTAGTCCACCATCTTTCCAGGTTTCTGGCTTCCTGAATCAAACAGCATTTCCTTTTCAATCAACACATGTCTCTCCAGTATTGGCCTTTTGATCTGTGAGCAGCTCAATCTGAATTCCATTCTGGTTCTGGGACTTTTTGGGTGGTTAGTGGTTGAGACTATGGTTCTGACTCGTAACACTATATATATATTTTTTTGTATTTAACTAAGTTTAGGCTACAGGGATTTTTTTTTTAAGGTCATATTAGAGATTTCTTCACATGTTGTGAGGCAGAACTTTAATTTTAAGGTAGAGTATCAACTCTACCATCTCAAAATTTTATAGGCAAAAACCCCCCAAAATTGCATGGATCATGACAAGCATTTGTGATCCACGTGTAGAGAAGAATAGAAAAGGTATCCAGAAGAGAAGAAAGTGGGTAGAGAAAGTGATGTCTCTGAAACATGTTCTGTTCTCATTAGTCAAAAGAGTTATACTGTCCCCTGAAATTTTTCTACTTTCAAGGTTTGAGGACAGGGACTTCTCTGGTGACTCAGTGGCTAAGACTCTGGGCTCCCAAAACAGGAGGGCCCAGGTTTGATCCCTGGTCAGGGAACTGGATCCCACAAGCCACAACTAAGACCTAGCAAAGCTGAATAAGTAAATAATTTTTTAAAGATTAAAATAAAAAGATTTGAAGATAAGATTTTCCTAAGTGATTGTTTGAAGCTGAAAAATCATGCCAAAATGGAAATAGAAGAGCACAAACCACTTCTCTAATCTTATGTCTACCTCCAAAAATATGCAGAAAGCACTTTCAAGCAGGGCACAAGGCTTCAGTGGGTGAGGTGCTTCTGTGAAAGTGCATGTTCATGAGTTACTGATCTTCAAAATCGGGAGTTGAAAACGAGTCTTTATGAGTCAATTATGATTAAAGAAGAAGGAAAGCTTTATACTGTAATGGTACCATCCCCAGCAGCCAAGGACTGTTGGCAGAGCTAAAAAGAAGTCTGCCACCCTCCCAACTTCACTTGAAAGTGAGTGATGATTTAGTATTCCTAATGTGCAGTATGGTGACACAAGAGTAACCCAGCAGCTGAGGACGTTGCTCTGCACTATAGAAACTTTTAAGCAGGCCTCTACAATTTAGACTAATTTAAACATTTTGATGTTTAAAGAATATATATATTATAAAGATTATATTCTTTGCAGTCAAAGATGAAGACGCTCTATACAGTCAGCAAAAACAAGACTGGGAGCTGACTGTGGCTCAGATCATGAGCTCCTTATTGCCAAATTCAGACTTAAATTGAAGAAAGTGGGGAACACCACTACACCATTCGGGTATGACCTAAATCAAATCCCTTATGATTATACAGTGGAAGTGGGAAATAGATTTAAGGGACTAGATCTGATAGAGTGCCTGATGAACTATGGAATGAGGTTCGTGACATTGTACAGGAGACAGGGATCAAGACCATCCCCATGGAAAAGAAATGCAAAAAAGGAAAATGGCTGTCTGAGGAAGCCTTACAAATAGCTGTGAAAAGAAGAGAAGTCAAAAGCAAAGGAGAAAAGGAAAATATTCCCATTTGAATGCAGAGTTCCAAAGAATAGCAAGGAGAGGTAAGAAAGCCTTTCTCAGTGATCAGTGCAAAGAAATAGAGGAAAACAACAGAATGGGAAAGACTAGAGAGCTCTTCAAGAAAATTAGAGATACCAGGGGAACAGTTCATGTAAAGAAGGGCTCAATAAAGGACAGAAATGGTCTGGACCTAACAGAAGCAGAAGATATTAAGAAGAGGTGGCAAGAATACACAGAACTATACAAAAAAGATCTTCATGACCCAGATGATCACAATGGTGTGATCACTCACCTAGAGCCAGACATCCTGGAATGCGAAGTCAAGTGGACCTTAGGAAGCATCACTACAAACAAAGCTAGTGGAGGTGATGGAATTCCAGTTGAGCTGTTTCAAATCCTGAAAGATGATGCTGTGAAAGTGCTGCACTCAATATGTCAGCAAATTTGGAAAACTCAGCGGTGGCCACAGGACTGGAAAAGGTCAGTTTTCATTCCAATCCCAAAGAAAGGCAATGCCAAAGAATGCTCAGACTACTGCACAATTGCACTCATCTCACATGCTAGTAAAGTAATGCTCAAAATTCTCAAACCTGGGCTTTAACAGTACATGAACTGAGAACTTCCAATGTTCAGGCTGGTTTTAGAAAAGGCAGAGGAACCAGAGATCAAAATGCCAACATCCGCTGGATCATGGAAAAAGCAAGAGAGTTCCAGAAAAACATCTATTTCTGCTTTATTGACTATGTCAAAGCCTTTGACTGTGTGGATCACCACAAACTGTGAAAATTCTTAAGGAGATGGGAATACCAGACCACCTGACTTGCCTCCTGAGAAATCTCTGTGCAGGTCAGGAAGCAACAGTTAGAACTGGACATGGAACAATAGACTAGTTCCAAATAGGAAAAGGAGTATGTCAAGGCTGTATATTGTTACCCTGCTTATTTAACTTCTATGCAGAGTACATCATGCAAAATGCTGGGCTGGATGAAGCACAAACTGGAATCAAGATTGCTGGGAGAAATATCAATAACCTCAGATATGCAGATGATACCACCCTTAAGGCAGAAAATGAAGAGGAACTAAAGAACCTCTTAATGAAAGTGAACGTAGAGAGTGAAAAAGTTGGCTTAAAGCTCAATATTCAGAAGACTAAGATCATGGCATCCAGACCCATCACTTCATGGCAAATAGATGGAGAAACAGTGGAAACAGTGGCAGACTTTATTTTTTTGGGCTCCAGAATCACTGCAGATGGTGACTGCAGCCATGAAATTAAAAGATGCTTACTCCTTGGAAGGAAAGTTATGATCAACCTAGACAGCAGATTAAAAAGCAGAGACAGTACTTTGCCAACAAAGGTCCGTCTAGTCAAGGCTGATTTTTCCAGTAGTTGTGTATGGATGTGAGAGTTGGACTGTAAAGAAAGCTGAGTGCTGAAGAATTAATACTTTTTAACTGTGGTGTTGGAGAAGGCTTTTGAGAGTCCTGTGGACTGCAAGGAGATCCAACCAGTCCTTCCTAAAGGAGATCAGTCCTGGGTGTTCATTGGAAGGACTGATGTTGAAACTCTAATACTTTGACCATTCGATGTGAAGAATTGACTCATTGGAAATGACCCTGATGCTGGGGAAGATTGCAGGCGGGAGGAAAGGGAACGACAGAGGATGAGATGGCTGGAAGGCATTATCAACTCGATGGGCATGAGTTTGAGTAAACTCCAGGAGTTGGTGATGGACAGGGAGGCCTGATGTGCTGCAGTCCATGGGTCGCAAAGAGTCGGACACGACTGAGCGACTGAATTGAACTGAAACCTCTGTGTGTATTTTTCTAAGAACAAACATTCACTTACATAACTACAGTACCATAATCAAAATCAGGAGCTTAACACAGATACCATACTATCCTCTAATCTACAGATGTTCTGCTCTGCCTGTTATTCCAATAATGTCCTTAACAGGAAAAAAAGAACAATCTTTTCTTCTGATCTGAGACTCAATTCAGACTCACAACTTGCATTCAGTTCTGCAGCCAATTTAGTCTCTCTTAACTGGAACAGTTTTTTAGCCTGGCTTTGTCTTAACATTTTTGAGTATACAAGACAATTATTTTTAAAATGTTATTCAATTTTGGATTCATCTGGGTGTTTTTTTGACAGAAGAGTTTTAAAGATATATATGTGTGTGTGTGTGTGTGTGTGTATAGATGCTGCTGCTGCTGCTGCTAAGCCGCTTCAGTCGTGTCCGACTCTGTGCGACCCCATAGACGGCAGCCCACCAGGCTCCTCCGTCCCTGGGATTCTCCAGGCAAGAACACTGGAGTGGGTTGCCATTTCCTTCTCCCACGCATGAAAGTGAAAAGTGAAAGTGAAGTCACTGAGTCATGTCCAACTCTCAGGGACCCCATGGCCTGCAGCCCACCAGGCTCCTCCATCCATGGGATTTTCCAGGCAAGAGTACTGGAGTGGGGTGCCATTGCCTTCTCCGATATGTATACATATATATATAAAACCTGTATGTTGCAAAGAGTTCACACAGAGAAGTCCTTCAAGTAGAAATAAAAAGGGTCTTCTCCAACACCTTCACCATAAATGTTAGCCACTTGATTTTTAGAACCTTTTAGAACTTCACAATGTTGCTTAAAAATAATTTCTTTTTTTGTTTGAGTATGCATGCTAAAAGTTTTAAAACATTTCCTGCTTTCCTAGGTTGCTGAAATAACATCGGCACCTTAGAATTAAGAATAATTCCTTAAAATTATCTAACACTCAGTTCACGTGCAGTTTCCTACAATGCATGCTGCTGCTGCTGCTAAGTTGCTTCAGTCGTGTCTGACTCTGTGCGACCCCATAGACGGCAGCCCACCAGGCTCCCCCGTCCCTGGGATTATCCAGGCAAGAACACCGGAGTGGGTTGCCATTTCCTTCTCCAATGCATGAAAGTGAAAAGTGAAAGTGAAGTCGCTCAGTTGTGTCTGACTCTTCGAGACCCCATGGCCTGCAGCCTACCAGGCTCCTCCGTCCATGGGATTTTCCAGGCAAGAGTACTGGAGTGGGGTGCCATTGCCTTCTCTGCTACGATGCATAATGACCCATAATTTTCTGGACATTTCCAGAAATGTCCTTTAGAGTTTATTTGTCCTTACCAAGATTCAGCCCAAAGTCAGATATTTGTAATTGGTTGCTATGTCCTCTAACTCCCTTTTCTTCCTTAGAGATCATAATGTTGAATGGTAAGAAATAGCATGGCGAGAAAGTACCAAGCTTTTTTTTTCTAATGTATAGTTGCTTTACCACGTTGTATTAGTTTCTGCTGTACAATGAAGTGTGTCAGCTATATGTATACACATGTCCCCTCCCTCTAGGGTCTCCC
>SJXQ01003462.1:472326-533975 GCA_006408695.1 Aepyceros melampus
TCTCCCACCCCACCCCTCCCATCCCACCCTTCTAGGTCACTACAGAGCAGCGAGCTGAGCTCCGTGTGATTACAGCAAGCTTCCACTGGCTATCCGTTTTACACCTGGTTCTGTATAAGCGTCAGTCCCAAGCTCCCAGTTCAGCCCCACCCCCTTGCCCTCCCTGACCCATGTCCACACAGCTGTTCTCTACAAGAAAATATCAGTCTTTAATGTTGACCTCGGGAGTGTGTCAAGAGTAAATATTCGGCTGAGGTTCCAAAGGCTCAGAGGTCATTCTTATGGCAGCAGTGAGAGCCTGCACCTCTGTGGACCTGGACAGGTGACTCAGAATGTGGCTGTTCAGGTAGATCACCTCTCCAGGCTTTCATCTTCTCTTTTGCAATGCAAATAAATTACCTAGCCTCGGAGTTTTGTTAAAAAAAAAAAAAAAAGCTCATCATTGATTAAATATAAAGTATCAAATACAAATATGCTTGCTATATATGTCTAAAGCAGACAAAGGGAAAACTTAAGCCATAAGGAATTAGGTAATGAGAACTCAGCTCATGCAAAGGAAGAAAAATCTGTAGTCTGAAGATGTTTTCTTTTTTGATTTATTTTTCAATCTTTTTCTTTCAGCGTTTTCTCTTTCATGTCAAGGGGCAGTAGGTGAGCTTGTTAGGTAGACCAGATAAATTAATGAAAGTGGAGTAACACTGTATTTACAGGTCTGAGTGTGGTGGAAGTGGATTGACAGCTACAACGAAGGAGAGCAAACACTGAACAGTGTTTCACAAACTTTCTTTCATGTGAACAAAACGCTACGGTTATTACTTTTCAAGACTTCTCTGATGGTCAGTGGCTAAGACTCTGGGCTCCCAGTGCCAAGGGCCTGGGTTTGATCCCTGGTCAGTGAGCTAGATCCCACATGCTGCAACTAAGACCTGGCAGAACCAAATAAATAAATAAGTAGTTTTTTTTTTTTTAAGAGCTAAAGCAAAAGAAGGATATTATTTAAAAAAATGTTATGGCTGTTACTTTAAGGGAGACTTCAGTTTGTTTTGAGATTTATACTCTGAGTTTATTACCTAGAGAAAGGAATCCTTTGTTTATTACTCCTTTGGTCGTAAGCATATTAAAAAGCCTAAAAATGAGACATAATTAATAATGACTTATGGACATTTGTACTAGGTTGAATAGTGTCCCCCCAAATACATATTCACCCACAACCTCAGAAGGTGACCTTATTTGGAAGCAAGGTATTTGCAGAGATAATGAATCAAATTAAAGTGAGGTCTTTCTAGATGAGGGTGGGCCTTAATCCAGTGACTGGTGTCCTTACAAGAAGGGAATTTGGACAAGAGCACACTGAGCCAAATCCATGTCATGATGGAGGCAGAGATCGTGGTGCCGTGTCTTCAAGCCAAGGAGTACCGAGGATTGCTGGCACATCCACCAGAAGTTAGAAAGAAACAAGGAAGGACCTTCCCATAGAGTCTACAGAGAGAGCATATCCTGGAGACACCTTGGTTTGGGCTTCTGGTCTCTGCAACTATGAGAGAATACATTTCTGTTGTTCTAGGTCATCCAAGTTTGTCGTAATTTGCCACAGTGGCCCCAGGAACCTAACACAGCCTTGCGGTATCCTGTTCAGCTGGGCTTTGGGGAGCTGACTCATTCTAAGCAAAATTCACCAACTGCTTTATAAACTCAGACTTCAACTTATTAGTGTGCAGGGGGAAATAATGGGCAGAATAACAGGCATTCCTTTGAGGTGCACCAGCCTAAATTATACGTCAGGAAGGAGAAACTAACATTAATCCATTAATCTGATATGGTTCAGGCACCTTAGTGTCACAAATAAAGTTAGTACTGTGATAAAGTTACAACTATGATAGGTGTCATAATATAAACTTACAGCTGTGCTTCAAAGAGACTGTGGACATGAAAGTGTTCGTCGCTCAGACGTGTCCGACTGTTTGCAACCTTATGGACTATAGCCCGCCAGCCTCCTCTGTCCATGGGATTCTCCAGGCAGGAATACTGGAGTGGCTTGCCATGCCTCCTCCAGAGGATCTTCCCAACACCGGGGTCGAACCCGGGTCTCCTGCACTGCAGGCAGATTCTTTACTATCTGAACCACCAGGGAAGCATGAAGGAGATCAAAGAACATGAAGCTGAGAAAAGGAACTGGAGGAAAAAGAGGAATTAATGAGGGGAAACAGGATACAGAAGGATGGCAGGCACGAAAGCTGATGTGTTCAAGAAACTGAAAGAGGGACTGGGGTGGGAGTTGGCTTGCACAGATGAGACAGGAAGGGAAGGAAGGCGTGACACGTGCAAGGGCACTCAGACGATGTTCAGGCTTTGTGTCTTTCTCCTCACGTCAATGAGGAGGTGTTAAGGTTTACTATACGATGCAACAACCTGAAAAGATGACTCTGGGGACTTCCCTCGTGGCCCAGTGGCTAGGACTTTGAGCTCCCAATGCAGGGGATGTGGGTTCGATTCCTGGTCAGGGAACTAGATCCCACGTGCCGTAACTAAGAGTTCACATGCCGCAACGAAAGATCCTGCGTGCTGCAAGAAAGATTGAAGATCCTGTATGCTAAGACCCAGCACAGCCAAATAAATAAATTTTTTTTTAAAAAGATGACTCTGACAGCAATTGGGGTACAGGTTGGAGGGAAGTGGGGAGTTTGATGCCAGCAAAGGGTCCAGGGAATAGGAATGGATGACAAACCACACTCAGCAGACACTCTGCAAGACCCTCAGAGTAAGTAGAAGACCAGATCCCTTTTCCCCCAGAGCTAGGAGTTTCCCCAAACCATACTCCTTCCCGTAGAGCCAGACCATAGAGTTATCCAAGCAGAGAGAAAGTAACTCAAGTGCTTATTGAGATCATGGGATTGGATGAAGACTGAGACTTTGGACTAAATTTTTACCCTTGTTACCCCAAATGACGTGAGTTCATAAGAGCGGATTTGTTACGGTATACGGTACGGAGTGCAGTGTGTTACCCCAAATAACGTGAGTTCATAAGAGCGGATTTGTTACAGTATACGATACGGAGTGCAGTGTGTTCCCCAAATGACATGAGTTCATAAGAGCGGATTCGTTACAGTATACGGTGGGGAGTGCAGCGTGTTACCCCAAATGACAAGAGTTCATAAGAGCGGATTTGTTATGGTTATACGGTGGGGAGTGCAGTGTGTTACCCCAAATGACAAGAGTTCATAAGAGCGGATTTGTTACGGTTATACGGTGGGGAGTGCAGCGTGAGTGAATTCACCTGGCACAGGTGAAGAGTAGACACTCAACAATGTAGACACGTCCTTTCAGGTCAGAATATACACATCTAGGACATTCTTATGTGAATGTACTGACATTAATTTAAATATTAAAAAAATATTTATTTATGAGTTTGGCTGTTCCAGGTCTTAGTTACGGCACGCAGCATCTTGGATCTGTGGTGTGCCATGTGGGATTTTTAGCTGTGGTATGGGAACTCTTAGTTGTGGCATGCAGGATCTAGTTCCCTGACCAGGGATCGATCCCTGGCCCCCTGCATTGGGATCAGGGAATCTTAGCCACTGAATCATGAGAAGTTCCTTGTTTTTCGATTTATCAGTAAACACCCTCTCTCTAGCATTTGCTATTATACCAGCAGCTTCAATGTACATCCAGATGTCCTTCTGAGAGATTCTCCTGGGAGAACCTTAGCGGGAGGATGTCCAGGTCTAAGAGGAGGCATCTTCAACCACTAATAGGTCCTTGCAGTCTTCCTAAGAGACTGTTCTCAGGCCATGATTCTATCAGCAGCCAAGGCGTGCCTTCATACTGACTTCATTGCAATCTTCCTAAGAGACTGTTCTCAGGCCATGATTCTATCAGCAGCCAAGGTGTGCCTTCATACTAACTTCAACATGGGTATGACACATGCTTTCACACATGCTATCTAACTTTTGGTAAACTTTTTTCCTGGTTATAAAAGTTATTAATATATGTGTTTCAGAAGATGGAGGGAATTTCCTTCACCGGACCTCTCAAGGAAAACACTGTGCCTGCTGGAAGGAGGTGTACCAGTAGCTGCTTGGAGTGAGAGGAATTATTCCCTGGGATGTTCCGGTGAGAAACTCCCTCGGGAGGATGTTTGCTCTGTCGCTCAGTTGTGTCCGCCAGGCTCCTCTGTCCATGGAATTTTCTGGGCAAGAATACTGGAGTGGGTTGCCACTTCATTTCCAACCGTAAGGGATCTTTCCAACTCAGGGGTCAAACAATTGATCTGGATGCAGGACATGCACTCCTGCACTGACGCGTGGATTCTTTACCACTAGCGCCACCTGGGAAGCCCCTCTGGAGGATGGACTTCCGGCTTTTTTGAGCTTGCATTTCAGAGAAAACCCTGAGCCAGAATGGAATCATCAGCATTCCAGAGGAGAGGATTTGAAGGTGCCAGGTGGAATGGGGACTCTGAGAGGAAGGTCCCAGAAGCCAGAGACAGGAAGCCCAGGCTGGAGGTAAACCCAGACACAAGGCAAGTAGAAAGGATTCTGGAAGGGAATATACCATTTCCTAGAGTTCATGAATTCTATTCTTTACTGTGTCAATGGAGCTTCCAAATATGTATTGATATTTATCCTCTGATTAGAGATTTTGTGAGCTGGTGAGTTCTGGCCTTTGTCCCAGGAAGGCAGCTGTACAGTTTTCATGAGCTGTTTCATCAACAGAGAAGAGAAATTGGCCACAAGGACCAATTTCTGATGGCAAGAGTAGAAGAAGGTGAGGGAAGGTTGCCACTGAAGGATAAGATATCTGGGACTTCCCTGTAGGTCCAGTGGCTGAGGCTCCCAGCTCCCAGTGCAGGGGGACTGGGTTTGATCCCTGGTCAGAGAACTAGATCCTACATACTGCAACTAAGAATTCATATGCTGCAACTAAAGATCCCTAATGCAGCAACGAGAATGAGAAATGCTATGTGCCACAGCTAGGGCCTGGCACAGACAAATCAATTAAAACAAATATTTTTTAAAAAGGGAAAACAGAAAGCATAACTGCAGGCTTGCTCTGGATACAGTTTTAAGGACCCTTCTAAATCTGCTTTACCCTGCCTTCAAAACCCACGTAACAAGTGAAGGCTTCAGTCACACCTCTGGAATGGGGCCTGGGAATCCAGTTAGAGCGTCCCAGAAGGGTTTAGGCTACCATGTGGAAGAGATGACCGAGGACAGCTGAGCATCATCAGAAAATGAAACAAGAGCAGTGGGAGAAACAGCGGGGGAAGTGTGAGAGCCCCTGGGAAATCCGGGAACTGAGAGCAGGGAGGGTCACCTCTACCTGGGCTGGTCAGGGGAGCCTTTACGGAGAGTGCAGCCCCCGAGCTGAGCCTGAAGGCTGAATAGCACACCTCCATGGAGAGCAGGGTGTGGAGAAGGGTGAATGCGCTCCCTAGGGCAGCACTCACAAATGACCAGGAACTGGAAGGCTGATAACAACAGAAATATAGTCTCCCACAGCCTGGAGGCCAGGTGACCAAAATCAAGATGCTGGCAAGGTCACACCTCCCACCCCCTGGGGTTCAGGGGGAGACTCCCTTCCTTGCCTCTTCCGCCTTCCCATGGTTGCTGGTTTCCTTGGCTTGTGGTCGCATCACTCCAGTCTCTGTTTCCATCTTCATGTGGCCTTCTCCTCTCTTGTCCCTTCAAAGCACATCTGTCGTTGAATTTAGGGCCCTCCTGGATGACTGAGCATGATCTCATCTTAAGACATTTCAATTACAGTAGCAAATTAGGTAACATTCACAGATGCCAGGGGTTGGGGGCCACCATTCAACCATCACAGAGGGCACTCATTCAGAACATCTCTGGGAAGAACACAAACTCCTTCATGAATGACCATGAACCCAGTATCTTTCAAGTCCCCACTTCCCCTGACTTCACCCATCTACCCATCACCCACTACTTCCCCTGACTTCAACGGGTGATTAGTTGCTTTTATTTCTACAAATGAAGGCTTTCCCATACCTCCATGCTTTTGTAAATGTTGTTTCCGCTTTTCATTTTAGTGAATCAAGTTGGATGCTGGAAGGAAAATCAACAGGATGGAATGGTTGTAGGGAGCAGGTTTACAGGATAATGTGAACAGGCTCCGGGTTCCAAATGTTCATATTTCATTTTTTGGCTGCATGCACAGCATGTAGGATTTTAGTTCCCCAACCAGGGATCGAGCCCTCACCCCCTGTAGCAGAAGGGTGGGATCTTAACCACTGGACTGTCAGGAAGTCCCCAGATATTCATATTTCAACAGTAAAAGTTTCCTCTGGACAACCTAGCTATGTCCTGGAGGTCCCTTTACCACTTTGTCTGGCTTTATGTAAGTTGCAATTAAAAGGTTTATTTGTGTGACATATGAAGAGTTCCTCTCTGAAATTTGATTTCATGTTTACTCATGAATAGCAGCTGCTCTCAAAAGTGGTTCACTTTTAAGTAAATTAAAAGTTTGTCTCTGAGGACATAAATATCCTAAAGGTTTATTTTGTTTTGGGTCTCAAGAGAAGTAAGTGGGGAAGAATGAGCTGGATATTCATAAGGCTGCAGGTAACTTCTTTTGAACACTTTCAGTAGACTGAGAGAATAGCAGTCAAGGAGAGAAATGTTTGAATTTCAATGGGAATTGTCAACATGGAATGAATGATAAAGACACCAGCCACAAGATCAATGTCCTTATATCTTTCTTTTATTGCTTCATTGTAATTAAAGCCTAAAGTGAATTATAAAAATATGCACTCCAACAGCTTCTGCCTTGGATTTATGCCTGGCATGCTGTGAAACTGTGGTGGGATGATTGCTTTTGTATTATGCATGTATTATGCATAAAGGAAGGATTTTACTATGTAATACAGAGTTTCCATATGATAGAAATGTATCTATCAACACAAAGGCAGTTGAAAAGTGTATTGCTTATAGAAGATCATAAATAGATGAGGAGAAATTAAGAGGCAGGGAGGAAAAGAAGCCATTGTAGGGCAGACACAGAAAAGGTGAAGAATATCTGATGCATAATTAAACGCACATATTTTGGGTAGGCAAAATTCTAAGATGACGACCCAATGACCTTGTATAATCCCTCCCTTTGAAGGTGGGCAGGATCTGTGACTATGATAGGTGTCATTCTGTGATGAGGTGTATTTACCGCAAAGGTTAAGGGATTTTTTTCCCCCTCAATTGATTTTAAATTAATCAGAATGGAAATTACTTGGGTGGATCTGAATGAGGGGAAACTCTTGAAAGTGTTAGGATCTCCTACTGGACTTGAAGCAGCCATCATGGGTTCTATAACTGCAAGGAAATGAATCCTGCCAGCAAGCAGCCAGGTGAGGCTGGAAAAGCACTTGGAGCCTCAGGTGAGACCATCTCATAGCACTGATGCTTGATTGGAGCTTTGTGAGACCTGGAACAGAGGACCCAGCTATGCCACGGCTCCCAATCCAAAGAAACTGGGAGCTAATGAATATGTATAAATAACACACATATTAGGGTGCTACATCCCAGGTGATTTATTACACAGCATCATGCTAAGTGTTGGGGATACAATAGTCCCCAAGACAAATCCAACTCTGCCCTGCAAGGGACCCAGACAAGGAAAGAGATGACTCTTGACTGAGCCGTTCCCTTCTCCAGGGGATCTTCCCAACCCAGGAATTGAACCAGGGTCTCCTGCATTACAGGCGAATTCTTTACCAATTCTAGCCCAACCAAAGGTTAGTAGTTTTCAATTCACTCCTCCTGTTGCCCCGTCATCAGTGCCTGTGATTCTTCCACTACAGCCCGTTGGCCATCATGCCCAAGGGGAAGGGGCATAGAGGATTCAGGAAGGATGAGAATGGACAGGAGGGAAATCCCTTCTGGGCCGACAGGGGAGGAAGAACACATCCTGTTGGGTTCTGAGGGGTGAGGCAGAGAGCAGGGGCCACGGGAGAGGGGGTACCATGTGGGCTGCACCCCCTTCATCCTCCCCAAAGTGGAGGATGGGGAGAGGTTTTAAATAACCAGAAAAGTTTGGGGGAGATTTCAGAGCAGAGGGTCTGTTTCTATTTTCAAGTGCTCTTAGAAAAGTCCTGACTCCATCACGCCCCTGCTTAGGTGCAATCTGGAGATGGATCCAGGCAGAAGGATGCCCAGAAATGCGGCCCCTGCCTCCCTCCCTACACTGCCCCTTCCTCCAGACTGCCACCTGACCAGCAGCCAGCTCGTTTGGTCCGACTTGCTTCTCTTGAGACACAAGATAAAATAAATCTTTGGGATGTTTATGTGCCCAAAGGCAAACTTATAATTTATTCAAATAGTGAACAGCTTTCCTGAGCAACTGCTATTCATGAGTAAACATGAAATCAGATTGCAGATCAGGACTTTCCACATTTCCCACAAGAGATGATTTTCAACCAGCAGAGAACAGGGTAACTTTAACTAGCAAGATGAAAAGTTTTCTCTCATGAGACAGTGGCTTGAATGTAAGAGCAGAACACTGCTTGCAAATCTCTTTCTTCTTTTTTACTCCCCAGTGTCTGAACGTAATTGGGATATAGTTGGCCCCAAGGTGAGCAGTACTTTGTTGTTCAGTCGCTTGCTCAGTCGAGTCCGACTCTTTGCGACCCCATGGACCGTAGCCCACCAGGCTCCTCTGTCCACGGGATTGTCTAGGCAGGAATACGGGAGTGGGCAGCCATTCCCTTCTCCGGGGGATCTTCCTGACCCAGAGATTGAACCTGGGTCTCCTGCATTGCAGGCAGATTCTTTACTGTCTGAGCCAGATGGTTATGTGAAATACTGGGAGGTGCTTGCATGCTAAGTCGACTCAGGTGTGTCCAACTCATTGCAACGCTATAGACTGTAGCCCGCCAGGCTCCCCTGTCCACAGGATTCTCCAGGAAAGAATACTGACCCATTTAAAGGGTGACTCATTCATATCCCTGACTTTCAGAGCATCTCCTACTCATAGTCCTGTCTTGGATTTGCAAAGTGTTGCCTTTCCCTGTCATGAGGAAAACCATGATGAGATGGTTGGATGGCATCACCGAATCGATGGACATGAGTTTGATCGATGGACATGAGTTTGAGCAAGCTCCGGGAGTTGGTGATGGACAGGGAAGCCTGACGTGTTGCAGTCCATGGGTCGCAATGAGTCGGACACGACTGTGCAACTGAACTGAACTGAACTACTTTCCCTGGGAGACACAATGTGATGAGCCTTCTCCACGGGTTCTATTTATAATGTCCTCCCACCACTCAGAGGGTGAAGGTGCAGTGTTTTACCTTCTGTTCTGCAGGTGGTGAAGAGGAGGATTCTGTGAATAAACTGCCTTATCTACTGCCCAGGGCAACAATTGCTTAACAACTTGCCAGATGTATCCAAGAGATATTTGCCAATAAATATAAATTAAGTGAAGAACAGAATAAATTCAAGAAAGAATTTCCATGAGGAATCACGATTGCTTTTCATTGTTTAACATTATGGATGATGCTGTGCTCAGTTGCTTCAGTTGTGTCTGACTCTTTGTAACCCCATGGACTATAGCCCACCAGGCTCCTCTGTCCATGGGATTCTCCAGGCAAGAATACTAGAGTGGTTGCCATGCTCTCCTCGAGGGGATCTTCCAGACCCAGAAATCGAACCAGCATCTCCTGTGCCTGCTGCATTACAAGTGGATTCTTTACCACTGAGCCATCGAGAAAGCCCAGGGATGATGTTAAGTCCTCTGAATTTATTTTCCTTAACGGTGGAAGACACATGCCACCCCTGTGGGCTGGAACCTTGAGGGACTCTCTACATAGCCAAAAGTAAATTCGAATGCCAGGCATACAAAGTAATTTACAATCTGACCCCACCCACTCTGCCTTTCTTATCCCTGCATTTGGGACCCCCAGTACGGAATCAGTATGGACCCGAACTTGAACTGATGGAATTGGTGCAGGGGCCACACCAGGGGCCCTGCCACTCCTCCTCTGGGATGCTCATTTAATGCCTCCTTGTTTCTGACAATATTAGAAACTGCCCTACTGATCTCCCTGGAATATGTCCCTGGATCAGTTCAAATGATGAATTGGTGGAGGGTGTAGGCAAAATGTTTGTGCTTGCAAGCCCAGATTTTGGGCATCAGAGTCAAGCTCCTTGTCCTCCCTTCTGTATGTGAATGTCAGTTTGATTCTGAGCCTGGTTATTTGTAAGTAGATACTGGCTTGCTCACAAGGATCTCTGCTTTGGGGAATTGCCATCTCGATCCACAGGTCTCAGGAATGGACCTCTTGCAGCTGTATTTGCATCATAAGATCCACAGTTTTTACAGCTAGTGCTTGACACCCTGTAAAGGAATCTGTTTTTCTGAAAATCTGTAACTGGGATCCAGGAAGAATTAGGTCATACACATTAGGTGGCTGGAGCTGAAACTTTTAAATTTAACAACCGTGGGGCAGCCACCTTCCCTGACCATCTGCAGGTGATGCAGAGGAAATAAATCCTTGAAGAGAAGAGTGTAACAAATTCACATGGAGACGCAGAGATAGGAGAATGAGAAAGAGATCTGGAAGCTTCATAGGCCTTAATTTCAGTTGCTTGCTGAAGCCCAGCCCAGTCATATCCCTGGTCCATGAAATAACACCGCATCCTTACAGCAATCCCTTGCTTTTTCATTTCTTTCCTGGTCAGTTGTGAATTAGCACACCAAGCTCACTTGCAACTCTTCTCTCCTGTTTTAAATTACTTTCCCTCTTTCATCTTAAGCCTCCATTTTCTTACCTCAATCCCACCACTGAATAGCAATCCATTATGATTATAACACAAGTTGTTCATCCAAAAAAAATTTAATTTCCTTTTTTGCTTTTCCAAAGAAAGCTGCTAACAATATTCTTCCAAATGTCAACAATTGCATATAATTAAGAATCTTTAGGGTATAGTCCTTGGAGTGGAAGTTACTTGTATGTTTAACTTTACACGATAATGTCAAATTATTTTCTGAACTCATTGTGCTAGCTGATGCTCCCACCATCTAATATCCAGTTCAGTTCAGTTGCTCAGTCGTGTCCGACTCTTCGCAACCCCATGAACTGCAGCACGCCAGGCCTCCCCGTCCATCACCAACTCCCGAAATTCACCCAAACCCATGTCCATTGAGTCGGTGATGCCATCCAACCATCTCATCCTCTGTCGTCCCCTTCTCCTCCTGCCCTCAATCTTTCCCAGCGTCAGGGTCTTTTCAAATGAGTCACTCGTAATCAGTAATAATATTTACCAGCATTCATCGTATTCCAGGCAGTCACTCACTGGTAGAAGTTTAATTTTGTCTTCTCTTGCATTCTTAGGATAAACACTAATTGGTCACGGTGTATCTCATTTGTAATATATTGTTGGATTCAGATGGTTAATGGCTTATTAACATTTTTTACATCCGTGCTCAGAAGTACAAAGGACTCAGGTTTCCTTTTCTTGTCCTGATACTGCCTGGGTTTGAAATTAATTACACCAGTCTTAGGAAAAGAGGTTATTCCTCTTTTTCTATTTTCTGGATGATTTGTATAATGGTTATTTTCTGTTCCTCGAAAATCATCAAAACTCAACAGCAGGGACTTCCCTGGTGATCCAGTGGCTAAGACTCTGAGCTTCCCATCAGGCACCCTGGGTTCAATGTCTGGCCAAGAAACTAGATCCCACATGCTGCAATTGAGACCCAGCCCAGTCAAATAAATATTAAAAATAATAACAATTTTTTAAAGTAGTCTTTAAAAAATTTAACAGTAGAACCATTTAGAGCAGGCCTCTTTGTTGAGGGTTAAGACTGGGGATGTCCTTGATAGCAATGTCAGTTTCTTTACCTATTACTTGTCTTTTCAAATTTCCTTTCCTTCTTGTATCAGTTTTGACATGTTTTTGTTTTCAGAAAGAATCTCTTTTATGTAGGTTGTCAAATAGCTACTCATTTTGTTTTTATTTAAAACTGCTGTGTTTGCAGTTTTCTTTTTGATTTTGTGATTTAGTTGCTTCTTGTTTACTGTTTTCTTGATCAGTTTAAAAAAAAACACAGCTTTTAGTTTTCTAAAAGTTGATATTCTCTGCTTTCATTTTTATTGATTTCTTCCTTCTGATTTCTTTGGGTGTGACCTGTTGCTTATTTTCTGACTTCTTAAGCTTGTTTTCAGCACTTTGGTTTTTGATAGTTTGTTTTCTCATTTTTCTGCTTGGAACATCTTCCCCCAGATGGCTCTGCAAAGTGCTCTCCCTGCCTTCTCATCTTCTTCCCTGCCCACTCTATTCAAACTTGCAATTCTTCCTCCTTCCCCATTCCCACTCCCCTCTTTATCTTTCTCTCCAGCACTTATTACCATCAACACAGTATATACTTTCCTTCTTTATTATTTGTTGTCTATTGCCCCACATTAAAATGTGAGTTATTAAAAAATAAAATAAAATAAAATAAAATGTGAGTTATTTTTAATGCCCTTTGCAACAACATAGATGGGCCCAGAGATTATCATACTAAGTGAAGTAAATCAGAGGAAGACAAATATCACATGATGCTGCTCATACATGGAATCTGAAGATATGATACAAATAAACTTATTTACAAAACAGAAATAGACTCACAGGCATAGAAAACAAACTTAGCAAAAGGAAAAGGGAAGAGGAATAAATTAGGAGTTTGGGATTAAAACAGACACGCTACTATATACAAAGCAGACAACCAACAAGGACCTACTGTATAGCATGGGGAACTATATTCAATAGTTTATAATAACCTATAATGGAAAAGAATTTGAAGACAAAGCATATAGGGATTTCCTTGGTGATCCAGTGGCTAAGACACTCCACTCCCAGTGTAGGGGGCTCAATCCCTGATCGGGGAACTAGATCCCAAATGCTGCAACTAAGACCTGGCGCAGCCAAATAAATATTTAAAATAATAATAATAGAATATATACGTGTGTATGTGTGTAACTGAATCACTTTCCTGTATACCTGAAACTAACCCAACACTGTAAATTTCAATAAACAAATTTCAATAAATTTGTTTTCTAAAAATGTGAGTTCTTTTAACTTGGTAAATTTATGGATCAATCATCATCATCTCTAGAATATGTTCTTCATTCACCCCAGGAAGTTTCCTTGTCCTGTTTATAGTAATTTCTCCTCCATTCCTGTCCCAGGCAACCACTGATTTGCTTCTGTCTTTGTAAACTTGAAAGTTAGGGTTTTGGCTGTTTTGCTCACTGCTATAGCCCCAGTGAAAGTGTTAGTCACTTAGTTATTTCTGACTCTTGGGACCCCATGGACTGTAGCCTGCCAGCCCCCTCTGTCCATGGAATTCTCCAGGCAAGACTGCTGGAATCCCCTTTCCTCAGGGGATCTTTAGAGGAGCCTGGCGGACTGCAGTCCATGGGGTCACCAAGAGTCAGATACAACTGAGCAACTATCGCTACTACTACATAGCCCCAGTACCTAAAGCAATGGTACATAACAGGTGTTCAATAACTATTTGTTAAATAAAGGTTTCAAATAATCTCATCTCCTCCCACAAAATGATCTACCAGTTTCTAGAGATGTTGTGTTTAAAATCTCTGAAAATACCTGTTGATATGTTTGTTTCTCCCTGGGATCCTATTCATTGATGTATTATATATGTTGGGGTTATTGTTGATCTGTGATCATTATTTTATTAGTCTATTGTTCCTTTCTTCAATATGTAGCATTTTTGTTTATTGCTTATGACATTTAAACTTTGAATCCATTTTTTAAATATTCAGATTGCTATCTTTGTTATCTTTTAGTTCTCATGCCTTAATCTTTTCCCATCACTTTATGTTTTATCTATCTAGATCCTTTCAAAGTGTGTCTCTTATTGTAGCTAAAACATTACTTGATCTTACTAATTTTTTAAGACTCTGAGAGTCTCTGCCTTCTAAATGGTGAGTTCAAAATTTTCATTTGCTTCTCTCCGGCTTTTTTTTTCCTGGCCATTTTATCTTATATTTTCTGTGCTTCAGTTTTCCAGATTCATCTCTCCTTTCCAGACTTCTACTGGGTAAATTGCATTGAGGTGAGGTGAAGTCGCTCAGTCGTGTCCGACTCTTTGCGACCCCGTGGACTGTAACCTACTAGGCTTCTCAGTCCACGGGATTCTCCAGGCAAGAATACTGGAGTGGATTGCCATTTCCTTCTCCAGAGGATCTTCCCAACCCAGGGATCGAACCCGGGTCTCCCACATTGGAGGCAGACGCTTTAACCTCTGAGCCACCAGGGAAGCCTTAAATTGCATTAAGATCTTTAATTATATATTTTATTATATTTACTTTCCCCTAGCACTTTCTTGCACAAATAAAATCTCTATCTTTCCTCCACATAAGACCAGTATGATACCATATTCTTGATTTCTGGTTGGTTTCCAGCAAACCCTACTTCCTTCTCCAGCACACTGGGGATCACCTGACTTTAGTTCAGGATTGTAGTCATCAGAAAAATGAGAAGATCCTTCCCTCTTTCTGAGTGTGTCCTCAAGCACCAAATCACAACCACTCTCTGTCTCTCTTGTAGAGGAAGATAAGAGCTCTCAACAGTCTTTATAGGTCTCTAGGTCCATACACTTTTTCTCTATAGCATTTATCAGCATCAAAATTCTATATATTTTACTTTTTTTTATGTCTCATCCTATTAGAATGTCAAGCTCTTTTAATTTTAATAAATTTACAAAATTGTTTCAGCATAATTGTAATCCTGTCTATCAGGGCAGGGCTGGACCAGGAGAGGAAGCTAGCAGTCTTTGCGAGTTTGCCTACTTCTGATCTTATTGCTGAGGCCAGCTTGAGCTGATTCTTGTTAGCTGCAGCCACAGAGTCCTAAGAGTGGCAACTGTCACTTTGCATATCATAGAATTCAGTTTGTAGGCACCAGGTTTTGTGATATTTATAGAAACTTTGTTCATAATTGCCAAAACTCAGAAACAATCAAGATGTCCTTTAATAGGTGAATGGATAAATAAACTGTAGTACTTCCAGACCATGGAATATTTTTTAGCACTAAAAAGAAATAATCTGTCAAGTCAGGCAAAGACATGGAGGAAACTTAATCACATATACATCATTATACATTTATCCAAACCCATAAAATATACAACACCAGGAGTGAATAAAAAGGTAAGCTAAGGACTGTGGGTGATCATGACGTGTCAATGTAGGTTCATCTTTGGTTAAAAAAATATACTATTCTGGTGAGTGATGTTGATCAGGGGAGACTATGCATGTGTAGGGTATATGAGAAATATCTGTATCTTTTTCTCAATTTTGTTATAAACTTAAACCTGTTTGAAACAATAAAGCCTCAAAAAAGAAAAAAAACAGCAAATGAAATAATGCTTACAGAGGGCTTAGAAAGTGACCACAGAATGATGATATTATGCATACACATATTTTTAAAAAGGAGCATTTTTTAAGCTAAATGGTAAATCATTACTGTGCTTATCTTGAAAGGCATTCTGATACAAGAGCTCTACAACCTCATTCCTCCTCTCATGTGCTGTATTCACATGTTCTTGGACAAATTATAGGCTGGGAGAAATCCTGCAGTACAGAAATCTGCTAAACTGTTTAACTCGGTTATTTATCAGACTTATTTGATTGCAGAACCCTTCTGTCATGAAAACTATATCATCATGAGAACAACTTCTATGGCGCTTACAGTTATAGACAGCTCACTCATCTTCAAAAAACACCGAGCGCCCACTATGCAGCAGGCACTCTGCTGGGAGATTGTAGGAAGAGTCAGGTCTCCTTTTTTTTTTTTTTCACACTTAACACACCAGCAGGGGAGCCAGACACTACTCAAATAATCATCAAACACATTATTTAAAACTGCAATAAGTGCGATGAAAGAGAAATGCAGGAAACTTGAGAGAATAGCACTTAGACTAGGAGAGAGTCAGGGAAGATCTTTTTTGACAAAGTGGTATTTAAGCTGGAGTCTGAAAGATGGATAGGAGCCAACGAAGTATTGAGTGAGGAGAGGCAGGAAGGAAGGATGGGGTGTGTACGTGGGGGATGTAAAAAATATTTATTAATTTATGGGGAAAGATCAAGGTCTCAGGTTTAGACACCATTACATTGAGATGCTGTGACAAAATAGGAACTACGTGTTTGGTCTCTGCTCCCGGTTCTTGGCACAGAGCTTCTAAAATCTTCATAACTTACTTTTTATTCACAGTCTGTCCTTCTGCCTCACTTGCATTTATGCTAATGCAGTGATTCCTGGAGGATAGGGGTGGCTGCCAGAGGAACTAAGCTTGTGACCAAAGTGTTGGAACTTTCAGCATCCCCCACCATCTCTGGGGAGGTTGTGGGGCTGGAGATTGACTTATTCATCAATGGCCAATTAATTAATCAATCATGCCTATGTAATGAAGCCTTAATAAAAATTCCTAAACAACAGGGTTTAGAGAGCTTCTAAGTTGGTGAATACATGGAGGTGTTGGTGAAGCAGGAGGGAAGAGGGCAAGTTCAATTCAGTTCAGTCACTCAGTGGTGTCCAACTCTGTGTGACCCCATGGACTGCAGCTTGCCAGGCTTCGCAGTCCATCACCAACTCCCAGAGCTTGTTCAAACTCACATCCATTGAGTCAGTGATGCCATCCAACCATCTCATCCTCTGTTGTCCCCTTCTCCTCCTGCCTTCAATCTTTCCCAGTGTCAAGGTCTTTTCCTAGGAGTCAGTTCTTCACATCAGGTGGTCAAATATTGGAGTTTCTTCAGCGTCAGTCCTTCCAATGAATATTCAGGACTGATCTCCTTTAGGATGGATTGGTTGGATCTCCTTGCAGTCCAAGAGACTCTCAAGAGTCTTCTCCAACACCACAGTTCAGAAGCACCAATTTTTCGGCATTCAGCTTTCTTTATAGTCCAACTCTCACATCCACATATGACTACTGGAAAAACCATATCTTTGACTACATGGACCTTTGTTGGCAAAGTATTGTCTCTACTCTTTAATATGCTGTTAGGCTTCCCTTGTAGCTCACTTGGTAAAGAATCTGCCTGCAGTGCAGGAAAGCCAGGTTTGATCCCTAGGTTGGGAAGATCCCCTGGAGAAGGAAATGGCAACCCCCTCCAGTATCCTTGCCTGAAAAATCTCATGGACAGAGGAGCCTGGTGGGCTGCAGTCCATGGGGTTGCAAAGAGTCAGGCACAACTGAGCGACTAACACTTACTTACTTACTAGGTTTGTCGTAGCTTTTCTTCTAAGGAGCAAGCGTCTTTTAATTTCATGGCTGCAGTCACCATCTGCAGTAATTTTGGAGTCCAAGAAATGAAAGTCTTTCACTGTTTCCATTGTTCCCCCATCTATTTGCTATGAAATGATGGGCCAGATGCCATGATCTTAGTTTTCTGAAGTTGAGCTTTAAGCCAGCTTTTTCATTCCCCTCTTTCACTTTCATTAAGAGGCTCTTTGGTTCTTCTCTGCTTTCTGCCATAAGAGTGGTGTCATCTGCATATCTGAGGTTATTGATATTTCTCCTGGCAGTCTTGTGCTTCATCCAGCCCACCATTTTGCATGATGTACTCTGCATATAAGTTAAATAAGCAGGGTGACAATATACAGCCTTGATGTACTCCTTTCCCAATCTGGAACCAGTCTGTTGTTCCATGTCCATTTCTAACTGTTGCTTCTTGACCTGCATACAGATTTCTCAGGAGGCAGGTCAGGTGGTCTGGTATTTCCATCTCTTGAAGAATTTTCCAGAGTTTGTTGTGATCCACACAAAGGCTTTGGTATAGTCAATAAAGCAGAAGTAGATTTTTTTCTAGGCACAACTATTAAAAGAACAACAGCCTTTGAGGATATGACAGAAACTGGTTAGAACTAAGTAGGTCCAAGATGGCAGAAGATTCGACTTCCAGTAGACTTTGAACCTCATTATACACTCATTGTTATATATTCAGTTCAGTTCAGTTTAGTTGCTTAGTCGTGTCCTACTCTTTGCATGAATTGCAGCATGCCAGGCCTCCCTGTCCATCACCAACTCCTGGAGTTCACTCAAACTCACATCCATCGAGTTGGTGATGCCATCCAGCCATCTCATCCTCTGTCGGCCCCTTTTCCTCCTGCCCCCAATCCCTCCCAGCATCAGTCTTTTCCAATGAGTCAACTCTTTGCATGAGGTGGCCAAAGTACTAGTTTCAGCTTTAGCATCATCCCCTCCAAAGAACACCTAGGACTGATCTCCTTTAGAATGGACTGGTTGGATCTCCTTGTTATTAGCTTATGCTAAATGCTACCCGCCAGCACCATGACACTTCTTGACGTTGACCATGAAAGGCCAAAAAGTGGGTGGTGGCCAATTCCAGGATATCTCTGCCCCTGCCCCCAAAATAGTTTGAATAACCTTGCACTTGTTGGTCTAGGAAATTGTCCAGCCTATGAAAACTAATCATCTCCACACTGTGGGGCCTTTTTGCCTTCAGAGATGACCCATGCTCTGTGGAGTGTGTTTTTCCCAAGGCTGCTCTCACTTTCTGAGATGGACTGCCTATGGGTCCGCCTATAGGATGTGTATCTCTCTAAATAAATCCATTTCTTACCTTTCACTTTGTCTCTCACTTTATACTTTCTGCACAGAGACATAAAGAAACTGAGCTTCAATAACTCGTGTTGTTTCTGTGGGGAGATTGTGGGTTTGCGTCCCAGCTGAGGTGCAACTGAGTTCAAGTCTCATCTGAGATACAGTTTTGTTAGGGAACCACTGACAGAAATTGTCTGCCTTGGCCAGGCACCATATAACAGCTTGCATGAGTTGTCTCACAAATGGAGGGAGAATTCGGGAGGGGCCAAAAGGAGAAAGGAGACGTGAGTCCATAATATGTCCTGCCAGCCTTCTAGAAACCCTCATGCTGGAATTCACCTTGGCTGACAGATGTTTGCGCCACCAGGAAGGACCCGAGTCTGACCACATACGGGCAACTAGCAAGATGATCGGCCAAAGACAACCAGGAAAACTGATGCCATTGCCATAAAACCTGAGGCTGCAAGCCACATGGCAGAGCAGTTCTCCTGGGCTCCTGTAACCTGCCCTTCTCCACCCGGGTACCCCTTTCCAATAAAGTCTTGGGCTTTGTCACGTCAGTACGTGTGTCTCCTCGGACAATTCATTTCTGAGTGTTAGACAAGAGCCCACTCTCGGGTCCTAAAGGGATCCCCTCTCTAGTAACAGTTTCACAGGGAGAGTGGCACACCCAGAAAGGGCGTGGAAGCTGCACACACCCCCCTCACTCCTCTCCTTGCCTTCTGCATCTCTTTCATTCGATTGTTCCTGAGTTGCATCCTTTATGATCAACTAGTAATAGTGAGTAAAATGTTTCCCTGAGTTCTGTGAGCCATTCTACCAAGTTATACACCTCAAAGAGGGTCTGAGAACCCTGACTTCTAGCTGATTGGTCAGAAGAGCAACACGGGGTAACCTGGGCCTTGTGACTGGAGTCTGAATGGGGGATTGAACCCTTAACTGTGGCGTCTGATGCTAACTTCAAGTACAGTGTCAGAGTTGAAATGAATTGCAAGATACCTAGTTGATGTCTACAGAGAACTGGAAAATTGGTGTGGGAAAAGAACTTAGACCTTTGGTGTCAGAAGTATTGTGAGTCCAGAAATTCTTTTTCTCCTTTCAGATGCTCAGGAGGTATCTAAGGGGAGATGCTGTAGGTAACTGGAAATGAGCCTGAAGCTCAGAAAATAGATTGAGGCTAAATAGTTAAATTATGATTTGCTAATATTTCAATAAAAATTTATTAAAATATATTAATAGTAACTGAAAAAATCACTGGTGGGTATTGAGAAATTAATTACCCACATTTTGTGTCTACTCTAACCAGGAGGGGAAATATCTAAGTGTGCCTTTAATTGAGTCTTATTTTCCTTGAAAAAACAAAGATTATTCTAGTGATTAACATTCTTAAAGCCTCCAGGAGTCCCAGCTGGCAACCATAGTAGCTGTTTCAAAGCCAAACAGGAAAAGTGTTTGTGTCTGCTTAAAAATGGAGCAATTAATGATGTGGGAAAAATATTTTTCCTTTATTTGCTTTTCAACATGATGGCTTTGCATGATAAAGGATAGAGGAGTGTTAAGACTGAATATGAATGCCACAGAGGGGAAAATATGTGAGCTGATAGGTCTGTGTTAGATAAAGAATGCTCAGATGTTTAGCTGATATGCTGCAAAGACCAAGATGGCGTCTTAAAGCATCTAGAGAATTCTCGAATTAAAACTCCTGGAAAATGATAACATCCACAGGGAGCTTTGGGCATCTCAACAATACTATTAATAAGAACTAGGAAACTAGGGTTGTTGCAAGGTGATGTGGTGGACAAATTTTCCTGGTTGCAAAGCAGTGGTGGGATTTTTTTTTCCTAGGTAGAGAACATGGGAATATGGGGTCTAGCAGGATTGAAGAGAAGAAGTCCTTGACCCACATCCACTTTATTCATTTTATTTTTTTATTAAAAAAATTTTTTTTTTCACATCTCTTTAAATACTTCCTATTCATTCTTGAGCTCTCAGCTAAACTTCAAGGAAACCTAACTTGGTCACCAGCCATCTTCTTTCCCTCATTCAGCTGAGGCCCCTGTCATAGGTGTTGAAAGAACCCAATCTTTCTTTCACAGCATGTGACACCATTGTAATTAAACCTTCCATTGTGGGGACTTCCTTGGTGGTCCAGTGGTTAAAAACCCACCTTGCAATGCAGGGGACTGGGGTTTGATCCAGGGATTTTTTTTTCCTAGGTAGAGAACATGGGAATATGGGGGTCTAGCAGGATTGAAGAGAAGAAGTCCTTGACCCACATCCACTTTATTCATTTTATTTTTTCATTAAAAAAAAAATTTTTTTTTCACATCCTCTTTAAATACTTCCTATTCATTCTTGAGCTCTCAGCTAAACTTCAAGGAAACCTAACTTGGTCACCAGCCATCTCCTTTCTCTCATTCAGCTGAGGCCCCTGTCATAGGTGTTGAAAGAACCCAATCTTTCTTTCACAGCATGTGACACCATTGTAATTAAACCTTCCATTGTGGGGACTTCCTTGGTGGTCCAGTGGTTAAAAACCCACCTTGCAATGCAGGGGACTGGGGTTTGATCCTTGGTCTGGAGATTAAGGGCCCGCACAGGCGCAACTGGAGAAGCCTCTGCACTGTGACCAGAGAAAAGCCTGTGCGCTGAAACAAAGAACCAGTGCAGCCAAAGTTGTAAAAATAAGTAAATTTTTAAAAATTAGTCATTCATTGTGTATAGGTGTAGAGATAGTCCATGGCTCAGGTGAGCCAGAAATATGACTTAATTTGTATTTCAAGATCCCATTTAACCATAGGGGTAGAAATACAGTTTCAGTCAACTTGGGGGTCCCCAAAGTTTCAGTAGTTCTGAAGGGCTAAAGGCCTATAGCGCTTCCCTGCTGGCTCAGCAGTAAAGGATCTGCCTGCAGTGCAGGAGCTGTGAGTATGATCATCGGGTTGGGAAGATCCCCTGGAGAAGGAAATGGCAACCCACTCCAGTATTCTTGCTGGAGAGTCCCATGGACAGAGGAGCCTGGTGGGCTACAGTCCATGGGATCACAAAGAGTCTGACACGACTGAACACACACAAAGGCCTATAGTTGGAGAGAGGAAGCGCTGAGGGTGGTCAATTTGCCTTGAGTGTCATCTGTCCCTGAAGCTCTCTGCTAAGATACCCAGAGCCCTGCCTGGTTCTGTTTCCTTAGGCTCCTCGGCTGTTGAACAACAGCAGTCAGAGAGAGCCTTAGAAAGTGTGGTGTCCAGGGGCAATGAACACAGCCTGACCTTTTCAAAGGGAGAAAGCAAGGAGAGGCAAGGAAATCACTAGAGAGAGAAAACTTGGTAAATATTTAAAAAACAGTAGTTCAAACATATATATACTCTTTGGGAATTGCCGGGGTCCAGCCCCCGCAGGATCCAGGGGAATCTGAAGGAAAAATGGCATCGGCAATTGATTTAGAGAGAGATAAGAAAGAATGTTGAAGATAAGAAAATAGAGGAGAGAAAGAGGCTGATATTCCTTGGTTTACATAGAGAACCAATAAAGCTCCGAGACAAAAAGTTTGCCCTGTTCACGGAGGCCACAGGTGCCCTCCTGGTCTCCCAAGGGAGTGAAGACGCAGAACGTCGTCCCGTTCAGGTCTTAGAAACCCGGGCAGATAAGTGAACACAGGGAGCCTCTATAGTCTAAGGGATCAGCCTAAAAAAGAAAGTAAGAGAGAGAAAGAAAAAGAAAAACATGCGGTGACCAAGCTTTTTCTAGCGAGGCCCATTTTTATTTTCAAAAGGGTCTTTTATACCTTTACTTGTACATAGAGGGAAATGAAAGATGCAAAGTTATATCGAGTCAGCCCAAACATTACATCTGTTTTGTCTTTATCGAAACCAGGATTTTTTCTGCAAACCTTTCCCATAGACAATGTTGTGTACGTTATCTTCTGGCCTTGGAGGCCTGCGGACATTTTATGACCCTCTTTTGATAAAGGCTGCTCAACCAGAAAACTTATTTTCCCTTGAAATGTTTTTTCTTTTTATTTCTAATCTATATCAGCCTCAGAAAGTATTAAACAAGTTACATTTCTCACGGAGCAAAGGTGCAGTGAGTTATAAAGAAAGAACCAATTAGCTCAAAAGTCTGATGTGGTTAATTTCAAGGCTACACTTGTTTTTCTTACATTCCAACTATGTTAACTAATGCACTCCCAGGTGCACAGTGGATAAGAGATATGGGAACTTAGCAGCAAGCATTGGCCCAATAATGAAATCCTACACCAGCGCTACTCTAATGACTTTTAACTCTTTGAAAGGCTCTGTGTTTTAGGCTTCCCGTCCCTCTCACAGTTGGGGGGCTGTAAACAACCCATGCATAGTTGTAAAAGTCTGGGGAAACCTGCCAAGCAAGCTAGAATGCTAACAGAGGGGGTTTGACTTGAAATATTCCTCTCATGACCAGGAGACTTATTAACTATAGCCCTAAGCTGATTTTCTCCAGAGAAAATGGTTGAGGATAGCCCCCTGTTAATGTCAGAGGAGTTGGTGAAAGTCATGAAATAGTAAAACAGACAGATTCTGGTTTTGGGGTAGATGCTCGAGAAAGTCTAGGGAGCCCCTTGAGTCCTGAAGCCTTGCTTAATAGTTCTCTTCCACATGACCTTGTCATGGGTGGGATTTCCCGTGGTGGCTCCCGAGAGTGAATGTGTAGTGAAAGTTACATGGGAGATATAATTTGCCAGTCCTTACTGGCTGTGTAAATCTAGTGTGGGAGCTTAAATTTCTTTAAAAAAAAAAAAAAGAGTCAAAAAGTCAAGGGAAACAAATTTAAAAATATTATCCCAAAGGTGGAAGCAGCCCAAGTGTCCACTGGGAAATAAATAAAATATTTACACATATAATAAGGTATTGTTCGGCCTTCTATGGATGGACCCTGAGGACATTATGATCAGTCAAATGTCATTCATAAAAATACATACTGTACCATTCCACTTCAGTTCAGTTCAGTTCAGTCGCGCAGTCGTGTCCGATTCTTTGCGACCCCATGAATCGCAGTACGCCAGGCCTCCCTGTCCATCACCAACTCCCGGAGTTCACTCAGACTCACATCCATTGAGTCTGTGATGCCATCCAGCCATCTCATCCTCGGTCGTCCCTTTCTCCTCCTGCCCCCAATCCCTCCCAGCATCAGGGTCTTTTCCAATGAGTCAACTCTTCGCATAAGGTGCCCAAAGTACTGGAGCTTCAGTTTTAGCATCATTCCTTCCAAAGAAATCCCAGGGTTGATCTCCTTCAGAATGGACTGGTTGGATCTCCTTGTAGTCCAAGGGACTCTCAAGAGTCTTCTCCAACACCACAGTTCAAAAGCATCAATTCTTCTGCGCTCAGCCTTTTCACAGTCCAACTCTCACATCCATACATGACCACAGGAAAAACCATAGCCTTGACTAGACTTACAGTGTTTGAATCTGAGTGTAGTCAAATTCATAGAAACAGACAGCAGAGTGGTGGTTTCCAGGGGTTGGGGGAGAAGGGAGTGGGAAGTCGTTTAATGGGTATGGATTTGCAGTGCTGCAAGATAAAAGAGTTACGAAGATGGATGTTGTTGATGGTTAAACCACAATGTGGATGTACATAATACCACTAAATCGTACACTTAGAAATGGTTAACTCTACACTCCTGAATACAGGCTGCTTTATTAAGACACACAAGGAGTGGCTTAAACAAGTTTTACATTATATGTATTTTAATCACAATAAAAAAATTATCCAAACACACGTGTAATTAGTTGTTAATATCTTTCCCTAGAGCTTCTCCTCCATCTTGTTTACTACTGTGTATTCACCACCTAGAATAGTGCCTAGCATACTGGAGTCACTCCATAAATATTTGTCAAGTGAATAAATGGTCTTGGGAGTGGGATTTGGGGGGCAGAGTATGCCTCAGGAAAGCAGTATTCCATATAATGAGCCACCTAGAAAAAACTGACAGAGGATTGAGAAATTTGCTACTGATAATATTCAGTTGCCATAGTGCCTGGTGTTTGTGAACATGTATCTTGATTAAAAATATTACATATTAAAAATCAGAGACATTACTTTGACAGACAAAGGTCTGTCGAGTCAAAGCTATGGTTTTTCCAGTAGTTGTATATGTATGTGGGTGTGGGACTGTAAAGAAAGCTGAGCGCCAAATAATTGGTGCTTTTGAACTGTGGTGTTGGAGAAGACTCTTGAGAGTCCCTTGGACTGCAAGGAGATCCAACCAGTCCTTCCTAAAGATCAGTCCTGGGTGTTCATTGGAAGGACTGATGCCGAAGATGAAACTCCAATACTTTGGTGACTTGATGCGAAGAACTGACTCATTAGGGAAAAGACCCTGATGCTAGGAAGGATTGCAGGCAGGATTAGAAGGGACGACAGAGGATGTGATGGTTGGATGGCATCACTGACTCGATGGACATAAATTTGAGCAAGCTGGTGTTGGTGATGGACAGGGAGGCCTGGTGTGCTGCAGTCCACGGGGTCTCAAAGAGTTGGGCACGACTGAGCGACTGAACTGACTGACTGATTGATCTTGATTAAATACAGATATAGGAAAACAAGTATGTTACATACCTATAGTCACATTCTTAATCATTTGGTCCCTTGCAGAATAGGGTTTCTTTCTCATGAAGCTTTTAAAATGACTATGATTTTTTCCCCGTTTTGTACTATTTATTTTATTTTCACAGCTAAGTACAAACAACTGACATTTTAGCATGTTAGACCTAAAATGGACATCCGTGTGTGTGTGTGCTCCATTGTGTCCAACTCTTTGTGACCCCATGGGCTGTAGACCACCAGGCTCCTCTGGTAAAATGTAGTCTTGACTACAGGGAGATGGGGTGTTGCAATGAGAGAAGGACTTGCCCTTTGTGTTTGCTCCTTTTTCTGTCAGTATCAGTATCGGGCCTCCCTGATGGCTCAGATGGTAAAGTGTCTCCCTACAATGCGGGAGACTGGGTTTGATCCCTGGGTCGGAAAGATCTCCTGGAGAAGGAAATGGCAACCCACTCCAGTATTCTTGCCTGGAGAATCCCATGGACCGAGGAGCCTGGTAGGCTACAGTTCATGGGGTTGCAAAGAGTCTAAGGACATGACTAAGGATTTTACTTCACCCCATGACAAAACCCCTCCAAATCTCTGTATGTGATTCTGTGAGCATGGAGGAAAATATGGGAGGATGGGTACCTGGTTGGTGATCTGTTTTGTGTTGTGTTTTAGTGAAGGAATGGCTGGTGTTACAAGGGAAGAAGAAAAAGGGGAAAGGAAGGAGGAAACCAGGTAGAAAAGAAAAAAGAGCATTGTACCAAAATGTTAATAATAGCACATGATACATATTGATGTAAAATTATATGCAATATAGACGAAATTAAGTTTAAAAAATTGTGTGGACTCCCCTGGTGGTCCAGTGGTTAAGATTCCTGGCTTCCACCGCAGGGGGCATGGACGGGCTGGATTCCTGGTCAGGGAACTAAGATCCTGTGTGCCAAACAGTGTGGCCAAAAAAAATTATGCAGATCTTTCCCTAGGTCAAATGCTGCTCTTTAGCTTTGAGCCATCATTTCTGAAACATTCGTATTAGTGACAGATGGAAAGACAGCCTTAAGCTATCTCTAAGAGAAGTCAAGACTCTTGATCATGCCTGGCTTTCCCCTCTCCTGGCTGTGATGGGGGAAGGGCCTGCTGCCTGGCATGGGGAGAGTCAAATTACTTATTTATAATAATATAACAATAATTACTTATTTAGAATAATATTTATATATAATAAGGCAGTCCTGAAGACCTTACAAGAAGCTCCCAGAGGTAAAAATATGAAAATGGAGTGAGAGGAAGAAGTATGAAAAAAAAAACCAAAACAAACTCCATGATCCGTGATATACGATGTAAGGGGTGTATAGAGAGAAGAGGTGCATGGTGTGAGCAAACATCATGGGGTGGTGTTTCCAGGCTTGCAACCTGGGGTCACAGAACCTTGGGTTCAAATCTGCATTTGCTGGATAGAGGTTGCTTTCAAAAGAAACACAGCACAGTGGCTTAAGCAAGCAAATAGCTTCAGTGTTTCTGACCACTGGCTGAGGGCTGATCTGGCGGTTCTGGGGGCAATGCTCGCCACTTTCATCCTGCTCTCCTTCCATCCTTTTCATCCCTGCACCAGTAAAGACTGTTCACCATTATGTTTGCCTTCCAGTTTGCCAGAGGGAGGAAGAATGGGGAAGGTGTGTTCCATTCCTTCTAAGGGCTACACTCAGAGGCTGAACACATCCCATTGGCCACACTCTGGTCATATGGTCACACCTAGCTGCAAGGGAGCCTGAAAGATGTGGTCTCTGGCTGACATGCACACAGCCAAAACTTCCGAGAGGCCACAGGGAGACAGACGTGAAGCCCAAACCCCCACAGCTATGGACTTATAAGCCTACAAAGGAATGGTAGAGTGGACTCTGAGGATAAGAAAGGAGCCCCACTCTAGTCTCGGGCATCACGGAATTGACATTTTCCAGCAGAGATCTGAAGGACTTGATTAGATGGAACAAGGAAGAGGGCTCCAGGAGTAGAGAATTGCGTGCACTAAGGAGAGGCACAAGGCACATTCGAGGAATGGAAAAAAAGGCGTAATTGAAGCAAATACGTCAATCAGCTTCCCAAGGATCGGAGTGAAATATATTCTAACATGCATGTCTAATGGCCTAAAAGACACTGTTTATTTTCTGTGGTTTGGAAATATCCCACTGTGGCTCGTCTGGCACCCCAGAGAAATCTGATGCTGGTTTGGGAAGGTCTAATTACTTCTCACAGAAGACCAAAGCAAATGAGTGAAGTCTTTGTGTGTGTTCCCTGGAAAAATTTGACAAAATTGTGTGCCTGGTTTGTGTTATTTTAGACTTTAAGTAACATTAGGACATGGTATAATAGGACATGTCTATAGTATATTGAAATTCGGTGCTTTGAAAATCATTTGCCTTTTCTCATGAAGGGAACACATTGGCATTTGGGTAACGAATCCACCTTGCCACGTGGGAGGTGAGAGCAGCAATAATCTTTGACTCACAGAAACTCATTTCCATACACCGCTCAGGAAAATCGGTTTCATTTACTTTATAATTTCACCTCCGATGAAAGCCTTGTTAAGTGTGAGTCATAGTAAATGCGAGGTCCTAGAATTTGAGAGAGCCCAGTATAAAAAATTCATGAAATCTTTCTGCACTGTTTACTCCACTTCTCCTTATTGCAACCGGGTAATTGGTCTTTTTTTTTTTCTTTCTAGTTTTAATGTGCTTTCTCTCCTTTGCTTTCCAAAGGACATAACCTTCCTCTTGCAAAGGTGTGTATCTGATTTGGAGGAGATGAAAGTCTGTTATGGGAGGAAAGCTGAGAGAAAGACAGGATAGTTTCCAATTTTTGGAATTCAAAACAAGGATTGGGACTTGCCTGGTGTCCAGTGGTTAAGACTCCATGCTTTCAATGCAGGGGGTGCAGGTGTGATGCACACCCTGAGGTGAGGCTAGACACACACACACACAGAAAAAAAAATCCAGGATTTGTCAGCTAAAACTATTGTTTTAAATATGGATTTTGTATGTTAGCATGTTTAGCAAACCCAGGAAGCAGGCCTTGGTATCGTGTAGAAAAGAGTGAAAGTGAAAGTGTTAGTCACTCACTCGTGTCTGACTCTCTGGGATCCCATGGACTGTAGCCTGCCAGGCTCCTCTGTCCATGGAATTCTCCAGGAAAGAGTACTGGAGTGGGTAGCCACTCCCTTCTTCAGAGGATCTTCCCGACCCAGGGGTTGAACCCAGGTCTCTCACACTGCAGGCAGATTTACCATCTGAGCCACTAGGGAAGCCAGAAAATATAAAAAAGATATGCCTAGGGAGAATCACTGGATAAGACACATTAAATTTAAATTTCCTATTAAATTTGAATTTCAGATAAACAATGAATACTTATTTTAGTATAAAGTGTGTGCCAAATATTGCATGGGACATACTTATATTAAAAGATTATTCACTGTTACTCTGAAATTCAGATTTAACTGGGCATCTTGTATTTTTATTTGCTAAACCTGACAATTGTACCTCTAAGGTATAGGACAGCAAGGCAAGTACTGCTCTATAGAAACAGAAAAATGAGAGGTGAGGGAGATTCAGGACATGCCGTTCATACTGGCCGTCCAAACTTCGCAGCCCTTTTCTCTGAGCAGAGCTTGTGCTCTGTGTAGAATCAGAAAGCACGAGAGGCTTGATTTCCCAGGCTTCCTTAAATACATATGAGGGCACTTGCCAGGGAGCTACATCTACCCTGACTCTGATTTGAAAGCTGATATTCAGAAGCAGCAGGCGCTGCGCAGAGTCCATTCTGGTGTTGGGTGATGACAGTGACCTTGGCCACACCCACTGTCCAGTGTTGTCAGTGGAGGAAGCTGTGAGGTCCAGTGTCCATAGCAACAGCAGAGTCTCAAGGCCTTAAGTCTAAGGCCTTATCCTGAGCACCGTTCCTGGCTGCAGAGCCTTCGGTGCTTGGTGCAGAGTTCTGGTGCCCCCTGGGGCCCTGCAAGGTGCCAGCGTTCTTCTGATGAGGGCTTTTTGCTCCTTAACTGTCAGAGTCAGTTCTGTCCCTTGCATGTAAAAAGTGTGCATGCATTGTCCATGAAGGGTGAAATATAAGCCTTTACAGACCTGAGAAATTGTGGAGAGAAGAATAAAGAGGAGCAAGAAGAGAATGGCCTGAGAGAGAACAGAGTGGGCAGAACTGTGTCTGGAGAGGAGATGGCACACAGTAAGTTGGGCAGGGTGGAGGCCTGGGAGGGTACTCTTGTGCCAGTCTTCACTTGGGGAGCTGTCCTGGGGGTTTGCAGCCAGTTCTGACAGCCTGATGGGGATTGTGAGGATGGTGTCCATTTGGACTGCATTGTGCTTGAGCTCTTTAAGCATTCAAATTTTTTCATTTTATTTTTCCTTTCTAAAATTGTAGTTAAAAAACACATAACATAAAAGCTGCCATGTTAGCCATTATTAGGTTGAAAGTGAAAGTCGCCCAGTCGTGTCCGACTCTTTGGGATCTGTACAGTCCATGGAATTCTCCAGGCCAGAATACTGGAGTGGGTAGCCTTTCCCTTCTCCACGGGATCTTCCCAACCCAGGGATCGAACCCAGGTCTACCCACTTTGCAGGCGGATTCTTTACCAGCTGAGCCACAAGGGAAGCCCATTATTATTAGGTTGAGTTCAGCAGTATTCAGAGCCTTCGCACTGTTGTAAAGCAGATCTCCAAAAGTTATTAGTCTTGGAAATCTGAAACTCCCTCCCCATGAGACAAAACTCCCTCCCACCCTCCAGCTCCTTTCTGTTTCTATGAATTTGACTCATACACTATCTGTCCTTTCATGTCTGGCTTATTTCACTCAACATAATCTCCTCAAAGTTCATCCACATTTGTAGCATGTGACGGGGTCTCCTTCTTTTGAAGGCTAAATAATCTCCCTTGCATGTGCGGACCACATTTTCTTCCCTCATTCACCCGTCAGTGGACACTTGGGTTGCTTCCAGCTCTTGGCCACTGTGTATTAACACGACAGTGCAGACAGCTCTTTGAGGGCTCGTGAATATCTTGAAATTGCTCTTGAGTGCAAGCATTTCATCTTGGTGAGGCAGGAGGAGTTGTGGAGATTGAGCTGTCCAAAGCCTCCCTCAATTCCCGGGTGGCTCAGATACCATCTACAGTGTAGCTGAGGAGCTTGATGGGTGGATAAGAGGTGGTTTTGCAGCTAAGACGTGTGCAGGGAAGAGCACCCAAGCCTGGGTTGATGGGGAGTCACAGAATGACCTCAGAACAATGGGTCAATGAGGGCTCATCAAACAGGGCTTGCTGCTGGGCTGGGTTGACCTGAGTTAGACTAGAGTCAGCACGGATTTCCAGACTCAGATACCAGCATGGCAGGCAGCACCCCAGGGAAAAGAGCTGTTGTGCCAGGTTCCTGAAGTCCCCAGCTCTTCTCGACTGTGACAAGTTTGCAAAAACCGTGGAACTCAACACTTCAGGAAGAGAAGGAGAGAGCAAGAGGAGCTATCTGGGAACCACAGGTTACCTACATGGGTGGTCAAATTGTTGCATTAGCTATAGAGATACTTCTGTATCTGGCAAAAGTGTGGATAAGGCAGAGAAGGCAGGCTGGATCAGTGGTAGCTGTTGTTCACTCGCTAAGTCGTATTTGACTCTTTGTGACCCCATGGACTGCAGCACACCAGGCTCCTCTGTCCTCCACTATTACCCACAGTTTGCTCAGATTCATGTCCATTGAGTCAGTGATGCTGTCTAACCATCTCATCCTCTGCCTTCCCCTTCTTCTGCTCTCAGTCTTTCCCAGCATCAGGGTCTTTTCCAATGAATTGGCTCTTCGCATCAAGTGGCCAAAGTTTTGGAGCTTCAGCTTCAATATTAGTCCCTCCAATGAATATTCAGGGTTGATTTCCTTTAGGATTGACTGGTTTGATCTCCTTGCTGTCCAAGGGGCTCTCAAGAGTCTTCACCAGCACCGCAATTCAAAAACATCAATTCTTGAGCGCTCAGCTTTCCCTGTGGTCCAACTCTTAAATAGTTAACTTTTTGTTGCCCTGCTCTATTTCCCTACCTTCCAACTCACATTGTGTGCTTCAGCCCCACGGCACTGCTCATCACTCCCCCAAGCCACCCACGCATCATCCCTCGGGCTCTGGAATGCCCCATGGAGTTCTGAGCAAGCAGCTTGGCTGATGCTGTCTGTGTTCTGGAGAAAAATCAATGGTTTCCAAGGTGCCTCAGCTTCAAACCCTGCGGGTTTCTGTTCATTCAGTTCCCTTGGTGTGGATCTCTCCCATCGCCACTTGAAAAAACACATTTGCCCCTCGAAAGCCAGACCAAATGCCACATCTGGGATATTTATTGAGACCTGTGTTCCCTCTCCAGGCAGAATCAATCACAGCAGTTTCCCTTGCCTTTTGTATTTGATGGTTATGTGTCTGTCTGCCTCGCTGGGCCACGAGCAAGCTGACGGCAGAGAACACGTGATTCTCATCGTTATACCCCAGCTCCTGACACAAAACTGATTAGAGCACTCTGGGGCCTTCCTGGGAACAGACTCCTCCCCATTCCCCCAGGCCATATCCCCCATCTCTTGTTTGCAGAAAGGCTTTAGTCTCCTAGGCTTTCACTGAGTTCCAAAGAGCAAATTTAACCAGAGAAGTGAGAAAATGCAGAAACAAAGGGAAAGAGGCAAGCAAGACAAAATGGGAGTTTAGCCATAAAACAAAATCAAGGATCTTTAATTCCTCTTCCAGGAATATAGATAATATCCTGAACCATACCCTTGAATTGTTGTGCAGATATTAAAACCCCCACCAGGTGGAAGAAGTTAACTGCATGTTGTCCAAAAGCAAGAAGGCCCCAAGACCGACAGGAATCAGAAGACTGATGAAGTTAACACTGGACATAACACCTTGTCCCCTTACCACCAATCAGTCAGAAAAATGTCCAGAAGCTGATCATGTAGGAACCCTCTCCCTCATCTGTGGAGGAGAGTCAGGAAGCCTAAAGACAAAGGTAGAAGACTTTTTCTAGGAATTAGGTTGTGAAAAGGAAAGAGAAGAAGATGATCAGAGAGAGTAAAAAAAAATCTTTCCCAAGGACTTCCCTGATGGTCCAGTGGTTAAGACTCCATGCTCCCAAAGCAGGGGGGTGGGGGGTGGGTGGGCACAGGTTTGATCCCTGGTCATGGAACTAAGAATCCACACGCTGTGCAGCCAGAAAAAAAACCCAAAAAACCTGTTTTCTAAATAATTATTTTTTGGCTGTGCCACATGGCAAGTGGGATCTTCCTCAACCGGGGATTGAACCCATGGCCCCTGCTGCATTGGGATCGCGGTCTTAACCATTGGACCACCAGGAAGCAAAAAAAAAAAAAAAGTTTTTTTTTTTAAAATAGGAGAAAATAGACTTGGAGCTGCTTGTATGTTGAGAGGAAAATGCCAAATGAGAGGAGGATCAGGAAAGAAGGCGATAATTGAGGTGTGAAGGAATTTGAAGGGATTGGGGGGCTGGAGGCAGGGTGCAGCGGTGGGTTGGAGGAAGGCTGACCCTTCAAACCACAGAGGAAGGGCTTGGGGACAGGTGCTGATGAACAAGTCTGCGAGCAGTGGCACTTGTAGGGGTTCAATGAGAGATGTTTGAGGGAGACTGTGCCCCTGGACTCTATACTAAGTGAGCTAGGAAACATCTCATTTGAGGGAGGGCGGTGGTGGCTCAGCAGTAAAGAATCCACCTGCAATGCAGGATCAGGAGGAGATGAGGGTTCAATCCCTGGGTCGGGAAGATCCCCTGGAGGAGGAAATGGCTACTCACTCCAGTATTCTTGCCCAAAGAATTCTATGGACGGAGGAGACTGGTGGGCTACAGTCCACGGGGCTGCAAAGAGTCAGGCGTGACTGAGCAAACACGCACACGGGACCATCTCACAGTGATGCAGGCTGCAGAGGCGCAGTGGGGTTCACATTCTCTTTCTGCCACTGACCAGCTATGTCCTTGAGAAATTTACTGGAACACCCTGTGTCTCACTTCTCATCTGTACAGTGGAGATGATAATACTCCACAATGCATCGTTGTAAGGCTTTTTTGATGTGGACCATTTTAAGTCTTTATTGAATTTTTTTTTTACAACATTGTTTCTGTTATGTTCTGTTTTTTTTTTAGCCTTGAGGCACATGGGACCTTAGCTTCCTGACACCAGGGATTGAACCGGCACCCCCTGCTTTGGAAGGCAGAGTGTTAACAACTGGGCCACCAGGGAAGTCCCTGCATCATTGTAAGAATTAAATAAGTTAGAATCTGTGAAGGGCTTAGAACAGCCTGGGCATAGAACAGGCTCCGTATAACAGCTATTGTTGTTACTGCCTTCGGCATCCCCATTCTCTGTGGAGCTAGAGGGTTTAGCATGCAAGCTGGAGGCTGTAAAGATTTGGGCCAGCAAAATAGGAGAAGGGAGTAAGAATATGAAAGATTGCTGAATTATACTGTGGGATACAGATAAGACCGGAAGATGAAGCTTGCCAGCAGTGTAAATCTTCCCAGCTGTGTGATGTTATCACTGAAGAACCTGTAATAGGGGCTTCCCAGGTGGCACAGGTGGTAAAGAACCCACCTGCCAATGCAGGAGAGACTTAAGAGAGCTGGGTTTGATCCCTGGGTCAGGGAGCTTCCCTGGAGAAGGGCATGACAACCCACTCTAGTATTCTTGCCTGGAGCATCCCACTGACAGAGAAGACTGGTGGGCTACGGTCTGTAGGGTTGCAGAGAGTTGGACACAACTGAAGCGACTTAGCACACACATACAACCTATAAGACAGGGTTTTACTTCCCTTTTCTAGAGGCAAACTTGTGGTTTAGAAAGTTCCAGGCATTTGCCTCGGGTCACATGCTGGTGAGTGGCAGACACGAGGGATGTGACTCCAGTGCTCCACCTTTTAACCCCCTGGTGTGAAAAACACGCTACAAAGCAGCTCACAAACCAAACTGTCATCAGGCCTTCGAAGCTGTGGTTCAGGGGTGATGATGGGGTTAGAACACACACGGGGAAAGAACAAAAGAAATGGATAAACAGAATGTTTATGGACTGTGTGAAGCGCGGCTATGACACTGGCTAGTGACAGTTTCCTCCAACATGAAAATAGGCTAGTTCACAACTCACTTCCTGGAAACACAAAAGTCAAAATCTGTAGCTCAGATGGCAAAGAGTCTGCCTGCAATGCAAGGGACTAAAGGTTTTGATTCCCGGATCGGGACGATCCCCCTGGAAAAGCAAATGGCAACCCACTTCAGGATTCTTGCCTGGAGGATTCCATGGACAGAGGAGCCTGGCAGGCTGCAGTCCTTGGGGTCGCAGAGAGTCGGACACAACTGAACGACTAACATTGGTGTGTCTGTGTGTGTTAGTCACTCAGTCGTGTCCGACCCTTTGTGATTCCATGGACTGTAGCCTACCAGGCTCCTTTGTCCATGGGATTCTCCAGCAAGAATCCTGGAGTGGGTTGCCATTTCCTTCTCCAACAATGGTATCGAAGCTCTTTGGTAAACGCATCCTTTATTCAAGGACTTGGCTCAACGTTAAAGCAGATGTGACAGAGTGTCTGGGATACATGATGGTGGATCCAGCAGTGCCTGGCACACCAAGGTGATTCATGTTTGCTTGTTGATAGAGTGATGGCTCAGGAGGGTGAGGGGAAAATATGTGGGAGATCCATCAGAAATTGGTGTAGGGACTTCCCTGATGAGCCAGTGGTTAAGACTCCACACTTCCACTGAAGTGGGCACGAGTTCAAAAAAAATAAGAAAGCCTAACAGAGGAAATTCTCTCAAAAAGCCACATTGGAGGGAGACTGACAGTGGCCCCCTGTCACTCTCCTTATACCTAATTGTCCCCTCCCTATACCCAGATTTCCACTTCTGTGAAGGAAATAGTATATATTTCTTATTACTGTTATTTCTGGGGCCTAGCTAAAATATAATAGGTAGATGGTAAAGTTTGTAGGAGAGAGAAGGTTGGGTGGAAGGATGGATGGATGTTGGATGGATGGATACATTAATAGATGGAAAAAGACAGTACCCAGAAATTACTTAAATGTCTGTAAAACACTCACCTAAACTGAAATCATCCAACCGTATTAACTGTCCTAACAGTCAAAGCCCTACCGGCTTCTAGACGGTAATGGCCCAGCTGGTTTAAATGGGTCTCCATGGTTACAGGCATGCTCTGGTTTCCATGGTTACATTTCCCAGTCCCTCACAGGAGTTAGAGATATATACTTGAAATTTAAAAGGATTTCTTTTTCTTTTCTTTCACCAGCCTACACAGAAATCCGGGGTTCTACGGTCTAGGGTGAACATCTCAGTGACCTCTTAGGAAGAAAAGGGGGGAAATGGTGATAATATTTGTGACAGTTCTATTTCTCTCATTCGCACTGAGTGAGGAAGAGAGGATTCAACAGGGAAATATCATGGCAGTAGAATGAAACTGCTGTATCATGAGCCGGAGTGTTTTGCTTAATTAGTGGAGGAGGAAAATGGGAGAGGCAAGAACATCTGATATGGCTTCAGTGGGAGGTGGGGGATGTTTTCCAAAGGTGGAGGGGAGTCCTCCTATGTCAGAGTCCTTTTAACGTGGTCTTCCCTCTGTGCCACAGCAGTGCTGCAATCACTTTGCATTAATTTCCCCCACAGTCCTCATTTCAAACAACCCCTCCTGGCCCATTTTGGCTTCATCAGACATCTGTCAGAAGTCATCAGCCTGGGTCAAGATACTTGGATCTGGCTTTTCTTGGCAGAAGGAACCCATGTGGAACTCTAGTGCCTCCTTGTGGTAGATCTAACATTTCCGTCTCTACTTCACTCCAGAAAAAGCTGTTTTTACTCGCAAAATTTTTAGGAAGCAAAAATATTCTTTCCTCATGTATTAATGTATCTATCCATCTATCCTTCCACCCAACCCTCTCTTTCCCACAAACTTTACTGTGTATCTATTATATTTCAGCTAGACCTTAGCAATAATACTAATAAGAAATATAGGCTATTTCCTTCACAGAATTCAGCTGGGTATAGTTGTTCAGTCGCTCAGTTGTGTCTGACTCTTTGCAACCCCATGGACTACAGCACGCCAGGCTTCCCTGTCCTTCACTGCCTTTTGGAATTTGCTCAAACTCATATCCATTGTGTCAATGATGTCATCCAACTATCTCATCCTCTGTCACCCCCTTTTCCTCCTGCCTTCAATCTTTTCCCAGCATAAGGGTCTTTTCAAATGAGTCAGTTCTTTGCATCAGATGGCCAAAGTATTGGAGCTTTAGTTTCAGCATCAGTCCTTCGAATGAACACCCAGGACTGATCTCTTTTAGGATGGACTGGTTAGATCTCCTTGCAGTCCAAGGGACTCTCAAGAGTCTTCTCCAACACCACAGTTCAAAAGCATCAATTCTTCGGCACTCAGCCTTCTTTATGATCCAACTCTCACATCCGTCTGGAAAAACCATAGCCTTGACTATCTGGACCTTTGTCGGCAAAGTGATGGGTAGGGAGGGGACCAAATAATCGAACAGCTCCTAAGAGTACAAAGAACTATGGGAGAAAGACAGGGAGGGACCTGGCTGGGGAAGCTGTGTCAACTATGGAGCTAGAAGACATTGTAAAGCTGGATGTTCAAGGTTGCAAGATTTTAAAAAATAACAATGTTTCATTTAAGAGGGGTTTCTGTCATCAAAATAAACCGGAGTATAAATCATAGTAACAGCTGTCTTTATCCGAGTTCATGTACTTGCTACCTCAAAGCTTCTCTGTTGACAGAAGCAAGTACAGACTCAGTGCTGTTGAAAAAGAGCTGAGAAGAAGCTGCCAATATTAGACCCAGCGCAACACAGCATCAGCACAGCATCAGTGATGGGGCATCCGGGGCAGAGGCGCAGGTACCTCCTGGAGGGTCCAGGCTGTTCACTGGGCAGAGGGTGCTGTGCGCGCGTGCGTGTATTCGTGCGCACGTGCGCTCATGTGTGTGCGTGCGTGAGTGCGTGTGTGCGCGCGCGCGTGTGTGAGAAGAGTGTCGCAGATGCAGGTAGGGAGGAGGCACAGATACCCCTTGTCTTCCCCTCAACAATGAGCCCATCAGAAGAGATGGCGCGTTAATCTGAAGGCTGTGGAGTCATTGAAAGATTTAAGTAGGGCGGGGATAGAATCAAGTTTGCATATTATAGAGGTCATTTCTATGGCATTATATTCATATCCGAGGTCAAGAATGGCTCCCGGGCTCTGGGTTGACAAACTCTGGGTTGACGCTCCCGACTTCATTGACGGTGGTGCCATCCACAGACAGAGAACGGTCTAGGAGAAGAGGTTGGAACACGGTGGCCACAGATGGGTTTGCAGAAAAGTTGAAAAAGACCATCAGATTTAGTTTCAAAAAGGTCACTGAAAATCTTAATGACAACAATTTTAATGGACTAATTAGGGATGGCAAATTGAAGCAGGTTTATTTTTATTTGAACATTATGAAAGTTTCATGAGAGTACAGGGCTCATCTACTAAGGATATATGAGTTTCTATTTTTATTGTAATTCAATAATTATAAAATTGAAAAGTATAAAAATATGTAGTAAAAAAATAAATCTCTCACTTTAGTACCCTGGTTATTAAAGTTTCTTCTCTGGAGGCCCAGAAGCAACACTATTATGGGTTCCTTGATTACCCTTACAGAGATATTCTAAATCACACACACACATACACACACACACACACACACACACAGAGACATACACACACACACATACACACACATATGGACATTGTTTTTCCTCCTTCCTTTTCTTCCTTTCCTTTTTTTTTTTTTTTTGTAGTCTACCATTATGCTCTTTAATATTTTCACTTAATATCTCTTGGAGATGGTTCCATGTCAGAATATACAGAACTGCCTGAATCTTTTAAACAACAGCCTTATGCTCCATAGAATGAAGGCAACAATTTATTTATAACCAGTCCTCCATGGACATTAATTTCTTGCTATTATAAACAATGCTCAACTGAAAATGACTTATCATTGTACACTTATGTGAGCATACCTGTAGAATAAATTTCTAGCAGTGGATTTAAGTTCTGTTGTATGCAATTTTTATGAATGTCGACAAATTACCAAAAAGGCCACATTAAATTTCATTCTTCCCAAGAATGTATGAGAGAATGAATTTCCCACCTGCCTTGCCAACACAGGATATTTTTAACTTTTGCTAATCAATTAGTTGAAAAGTGATTTCTCATTGTAGTTTTAATTTGCATTTCTTTTTTATGAGTAAGGTTGAATTTCTTTTCATGTATTTAAGAACTATTTTGTTTCTTAGGCTTAGATCAAGCATAACCTGTAGGTTATGGGTAGGTTTTGAACTCATGAGTTCATATCCTTTGCTCACTGATAATTTTTTCTTGTTTGAACTTTTCTTATGGACTTTCATCAGTTATTCAAATGCTAAAATAAGGCTTTTGTGATGTGAATTGCAAATATTCCTTTGTCTTCTGACTGAGTCTTCTATGCAGAAATTTTCTTTAATATAGTCCAATTCATCAATGTTTTATTTTTGGGCTTCTGGATGTTATGTTATCCTTAAGCAATCTTTGCCCATTCTAAGAGTACCAAAATAAACTGTCTTACATTTTCTTCTGGTATGTTTAAGGTTTCATTTTTTTCACATATAAATATTTGATATTTCTGGGATTTGTTTTGGTCTACAGTATGAAAGGTCTAACTTATCTTTTCTCCCACATGTCTAACCCGGGAATCTCGACATCTTTTATTGAGTAATCTATTTGCCCACCCGGGTGATTTGAAAAGCCTTCTATGCATTTGTGTCTGTTTCAAAACTTCCTATGACAGGTGAGCTTGAATTCTATTTGTGACCTTGCCCTTGAAGGAAGAATTCATTTGTTGTTGTTGTTGTTTACTTTTTGGCTGCAACTCACAGCACATGGGATCTTAGTCTCACCTCCCCTACCCCAACCGGGGATTGAACCCACTCCCCCAGCACTGGAAGGTGGAGTCTTAACCAGTAGACCTCCAGGAAATCCTCATTGCTGTTGTTTTGCTTTCAATTATGGGAGAGGCTTGAGCAAGTTTGTATGCTAGGGAGAAGTAGGCGGTGCAGACGTTCAGTGGAAGCACAAATGGGCCAAGAGGGGAATCAGGGCAATTTAGAGCAGCTCCAAAGAGCTGACGGTGTGCCCACCTCTGGCAGGGGAGTGCATGTTGGGAATTTTCTCAGCAAGACTGGAGGCAGCTTCCTTTCCAGCTCACAGAGCACCCCCTCCAGTTTGTCAGTCTCCTCATGGCATCTCTTCCTCCCCACTCAGTCTGGAATATGTTTTTCTTTTTAAGATTTATTTATTTTTGGCTGCACGGGGTCTTCACTGCTGCATAAGGGCTTGCTCTAGTTGTGGCGAGGAGGTTGTGTTGCTTGGACTTCTTGTTGCGGAGGTTTCTCTGGTTGTGGAGCACAGGCTCTAAGCGCGTGGGTTTCAGTAGTTGTGGCACACGGGCTTACTTGCTCCTCGGCATGTGGGATCTTCCAGGTCCAGGGATCGAACCAACGTCCCCTGCATTGACAGGCAGACTCTTAACCATTAGACCACCAGGGAAGCCCTGAAATGTGTATTAATCGCTTGTGTTTCCTCCCGGGATTCCACTTCTCTTAACCTGAACCCAACCTGGATCAAGGCTACGACTCATCTTTTGCTGGTTTCTAAGTAGGGCCATATCCCTTGCCCTCAGGGTTGATTCCAAACCTGCAAGCCCCTGAGCCCTTCCTCTCAGCAAATGATGGGTCTCTTCTGGGTGATGTGCAGGTTCTCTCTCCAGAGCCCATGGTTGGAATTCGAAGGCTGGGAAACTAAAATTCTAGGTAAGAATCTGGGTAATGTGCATTTTTAAGAGGTAAAACGTCCAGAGTGTTCATCACATTCTCAACACAGCCCAAGGTTAAAAAAAAAACAAACTTCAATTTCAGCAAATTGAGTATGCCAGGAATAATCTTCCTTATCCTTCTGAACTTTACCTAAAACCTGCTGATACCCATAACTGCCCTCATTTCCTCCTCCCCATTTTCAGAGGGTGTGGATTTCTCTTCCTCTTCATCTCAGGCTAATCCCTTTCATCATCCTTTTATTAATTTATTTGGCTGTGCTGGGTCCTAGCTGCAGCATGTGGGACCTAGTTCCCTGACCAGGGATTGAACCCGGGCCCCCAGCATTGGGAGTGTGGGGTCTTAGTCTCTGGACCTCCAGGCAAGTCCCCACCATCCTCTAGCTCCAGCCTTTCAGTGAGATCATTTTCCCTAGTTCCCCATGTCTCCCCTCCACTGTCTTGCCTTTCAGACCGGTCCCCCTCATTCCTGAACACACACAACAGCACCATCACTGCCCAAACGCCTATTACCCTCTGTCTGCTTTGCTCTCAGCTCCGCCTTGTGGGGTCCAGTTGGCCTCCTCTGTGATCTCCTGGTGTTTTCCGTGTATCTCTGTCCTGTACTTGATGAGCTGCGTTATCACGGCTATTTCTCTCCCTCTCTTTAGGCTGTGAAGTTGAGGACCATGTCTTAATCATTTCTGCATTCCGAGACCAGGGGCTCAAACATTGTGGGAGCTCAAAAAATATTTGTTCACAGGACTTCATCAATACAATTCTCCTTCTGTAGACTTCTTCTCTTATTATGTCTTTTCTTGAGTTATAGAAACTAGAATAGGGAGCAGTACAACTATTTCTCTTGTATTTCTTTTCGCTCTCATATGATCCAATACTCTACTAGCTTTGGGGGCTATAACTATGCACTGAGTTGGTCTGAATGACTCCTGAGCCCTTTTCTGCCTTATAACTGAGAACTCACAGCTCACATTCTAATAAGTATAATCTGTATTATTATTGCCTAACCTAACGTCATTACTGCCCACACTGAAGCTTAAGCTTGTGAGGCAGTACAAACAAAGCTCAGTTAGAAAAAGTTACCCATGTAAGGTGGAGAAGGAAATGGTAACCCACTCCAGTATTCTTGCTTGGAAAATCCCATGGACAGAGGAGCCTGGTGGGCTACAGTCCATGGGGTCACAAGAGTCGGACACGACTGAACGACTTCACTTCACCCATGTAAGGAAAAATACTCCACCTTTTGTCTCTTTGAATGACACATTTACACACGATCTAACTGCCACGTATAGGAGGCCGGCAGCACTATGGCAACATATCCGATTGCTAATTTTAAACAGCAATTTGCTAACCCTAACCTTTGTTCGACAACACTTATTAAAAAAAATCCATATTTAACTATTTCATATCAGGCCTTTTATTAATTGTGGCGTTTTTCATTTTTTTCAAATTTTTACCTGCCCAGAATTCATTTTCTTTTCTAATGATCCCTCCAGTTTCTCTTAGAGAACCATCAATCACAGAGGCCAGAATCTTTAGTGCCCCTGAAAAATCTGCTGACCACCAGGCCCTCCACCAATGATGGCTGCTGAGAAGTCGCTAACACTAGGTTGCACCTTGGGCTTGAGGATGTGAAGGCAAATTTGTTTCTCCTATCTTTTTTTAAAATTAATTTATTTAGCTGTGTCAGGTCTTAGCTGTGGCTCGTGGGATCTTTCATTGCCTCACACGGGCTCTTTAGTTGTGGCACACAGGGTTAGTTGATCCCCAGCATATTGGATCTTGGTTCCCCGACCAGGGATCAAACCCATTTCCCCTGCAATACAAGGTGGATTCTTAACCATTGGACCACCAGCGAAGTCCCCTATCTTGTTATATCAGTTTCCTAGTTGCTGCTGCCAAAAAACCACCACAGACTTGGCAATTTAGAATTCATCTCCCCAAATTGCATAGGCCAGAAGTCTAAAATCAAGGAGTCAGAAGGCTCCAGGAGACAGTTCTTCTTGGCCTCTTCCAGCTTCTAGCAGCTTGTAGAGCACCTTGGCTTGTGGCAACATAACTTCAGTCTCTGCCTCCATCTTCTTGTAACCTTCCTCTCAATGTGTCTTTGTGTCTTAAATCACTCTTTCTCTTCTAAGGACACTGGTCATTGGATGTAGGGACCATCTGATCTCATCTTGAGATCCTTCATGTAATTATATCTGCAAACACCCTTCTTCTAAATAAGGTCACACTCTGAGGTTCTGGGTGGACGCATATTTTGGGGGCTACTATCAGCCCATGACTTTCCCCCCGACACTCCAGACACAGCTCTCCAGATGCTCAAGATAGAAATCTGAGCATCTCCTATTTCCCTTCCTCCTTCCCCTAGTTTTGTGATTTGGAAGTCTGGGGTCCCAGCTTTGACTAACCTCTTTCAAGGGCTGCCTCAGTATTGGACGCCTTCGATCAAGATACATGATAAATTGGCAATGTCAGGCAAGCTTTCTCACTTGGGTTAAGGGTGGCAATTCTTTACATTTTTTCATTGCCTTCCATCTTTTTTCTTGCCTTGTTTGTAAATGGAAGGGCTAGATCAATCATTTGGAATTGTATTGGGGTTTATATATGGCAGCAGAATGTGGTGAATAAACCATGACAGCCATATTTCCTATCTTCTTTGTGCTAAATGTACTTCTTGATGCCAGATTTCATGGATGCCAATAAATAGGGGACAAGCAGTGCTGACTGGGCACAACCTACCCAGCTAAGTCATCTCTGAATGGTCAGTGTGTGCTTGCTCACTCTTTAGCCCCCACGAAAAACTCATAGCCATGGGAACTGAAAAAAAAAGACACCTAATGAAGAGGGGTTCATGATGGTGAACCACAGGTGAATAGACGGGTGGATGAGTGATATCCCATTTTGGTAAACAGAAAACTGACATTATTGAATTAGTGATAATGAAAAAATAAGATGGCTATTGCAAGCATTTTTTTTTTTAAATGGAGTATAATTGCTTTACAAGGCTGCGTTGGTTTCCACTGTACAAGGAAATGAATCAGTATGAATACTGTGCTCTGTAGCATGGGTTATCTCGTTGCCAGTTACAGCACTTTCCCTTTCTTTTAGGGAACTACCCTCACAAGTTCTCAGAAGTTCTCAGCCTCTGTGGTTTAGATCGGGTTTAACTCACCCTTTGGTTTTATAGGTGGAAATGTGAACCAGCCTTGGGCTACTGGGTGACTGACCTCCTGACCATATATGATTCATTCAGGGGTACACAAGTGACCAGGGTTGATCCCTAGAGCCAATTTGACTGGTCCTTGGGTATTACTGGCTGGAACTAGTAGGAAAGAGAGGATTTTTTTTTTCATTCATTGCTAAGCTGGTAGGCGATGGACAGGGAAGCCTGGCGGGCTGCGGTCCATGGGGTCACAGAATTAGACATGACTGAGCGACTGAACTGAACTAACGTTGCCAGTGTAGAGGGGGTGCTATCTGTGTCAACACCTAAGCCTACCTACAGATGAAGTCCACACAAGGGAAGCAGGCTGAGGGACAGGGACAGAATCCTGGTGATGTGACCTGGGTGTCCACATCCAGTCGTACCTCAAGCCCAGCTACCTTCTGAACTTTTCATTACATGAGTGAATAAATTGTTTATTTATTTTTTGCCTAAGCCAGTTTGAACTAAGTTTCTCTCACTTGCTGCCAAGACTCCTGATAAATGTAGGAATTTTCTGAGGTCGTAAGAAATGACTAGGGCTATTACCCAGGAATAATGATAACCATCATTTATTGTTGGATTTTGTGCTAGTTGTTTAGATGTGTCTTCTCATGTAATTCTCATAACACTCTGTGAGGTGTGCATGTGTGCTAAGTTGCTTCAGTCGTGTCTAACTCTGTGACCCTATAGACTGCAGCCCACCAGGCTCCTCTGTCCTTGGGGATTCTCCAGGCAAGAATACTGGAGGGATTGCCATGCCCTCTTCCAGGAGATCTTCCCGACCTAGGGATTGAACCCATTTCTCTTATGTATCCTGCATTGGCAGAGGGTTCTTTACACTAGCGACACCCGTGAGGTTATCAGTTCAGTTGAGTTCAGTTGCTCAGTTGCGTCCGACTCTGCGACCCCACGGACTGCAGGACACCAGGCTTCCCTGTCCATCACCAACTCCTGGAGCTTGCTCAAACTCATGTCCATTGAATCGGTGATGCCATCCAATCATCTCATCCTCTGTCGTCCCCTTCTCCTCCTGCCTTTAATCTTTCCCAGCATCAGGGTCTTTTCCAATGAGTCAGCTCTTTGCATCAGGTGGCCGAAGTATTGGAGTTATAGTGTCCCCTATTTTAAGACAAATTACAGCTGAGATAGTTTAAGAAACTTTCTCAAGTTTACAGTTAAACTTTCTCAAGTTACAAGGCCGGGATTTGATTTCAAGTTGCTGTCTCCAAAATTTATGCTCTTAACTAGCAGAGCATAACACCCTTGTGTTACTCAGAGCTCTTAGTCGAAAACAAAATAATATATCTGGCCAGTTTATGTAGGTCCAGACCCTATATAAGCAGGAATATGTCCGATCTCACTGCGACGCTCCAGTGTCGCCACCGCTTCATACCACATTACGGGCCTCCAACATGTCAGGTTATCTAGCCTCCACCAGAGTAAGATCATTCTGGGAACATGTGCTTCTTTACTTTTTTCTTCTTGGAATCTGGATCCTACGTGGGTGCCCCTAATTGGCAGAGCCCAAGACACACACATACTTGTGCTCTAGCAGCAAGGGAGGCTGGGAAATGAGTTCTGCCTTCTACCTCTCCCCTCATCATCATCATTTCAGTTCAGTTCAGTTGCGCAGTCGTGTCCGACTCTTTGCGACCCCATGAATCGCAGCACGCCAGGCCTCCCTGTCCATCACCAACTCCCCGAGTTCACTCAGACTCACGTCCATTGAGTCCGTGATGCCATCCAGCCATCTCATCCTTGGTCGTCCCCTTCTCCTCCTGCCCCCAATCCCTCCCAGCATCAGGGTCTTTTCCAATGAGTCAACTCTTTGCATGAGGTGGCCAAAGTACTAGAGCTTCAGCTTTAGCATCATTCCTTCCAAAGAAATCCCAGGGTTGATCTTCAGAATGGACTGGTTGGATCTCCTTGCAGTCCAAAGGACTCTCAAGAGTCTTCTCCAACACCACAGTTCAAAAGCATCAATTCTTCGGTGCTCAGCCTTCTTCACAGTCCAACTCTCACATCCATACATGACCACAGGAAAAACCACAGTCTTGACTAAATGGACCTTAGTCAGCAAAGTAATGTCTCTGCTTTTGAATATACTATCTAGGGTTGTCATAACTTTTCTTCAAGAGTAAGCGTCTTTTAATTTCATGGCTGCAGTCACCATCTGCCGTGATTTTGGAGCCCAAAGAAATAAAAGCTTCCTGATCTGCATACAGATTTCTCAAGAGGCAGGTTAGGTGGTCTGGTATTCCCATCTCTTTCAGAATTTTCCACAGTTTATTGTGATCCATACAGTCAAAGGCTTTGGCATAGTCAATAAAGCAGAAATACATGTTTTTCTGGAACTCTGTTGCTTTTTCGATGATCCAGCGGATGTTGGCAATGTGATCTCTGGTTCCTCTGCCTTTTCTAAAACCAGCTTGAACATCAGGGAGTTCATGATTCACGTATTGCTGAGGTCTGGCTTGGAGAATTTTGAGCATTACTTTACTAGCATGTAAGATGAGTGCAATTGTGCGGTAGTTTGAGCATTCTTTGGCATTGCCTTTCTTTGGAATTGGAATGAAAACTGACCTTTTCCAGTCCTGTGGCCACTGCTGAGTTTTCCAAATTTGCTGGCATATTGAGTGCAGCACTTTCACAGCATCATTTTTCAGGATTTGAAACAGCTCAACTGGAATTCCATCACCTCCACTAGCTTTGTTCTTAGTTATGCTTTCTAAGGCCCACTTGACTTCACATTCCAAGATGTCTGGCTCTAGGTGAGTGATCACACCATCATGATCATCTGTGTCGTGAAGATCTTTTTTGTACAGTTCTTCCATGTATTCATCACCATCATTATTCATTTATTTGGCTTAGTTGCTCCACAGCATGTGGGATCCTAGTTCCCTGGTCAGGGATCAAAGTTGCATTCCCCACATTGCAAGATGGATTCTTAACCACTGGACCACCAGGGAAGTCCTGTTGTCTGTCCTTTGAATCATGAGGCTCAGTGGCCACAGCATGACAGCAATCTGACATTTTTGATTCTAGAAATCTTAATGTGCCATCTTTGGACCAAACCAAACTCTGAACTTGTCAAAAATAGACGCCTGAGCTCCAACTAAAATCTCTGATGCTGCTGCTAGGGCATCTATATTTTTAATAAGCTCTCAGGGGATTCTGATGAACGCTGAAGCTTCAAACACACGGATCCAGAGGTTTTTGTTGTCTAAATTGGTCCACATTATGCTTGTTCAACTACCACCCCTCACTCCCCTAAATGTAGGTATTACTCAGTTCTGATAAATGCTGAACTGAAGATGCAGTCCTTCTGGGTATTGAGATGCATAATTAACAAGCATATAAGTGTGATTTTTTAAAAAAAGCTCTTTATGATTAGCTGGTAAAAGGAAATTCTCTGAACCCATCTTTTCACATTATTATCTTAGAAGCACCACTGTATAATGAGTGGGTCAACTAACATAAGCTGATGGGGTTGAATCCTCATCTTGTCTTTATTGACAAACACATTTGACTGGCAAACATTTCTAACTCTAAGAGTCTCATTTTCCAACTATGACAATTTTATTACCAGTGCATAAGGCTGTTGGAAAGAAAAAAAGACTAATTTAAAAGACCATAAAATACCTAGTTAACATGAAGACTGAAAAATGGCCACAATTTCTAGATTGATTTTTTGGGCCAATTTCATAGAACCTGCTGTCAGAAGTAGCAAGCTTAGGTTAATGAATTGCTTTCTTAGAGTGTGATGTGTGTGGCTGAGGTATTAGAGTATTATGTATTCTTAGGGGAGCAAGATATGTTGCTTTTAGCCATTACTCAAAAAGATAAAAATCATCTTAAGTTATACACATTGGCAGCTCCATTTATGCTTTTGTGTCCAGTGATAAAAGGAATGAATTAATTTTTATCTCAGAGGGCTGATTATATAAAGGGAAAATTTTAGTTCTAAATACCTGATCAGCCAACATTAACCCATCCTGAGGAAACCGAATGGAAATTCTATAAAAGGCTGCACAGTGGAAAGGAGGTGATTAGAGACTTTAAAAGAGCTTCAGATGCTTTCCAATATTCTAGCATAGATTCTTGACATTTTTCAGGCTTAAAGTAATCACGTACGTTTGCTGATTGCCATTCTTTTATCTATAGCTATCTTTTATTAGCAAAACAGAAATTGATAGCTAAATGTAACCTGGCTAGCTTAGTTGAAATAATACTGAAGTTGAGCCAAAGCAGTTACCTAAGACCTCAGAGTACTTCAGTAACATTCACTGATTTAATTCCCCTGAGGAAAATAGTCACAAGGCACCCACTCTGAATTTCATCTTTAGCATCCTGCTGAGCCCACTACCCTCTCAACGTTCTGTACTTCCAGGGTGTTCAGTGATCTCCTGAGCCCCCAGGCAGCCAAGGACAGAGATAACATAACTATTGCTCCCAGGGACTTTCTCATTTTCAAAGGTGCCCAAGAGAACACAAAGTCTCATGAAACTGAATTCCCATTTATAGTATAATCTTAAACCCTACAGCAGTTGGCTGGTAAAGATATTTGAAGAATGAAAATGTTTAAGCATCAATTTACTCAGTCGAAATGATATTCCACTCTTCATAATGCAAGTATTATCAGTACTGGTGATTACAGCCATGTAACATAAAATGATTATGTTTTAAAGAATATTTAATATAGGAAAGTGACTGTATCAGGGAGAGGGGAAGGTTTACAGGGACATACATAAGTGCAGTGATTCTAAAACTTGACAGAATCATTAGAGATAATTGTTAAAAACGGAGACTTCTGACTCTAACCTCAGGTTCCCCTTCAGTACAGGTGGCTTTGGGAATCTGCATTTAAACAAGCTCCCTAGGTGACTCTGATGGAGGTGGTTCAAGGATTACAAATTAAGGCACAGATCTAACTGTATTCTCCAGTGCTTAAATGAAAACATTCTGTCATGTCCTGGAATTCTAAAGATTAATTGCTATCAACTGATATCTGTTGAATTAATCTGGTGCTATTTAGCTCTTAAAAAGGATGCATATAATCCTCAATAATTAGGCCTCAGAGGAGGAAAGGAACAATGATTTATAACAAATTCTGAGAAAACAAAAACAAAATCCCAGACAGCTCTATTTAAATAATGGCAATTTTGGTAATATAGACAGGAGTTCAATGGACTAATATTCTGATAACTGATGACCATTATCAGTGGAGTTTCATACAGGTTTTCTTAGACCATACAGAGCAAGGGTCTAAGGGATGAACTCAGATATGTTTATAGAGAATTCTCGAAGGCCAGTAAGGTAAACCTTTGGTGTCAGGATCCATCAGGCCAACTCCTATGTGATGTTTATGTTTATGACCAAGAGCTACCTCTTCTGTAAGGCTCCATTTAGCTTCTAAAACCGGAGTTAAGTGCAGTTCCCTGGACTTCCTAGTATTGACTGACTCAGGGACCAATCCTGATTATATTTCTTGCTGTACACCACCACGCTGGTGTGATTCTTCAAACACCATGGAACTAATGCTTCAGGGTTTTGGCATGTGTGGTCAGGCTGTAAGCAGCTTTAGACAGGAAAGAGCTCTCTGCAGGAGGCCTCTTTTGTCTTGTCACTAACGTTAAACCAGGCACCTCTATGCTCTGCTCATCTCGGGCCCTAGCACATCTTTCAAATCTTTTGATCACACAATACCCTGCCTAACCTGCTCTTCCCATTGGTCAAAGAAGTAGAAACGAAAACTAAGAAATTAACAAGATGACCTGATCTCTTCCCTAGCTTCCTGTTCAGTAAATCTCATGAACCAACTGGGTGAACAAGATAACACTGACAAGCCTGCACAGTCTGTACGCAGTGGGGGATGGCAAGAACTCTGACTCTCAATCTCAATGATCAACTGAGGTTACTTCCCTTCTTCCTCTTAAAAAACTTTCACAACTGAGTAGAATATTCAGAGGTGGTTTTAGAGGGGCACTGATTCCACTGTCTGCTCAGATCACCAGCATTCTGATTAAAAGCAACTTTCCTGAGTATTTATTTTTGACTGACGAGCAGCCAGACTTGATTTAGTAACAGGTCATTTTTTGAACTGCTAGCTTGAAAAGACCCTGATGCTGGGAAAGACTGAAGGCAGGAGGAGAAGGGCACAACAGAGGATAAGATGGTTGGATGGCATCATCAACATCATGGACAGGAGTTTGGGTAAACTCCAGGAGCTGGTGATGGACAGGGAGGCCTGGCGTGCTGCGGTCCATGGGGTCACAGAGAATCGGACACAACTGAGCGACTGAACTGAACTGAGCTTGTCATTTTTTTAGGTTTCAACTTAAGTAACATCTCTTCAGACTTTCCTTCTCTCTTTACTCAGGTAGGATTTTCACCTTCAGTTACCTGTTGGAGTGTCCCAAGCCCTGTTTTCTTTATAACACTTACTACAGTATGTGACTCCCCCCACCCAGTTTTATTGAGTAGTTGACATACATCACCATATGAGTTTATGGTGGACAGCATGATGCTTTGATTTACATATTGTGAAATGACACAATAGGATCGGCTAACACCCATCTTCTCATATAGGCACAATAATATGAAATGTTGTGAAGATAACATTTGGGATTTACTCTCTTTGCTTTCCTGTCTACCACACAGCAATTATTAGCAATTGGCACTTATCATCCACCTCTACAAAGATCAGATCAGCTCCTGCTGCAGCTGCTGACCTTCACCACCACCTGGAAGCTCAGGGTGAAGAGCAGAAATGAGGCACTCTGTGCTCTGGGGAAAACTGGCAGAACAGGTCTTCAGATAGTTATTTTCAGGAGCTGGTTTTATGAACCCAATTCTTTTATCTCCTCATACCTAGAAAAGCACAAAAATACTTCATGGTTTTTTCTTTCATCCTCCACTGCTGCTCATGACTGGAAGTAACCTTCATGAGACTTGCAGAAACCTGCTGCAAAAATATATGCTTTAGTTGCATGTACCAAAATCACCTACATACTGACCTTCTCCCCTACCTTACTGGAGCAGTTTCTCAGAGCTATCTGAAATACCATCTCCAGGGCTATAGTTCTCATATTGCCTCAAATAAAACTTAACTCAAAACTCTCATGTTATGCTTTATTTTTTGAAGTCAACATCATCATGTGGACTTACTTTTTAAATGAAATCTTCTGCTCTCCCACTTATCACGAGGCAGGGAATCTGGGTTACGTACCTGTGAACACTCTGTAGTGACTAGCACAGAACCTCCTTTCATGGACAAGGGCTACGAATGTCTGGTTCACCACTGTGTTCTTAGCACCTAGAATACACCCGGGTATTTAACAAATGTTTACTGAATGAACAAGTGCAATATTTCCTCAAGAAATACTTACTAAAGGAAAATGATCTGAAAATTCAAAGGCTCTCTTTCCTTGTACTGTATGTCCAGATTCCTATCATTTAATGCTTAGCTTTCGTATTGCCAAGTATCTCCTTTGGTCACTTCCCCAGTTAAGGAAGAGAGAAATCCTGAGTCCTGTCTCCCTACATAGTTTCTGACACTATGTAATACAAAATTAGAACTTAAAAACAAAAAGCTCATTTCTCCCTGGGATTATAAGAATATATGCTTTCTGAAAGAATTTGAAAACTAGAAAAGGCAAACAAAACAAAAAACCCCCTCAAAACAAAAAGCAAAACCCACAGAATCTCATAATCAACCAACCCAGGAAAAACCCACAACTGGTATATAATCTTCCAATATGCAGAACAATGAAATATTGGTTACAAAGCTAGTGTCAGCCCCTCTTGAGCCATGGTGCTCTTAAGAGCATTTCCAAATTGTCTATCTTGTATTTTAAATAAATAGTTAATTTTTTATTTAAGGCTGAGCTATGTGGCATGAGGAATATTACTTCCTCAATCAGGGCTCAAACCAATGCCCCTTGCATTGGGAGTATGAGTCTTAACCACTGAACTGTCAGGGAAGTCCCAAATAGTTAATATTTGCAGTTATATTGGGATAATGAAAATCTGGCAAGTGAGTTGGGTTGAAAGACCTTACCCCCACAATGATCTGACTGGTTAGAATAAATCTTTACAGGACATTCTCTTTAGAAACATTGCCTGCTTCAGATAAGCTAATTAACATTAACAAATAAAGCAAAAATAAAAGGCCACAACTTCTCAGATATAGATGCATCTTTATTCATACATAAAAAATAACACCTCAGAAATTCTTCATTTCTAAAAAGTCTTTTAATCATAAAATCAAAATGAAAACATTGAAAGACAGTGTATAGCTTTTTAATTTTGCACACACTATAGTCACAGTAAATATTTAAGCTGCAAAAAAATATACCTCTCTAATAACAGGAAATACATGACCTTCTGGAACTGTAGACTAATCTTACATGATGGTTTCAGAAGTCAAACTAAAAAAAAAAATTAACATTCTAAGTAGAAGACGTGGCATTGCTGTTATATGGGTGACTCTCTCCAGCTACTTCCCCCATGTTGATTCTTCCTCTTATGTATACAACTCAAGAGAGATTTCCTTTCCCTAATAATACCTATCACGGCCATGGAAAACAGGGGAAGTGAAGTGATATGGGCTCCTGTAAATAGTCTAAAAACTATCTCCCATGATCACATGTTTCTAAGCAATAATGTTAACATTATCCACCCTATGTAAGAGACAAAAAGTACCAAGATGTTTCAGGATCAAATAATTTATATATAATGACTGATTATCTCTTCTGGAGCATGGGGCATGTAGGCCTTGGTACCTTGGTAAAGATCAACCTTATTTCTAAAAAATATCATTACTTCAAAGAACCATAAAACGTTCAAGTGACAAATGTCAAGAAGCTGCTACACCCGTACAAGATAAAAACTTCTTAAAAAAACTGTAGCTTTTCTTTTTCTCTGGGCATAGGGATTAATTTATGATATTTTTCTCAATACAAAAAAATGTTATCTGATGAGACAGCTTTATTATGGGTGTAGCTACCACCTCTCACCTTTTGTTTCTTCTGCCAATTCCCCCACTTGCTAGAGCCATTGATTTACTGGTAATGTTGGTATGATGTGAAGCATCAAAATCTGAGATGACAATTTAGAGAGTGGAACAAAAATCATATAATTTCAGGGACAATGAACTTAAAACATCACCTTCACCAAACAATAAAAAATGTTAAAAGTGCTTCACTCTTTGAACTTGAGTTGTTCTTTTTTCTTCTTTATTTTTAGGTTTCAAAAGAGGTCACAGTTCTACAAAATTGGGCCAAGAAGTAAAGAAAATTAAAAAGTTCTTAGAAAATGTCAACAATCCCAATTTTCTGCCAGGTGGAGCACAGACTTGATTTTTCAGGCCTTGGGCAGCTTTAAAGGGGGGAGAAGATGAAATGAAGACCACTTTTCCATCCTGTGCAAACAGCTGTTTTGTTCTTTTATTTTCAGTATTGTTATATTGGGTTTGTATCTCCACAGGGCAAAAAACCTCTGGTTTGGCCTCACATTTTGTAAAACTGTCCTCAGGGTGGCGTGAAATAGCATTAGACCTGCGCTACCAGTGATGTGATCACTCGTGGAAAGTATCAGTATTTTCTCCCTGTTGGTGAGGTTACAGACATTCCAAGCATGATGGGAGAAACAGTAAATACATACTATAGGAATATCCCTTTCTATTTTACGGTGAGGAAAGCAAAGCAAAAATAAGTATTCAAAGACCACATTTTTACCTTAAAAATGCCAAAAGCTTCTCAAAAAAATATGTATTAGGAATTTACATGAGGATGAGGAACTAAAAAACATCTCATCAGAAGAAAAAAAAATATAACAAAATCAGTGGAAGTAATAGATACTCTTCTACAGAGTTTTGAGTTCAGAAAATATCACCCACTAAAAATGACATATTCAATCAAAAGGCAGCTCTGTTCAATTCTGCTTAGACTAGGAACCTTTCCAATTTGCTCAGGAGAAAAAAATTCATCTTTTAAACAGTAACACTCTTGAGTGGGTTACTCTTATGGAAGGTATCATTGTATTTCTATAGTCTAAGAAGTCTAAGAAGAAAAATCTGGCCCATAATCTGACTGAATAATTTACTCAATATTCATGAAGCCTAAATGGATGAACTAGGACTCAGAATCTTTCCCCATTAAAACCATGTGCTTCATCAAAACTAGAACATAGAACTAGCAGAACAATTGGGATTAATCTGTAAGAAAGTGTAACTTCCAGAATCTGGATTTAGGCCTAACTGTTGAGAATTTTCTGTTTAACATCTTCAGAGGCAGGGCTTGAAGCATCACAGACTTACCATCCTCCATCATGGTGGCTTTAATTACTTTCCATTTTTATATCCAGGGAATATGAGTTTGATTTTTTTTTAAAAAGTTACTCATGGTTGATTGCAAAGATCTGTCCACAATGAATTAGCTAAAACATGTTACATATAAAAATGGGCCAAGTCAGATCATCCCAAAGCAGTTTAAAGATTACAAAGCTTTGGTGAAGAACACAGAGCTCAGGTCTCAGACTTCACACCATTAAAGGTTAATGGTGTGACCTCTGAAGGCATCCTCTAGGATTACTTACTAAGGTTGGAAAAATCAAAATGGTTTTCCCTTAGCACATGAAATAATGCATAGGTCCCTCTTTGTGACACCAACCAATCGACCAAAAAACCCAAACCACAAAGAAAAAGCTCTGATAGCCCAAACAAGCAAACTGCTAACAAAATAGAAAAACTCTTCACACCCTCTGTTTTCAAGTAAATGTTGTCTGTTCATTGACTGCAGTTTAGAGGGAAACCAAAACAGCTTCAAATTCATGGATTCACTAGGAGGATCCCACTCAGTCTCTCAGGGCAGGCTGGTGATATCTGATGGTGGGTTTGGGCTGTGGGAGAGACGCCCTGGATTGGCCTGAGCAGAGCTTATGGAGCACTTGTGAGGGTGGGTGGGAGGATCCTAAAAATGATTATTTGAAGAAAAGCCCACACGTCCTCAGAAGCCAAAGACATATAAATAAAATTCTCCTCTAAAAAGACACATCAATTTTATGTTTTCACTTAATTTTAAAGGATGCACAGAACAAGGTAAATCTTTTTGGTTTTTTTAGACTAAAGTCATCCTCTAATCTTAAGAAACTCAAAGGAAAGGAATAAAGGTGGACAGACAGAAAAAAAAGAGTATTCTTCAACTCTTCTTCATTGCACAGGGAAATCCCCCTGAAGTAAGAATAAGAAAATTCAGTAAGTCGGAAAATAATTCTCATCTGAACAGTACTTTCCCTTAAAGCCACACTTGAATACTGATGTAGGTTTCATCCAATTAAACATCACAAAGATTTTAAGACGCAACCTTAGCTTTTATGCAATCACCATTTTGAACCCTTGTCAGTCTGGGCTATGTATGAGTGATGTAATGGCTTAACTTGCACAGTATCTTTCAAAAGCAATGAACATCTTTTGTGACCTTATTTAATAACATAGGAAAATTGCTGAGAAACCTCACTCTTTTAATAAAGCATGCATATTTACTCAAGCTTCAAATCACACTTTTCTTTGCTGCTTCTCACAAATGAAAAGCTTCTATTTCAGCATTCTGAATAGTAATGCCCTGTTAGTTATTATCAGGACAAGTCTACCTTCCCAGGATAACATATTTTTTATTCTACAAGGCTGAATTTTCAAAATTCACACTTATTTAGAAAAAAAAAAATCTGTAGGTTTATAATCTACTTTATTATAAAAGGAAATAAATTTTTACAGTTATAGGTAACAGTATTTAGAAAAAAAGTTCAAAATTTATCAATATGAAAATACACCTTACTGATAGATACTTACTTATAAAAACATATTGCCTTTGCCATGTGAAAACCTGCTGTTTAGTTCTCTAGATTTCTTTATCAAGGCTTTTTTCTGAGCTTCATCAAACCGATGAACTTTGAGATCTGTATCACGGTCAAATGGTATTCTCTCTTGGAGCTTATTTTTATCTTCAGCAGCCTTATTCTTTAATTTTTTATGATGAATGTCCATAAGAGATTCTGACCTTTTTGATTCCTGGGGAGAGCAAGATGGCAGAAATAAAAATCTTAGTTTGGATACGTCATTGGCAGAATATAATAATCATGAAATAAAAGAATGAAGTAGTAATGGTGAACATTAAGGAAGGCTATTTACAAACCCCAGTTGTTTTTCTTCTTTTTTTAAAAAAAATTTATTACTTTTATTTATTTGGCTGTGCTGGGCATTAGTTGCGGCATGTGGGATCTAGTTCCCTGATCAGGGATTGAAGCCAAGCCCCCTGCATTGGGAGCACGGAGTCTTAGCCCCGGGACCACCAGGGAAGTCCCCTTCTTTTTTTTAATACTTAAAAAAAATTATTTTTGGCTGTGCTGGGTCTTCTTCACTGCCCGAGGACTTTCTCTAGTTACGGCAAATGGGGGCTACTCCCGACTTGCAGTGTGAGGGCCCCTGAAGGGGCCTCTGCTGCAGAGCACGGGCTCCAGCATTCGGGCTTCAGGAGCTGTAGCCATGGGCTTCCGGAGTTGCGGCCCTTGGGCTCTGGAGCATGGGTGCAGCAGCTGTGGTGCACAGGCTTAGCTGCTCTGCGGCCTGCAGCATCTTCCTGGGCCGAGGACGGAACCCGTGTCCCCTGCAGTGGCAGGTGGGTTTTTAACCCCTGGACCACCAGGGAAGTCCCTCAATGGTTTTTCTAAATCCAAGACAGCATCTCTGAAGAAAATATGTATCAGAAGCAAATTCAATTCAACCAAAATAAAGGTATCTAGGAACTCATGCCACATGATCAAAAAAGAACAAGATGGACATGAACCTAATGTTTAAATAACCATCATGCAAAGCATCGTATGATGAGTCAGTGTTAATGGGCGAGAAAGGAGCAATTACTTTCTCTCTTGGGAGCCTGATTAAAGCTTCATGGATGCGCTGGTCCACGAAGCCTTTGTAGGTAGAATGGAAAAGGCAGGCACTGCCAGGCTGAAGCGAAAGCACACTCAAAGCAAAAAAACAACAGCACAGAGATGACAAAATTCAAGGCTGGTGCAGGTAAAGTCTGCATGGTTCTGGCATAGACTGTGCCAAGAGAATTTCTGTCCCTTTCAGCTTTCCTTATCGCCTTCAATTTCTTTCTTTTCAGCTGGGGAAGGTGCTCATATTTTATTTTATTTTTTTAAATCGAAGTATAGCTGATTTATAGTAATGACATTAGTTTCACATTTTCAAATATATCTAGGAGGATGAAGTTTGAGCAGAGGCAACTGGTTTTATAAATTAGAGATTCATCACAGACCTTTTGGTATTAGTTAAAGGACAAGACAGAATAGCCCTGGATTGGAGGAGCAGGGCGTGAGATGCGGGATTAGGTGCAGGCAGTACAGACCAGCAGCCATCCAACTGCTGTGTGTGTGTGTGTGTGTGTGTGTGTGTGTGTGCAGGGCGTGAGATGTGGGAGTAGGTGCAGGCAATACAGACCAGCTCTGTGTGTGTGTGTGTGTGTGTGTGTGTGTGTGTGTAGGGCGTGAGATGTGGGAAGAATGCTGAAGGCAGTAGCATCTTATTTCGTTAGAAGACAAATTCATGGCACCTACCCACCTACGGCACAATTCAGAAGTGTCACAGAAATGATCATAATCATATTTATTTGAACAGAGAAATGAAGTCAGACTTTTTCACAGAAAGTCAGCCTCACTTGTCTGATTTGACAATGAGATCTGACTTTGTCAACTAGGTTATGTGGTTATTTCCTATAAACTTAGCTCTAGCTGGATGCTGTAATAGTTAAGTATTTATTTAAATTAGCACTATTTCCAGCTTCTCAATCCCTCTCATTTCATACATTGGTCATTTCATACATCTTTAGGAAACAAATTGATTTGCAAGTTAAGTGCTTTCTAAGTCTTTATTTTTAATGAAATTGGAGGTAAAAAGAATCAAATATTGCTAAGAAAAAAATAACCTATTAATACACATAGCATGGAGAAACAGTTAGGAACATAAGCGTGGAATTTGGAAAAATCAGAGTAGCAATGATGGTGCTGACATTTTCAACACCTGTTGATCACAGGCAAGTAATTTATGCCTAAGTTTCTCAGCTGTAAAATAATAAATCCTAGTAGCAATAATGTCCAAATATTTGGATGAGGTAGGAGTTAGGTCATCTAAAGAATACAAAGGATTTAGTACCATATTGGGGTACGTAAGAATCAGTCAATAAATGTTAAGTATTCAATTTACTGAGCATTTACTATATTGTAATCTGGACAACATCTAAATTTATAATCAACATAAATTAAATGTTATTATTGCCATTATGCGTATTTGGAAAGTGGGAGTGAGGAAGTCAGGGCACTACAGTCCTTTCGGTCCCTGTTCGCCCTGCCCTTCAGTATCCAGTAGGGGGCAATGCTGCCAGCTTGTACTCTTTGGAAAGAGACAGAAACAGCCCTCAGCTGAGAAGTTACTAAATGTCAAGCAGTTCTAATTGCAAAAGAAAAAAAAGGGACTGATGTGAAAAAAAAACTCAAAATTGAGACAGAGTGAAAGTACAGATATCATAATAATAATTTTTTGTTAATAGATCATTCTGAGGTTTAAGTAAATAAATAGAAACTGTTTTAAGAACTGAATGACATCATGATGATGAACCGTGTTCCTTTCTTACCCACTGCTGTATATAAACATGGTTTCCTAACTCTTAACCATAAGACTCCTAACTGTACAAATGAACAAACTAAAGAACATATTTGATGTTGAAATCTGTCTTATTCTAGTAGTAAGTAACATTCATTGAAAGACCAGAAAGTAACTGGAGAAAAGGTCTTTCATTAAGATATTAAGTTTACATTTTACTTTTGACATTTAATAATTATCAAAATCTGAGATATGTTTATACCATTTTGATCAACTGAATTTACAACTTAATCCAAAAGGAAAGAAAAGTGTAAACATTTAGACTTTAGATACAGGAAATTAAAACCTTTTTGTTTCAATTTATGTGCATAGATTTGCTGAAGTGAAATATGACTTATCAAGTATAATCATAAAAGTCTTTCAAGCATAAAAGTAAATTTCATTAAGATAAAATCTGTGGCATAAGAAAAATGAAATTATGTATTCAAGGAGAAAAAAGGATGAAATAAAATTTCCAACTGTTAAGGAAGAGCTTGTTCATACATATTTTTAAAGGATAATAATAGATAATAAGTTGCTAAGGCATCTGGATTCCATTTGAAACACTGAAAAGAATAATAAAACAAGCTATAAATTGTATCTCTGCAAACTATTGAAACTTATAATGACATCCAAGGATGTCCAGGAGAAGTTTTCTGAGGGGATAATACTCAGTAAACACTGAGTAAAAATACTTGAAAGGCCATCTCTCTCCACCCTTCACTGGTTGAAAAGAAAAACAGATTCCTGAGCCTCATGACAGATCCAGTGAATCATAACTGCCAGCGTGGATCTCAGGAACCTGTGCTGTGAAAATCCACCAGGTTCTCACACAGGTGTCCCGTAAAACAGGTGGCTCTGTCTGGTAGTTTGGTATTAACAGGGGGGAAAGAGAATGAAAAGCACAGAGTAGGCTTAATCTAAGGATGGAAAACTATAATGGAGAATAAATATAATTATGTTTTAATTTTAATTTATACTTTAAATATAATTAATTACATATAAATGTAAAATATTTATGCTGTAAAATTTAATCTTTTAGTGCAATTTCTCCACATTTTCCCTCCCTTCTTCCACTAATGAGATAATAATTCACTAATGAGACAATAAAGATGAAGGCAGACAGGCTATCAAGAGTTGGATGGGAAAGGCTGAAGGTTTAAGAAAGAGCTGGAGGAAACAGACAGCAGAGTTTGGAGAAACTGTGAGAAGCGGTAGAAGTCCTGCTGGTACTTCCTAGAGCTGGTGCTGAGGAAAGCGGTCTACGCGGATGGTCGAAACTGCAGAAGGCAACAAAAAGTGAACACAGATGGAGAAAGAAAAATGGTCAGTTTCCATTGACCAATCCCCTGAAGTAGTAAACTGAACACCAAGAAAGACAGAGGAATACATTAAGCCACTAGACTATTATAGTCAGTTCACACAATTCAAGTGGACTGTTGTTATGATAAAAGAAATGAGCTGTGATATCCGTTTGTTTCAGGTGCGCTGTCTACCTGGTTTAGCACATTTGCACACTGTGATTGACACAGAGGACCGAACTTATAAGTAAGTAATAAAAACATCTAGAAGCAGTTAGTTCACAGAAAATCACACCAACTCACGTGAGATCAATTTGCTAAACGACCAGTTTGTTGATTTGCCAAATTTAATAATTTAACAAAACGTGTATGTTTTACATGTATTTGTAAAAAGCTAGGGCAATTAATTTTGAATGTGATAGTTTCTCAGAAGCTTTAGAAAATTCATGCTAAGACTGTTTGGTTTTTCTTTTGCCTTCCTGTGCTTAGTCGCTCTGTCATGTCCGACTCTTGCCTTCATGGTCATATTTTATAAAGATTGTTCAATTTATCAATACTAGGAGGTAGTTCAGTCTGAAAACGATATTAATATTTTGAAAAGTAGGTATCATAAGTAACCAAAATTTCACGTAAGACTCAAACCCTAATTTTTTGGAAGCATTTTAAAAAATTGCAGACATCGTTACATGTTCTATATTTGTTTACATTGTTTTCTTTTGAAATAATTTACACAGAATGAAATGAGCAAATCTTAACACTGCATCCACTGAGCTTTGCAACTTGAACTAGCAATGTGCGGGAGGTATTTCCATCACTGCAGAAGCTCTGCATGTTCCTTTCTAGTCCATCTCCACACTCCCACTCCAACAACAACTATTCTGATTTTTTTCCACCACAGACACATTTTGCTTATTGTGGGGCTTCATATAAATGGAATCATACAGTGGTACATGTGTATGAAATCTTGGGTATGACTTCAGCATAATGACTTTGAGATTAATCCACAATGTTGCATGTATTTGTAATTTGTTCCTGTTTATTGCCAAGTAGTATTTCATCATATATACACTCCCTCTCAACCCCCTGCTTACTGATAGATACCTGGGCTTATCAAAGAAATTAGCTGTTACGAATAAAGCTCCTATGGAGATTCCTACAGAAGTCTTTTTAAGGCTATTGTGAGTGAAGCACTTTCAAGTCTGTGAATACTTTGCTAACTATATTTTTAATGCTTATAGAACTTTTCATAAACTAATGCACTGGGAACAGAAGGTAATTTTCCTAAACACCTGAATACCTTTTAGGAACTGAAGGGTTCAGTGGTTTATTTATTCTTTGAGTGAAATACCAGGTTTTTTTGCTGTTTTTTTTAAATGAGTAAGAGACAATTATAAAAATAATAATTTGCCCAATGAATCTTATTTCCAAATTTAAATTGAATCATATTTTAAAGTTTCACACTTTTATTTAAATCTTTACATCAAATATTCCAAATTGTCTTATATTGTATGAATTGGGATTTCTAGGAGTTAATAGGGCTCTTACTTTCTGATCATGTGCTACCCATCCTCAGGAATTAAATTTCTGATATATGATTTAAGTAAAAAATGAACTGGGGTGGGATGATTTGGGAGAATGGCACTGAAACATGATATTATCATATGTGTAATGAATCGCCAGTCCAGGTTCAATGCATGAGACAAGGTACTCAGGGCTGGTGCACTGGGATGACCGAGAAGGATGGGATGGGGAGGGAGGTGGGAGGGCGGTTCAGGATGGGGAACACATGTACACCCATGGCGGATTCATGTCAATGTATGGCAAAACCAATACAACATTGTAAAATAATTAGCCTCCAATTAAAAAAAAAAACAACTAAAAAAAACCCTGAAAATATTAAGAGATACATTAAAAAAAGCCCACAACACGAGGATTATACATATATGTGTGTATATATATGTACACACCAGAATATTTTTCAGAACAGATGTATAGAAAAAGACTGAGGTGAAAAGAAAAACATATAAAAGAAAGAGAAACAAAAAGAAGAGAAAAAAATGACAAGAGCATTAAAAGATGTAAAAAAGAAAAGAAAGGTTATGCATTTTATTCTCTGACTTACATTGTATGAGGAGACTTGCTCAGCCAATCTCTTATCCCTTCCTGACAGTATATAGTCTTCATCCTTCTTACTGAATGACTTTCTTGCTTCTTGCATCTCCTGAGGAATGAACAGATAACACATTATGGAACCACATTATCAGGACAAAATGAACAAGAAATATCATTTTAATTCAGACTGAATAACAGCAGACTAGACAAAGCCAGCCCCGTTGATTCTCTTTCCACTCAGTTCAGTTCAGTCGTGCAGTCATGTCCG